>LPNX010204033.1:2476-163440 GCA_001517045.1 Pseudotsuga menziesii | reverse complement strand
ACCTATTTGGTATTCCAGTTATTTCCAATTCATGATTATTTGTTAATTATTCTTTGATGATTTTGATTCCTAGTTCCTAGATCATGTGCAAGAATTAATAATTGCAATCAACTCAATCACAAGATATACACATTTGCCATGAGCACATATATAAAAGATACACAAACACATGGTTTAACATGGAAACCCATTCGAGAAAAACCACAAAGGTGCTCTTCATCTGGCATGAGAAATGATTTAGCCCCTTTGGTCTGCGCACACAATTTGCAGACTGTTCTTTAGATATTCTTTACAATTCATGTATTTTTCTCTCATCTCATGCTCTTTGGATTTTGGTATCTATATATTTTCTTGGTATTCCTCCTCTATTCTCTTTTCTCTGTTCTCATATGTCATCCGCACACAACTATTGATTTCTTCCTTGGTCCTCCACAAACAACTTGTAATCACCCCTTATAAGCTTTTTCACTTCTTGAATCAACCATTGAGTAACTCTCAACTATGATTCGATAGGTTGTATTTCTAATTTAACCCTTCCCATTACATCTAAAAATAGGCCCTCTCGGCTCAAATTACAATCATGTTCTATTCCCAAAAGAACACTATTAGTTTAACTAGATTTTCACCAAAAATAGGTGGAACTCCTCGTCTTGACATGCTTTCTTTGTATTCTATTGAGAATCCTTCCATCGTGGTCTTTTCTTGTCTTGCAAATGGAATCTTCATATTTCGGAGCATTATTCTGGTTTCTTTCCCCATATTTTTCTAGGGCCAACACTGCTATCAACTCTACCCCCCAATCATTCATCGATCAAAGTAAGTATGAGCACCATGTAGAAATAATAGATCAAATTCTATGAGCAAACATGATAAGAAGAAGCACTGGAAATATATCTCGCTAGTAATATAATTCTCACAAGCATACACATGAAAAATAAAGAGAAGAAAAGAGACTGAATCACATGAATGAAGAGATGAATATTAGAGTGTATCCTTCCATTTAATAATGAATAATAGTGTACAAAAATAGTACATCCCTCAAGGTAAAATCAATTTGTATTTGAGACAACTCATCAAGCTCAGAAAGATAGACTTACTATGATATGATAAACCCCCATAGGTGGCTAAAGCACTTCCCAAATTAGTCAAGGAATTCATGAATTAGAAAAATCATGTGTGAGTTGTCAAGAGTGATGGAAAATCATGATAATATTGGAAAATGGAGAGTAAATCATGGAGGATGGGTTGGAAAAAAAATATACCAGTTTCCTAGTTGGCCAGCTTGACCTTATCCACAGAAAATTTGGATAAAAGCAGAACAAGGAAGAATCTGCAGGAAAGTGCAGTTACTAATTCTGGGAGTCAATAAAGTGGTCAAAATCAATCCAGAATCAGAATTAAAGAATTATTGGGGTATATATGGCAAGTGTTGACTTTGTAGTGCAAGTGAATGACAATTATCTAGGCTAGTGGGTAGGAAAATAATCAAAATTGATTAAATATTTTATTCTAAGTTGTGAGTGGGTTTACACTATTCCAACACCCTCCTTTAAGTCTAACTTTATGATAATATATAGATGTATATGTATGCATATAGGGCCCAACAACAAGGATATGGTAACCCTTTAACAATTATTATGTCCAAAAGAGCTGAGGAAAGAGGCAAAACCACATGGGGAAAATCCCCCGTCAAGAAAGGAAAAGGCACAAAATTTGAATAATATGTATTAAACGTATCTTTATCTTCAGTCTAATGAGCTGAATGAACGTCTTTTGGTGAAATAGTTGATGAAGAGAATTGTAGACTCCATGATCATGCGCTAGAGTGTAGAATCTGTAAGAAACAACATAAGAGACTACTGGTATCTCATCATTTGATGAAGTAGGGGAATTATATGAATGCTTATTTATTATAACAAAATATGATATGCAAACAAAATATGAATTGGAATATATATATATATATATAATCCTTCCTAAAGAATACAAAAATTAAGACAATTTATTACACACTTAATTCACTGAATTGCTGCAGAATTGTGATGTCAATCACATGTCATTCTTCCAATATGATGTAGCACCTTCCCAGATATGATATGAGGCTGATAAAACTATTATATATCAGAAACATTATCATATGGAACAATAAATACAAAGGCTTCAGTGACTCCATGAGGATATAGGACTAGACTAGGAAAACTATGAGCAACTGGGGAAAACTGATAAGTATAAAAACCTGAATGATGAATGGAATTGATATATGAACCATAAGTGTTTATAATAGATACAAACATGTGTAATATCATTCCAATTATGACTAAGGTCATGGATAACCAACCAATGAAAGATAAGAAAGACTTCAAACCATGTAATATAAGTAACACTGCATAAGAGACCAATGAGGAATCAACCAGTGAACTTGTGATTTGTATAGTATTAGGAGTATTTGGAGTTATGGTAGATGGTATGGATTGTGGTATGAATGTTGTGTGGAAATTGAACCCAAGTGATAGAACAATTGCACTCACAAAATTTCTAATCAAACATGCAAACTTACAAAGAAAGGAGACTGAAATTGGAGCATAACACTAATCTTTATTGAAGAAGTGTACAATAGCCAACCTTGTGAAGTCATAGGATTCTGTAATATATAATTACATGAGAGATTAAAATGCATAAGGATGCCATTCAAAATAGTAAAAAAGTAGGCTTACTAAATCTAGTCAAATCCCCCATAGGTGCATAAAGTAGTTTCCAAATCTACCTAGAGAGTCACAAATTGGAAAAGTCAAGTAGGAAATATAATAAGTGATGGAAATACAACTCATACATGCTTTTATTAGGAGAAAAAAATGGAGGATGATGAGGGAAAAAAAACAAGTCAACTACACCTAGTCTTACTTTCCCTTTTGCCATAAATCTCAATAAAGCAAGCAACTTAGCAGAAAAAGCAGATATGCGCTAGAGAGGATTTGGAATAAAGAAGATATGCTAAATATGGATTCCATGAGGTTTCCCAAGCACTGTATGACTCAGTTTTAGCAATTTTGACTTCTAGGACATGTGGAAGACAACTTGCATAGAGTGGAATATTGGAAACTAGGCAAATAAGACAAAAATGGATTAATTAATGTCTAAGGTAGCTAATTATGGGTTGATTATTCTAACACCCACCCTTAAGCCTGAATTTATGAGTAAATATTAGAAAAATATAGGGCCTAGCAACAAAGCTTAGTCACCCTTTACATACTGCATGTCCATTTAACCAAGGGAAGAGGCAAAAACCCTGTGGGAAAATCCTCCCTTAAACATGGACAGTAAAACAAAATTTGAAAATATTGTCATCAATCATGCTTCACAACATGATCAGCAATCCCCAGTAGTGATTTGAGATTGCTGAATGTATCCTCACAAAAAACTTTGGTGAATATGTCTGCTACTTGTTCTGAAGATGCATAGAAAAGTAGGTGAATGATGCCATCATGCACAAGCTTTCTGATGTAGTGCATATGGATCTCAATATGTTTGGTTCTCTTTCTCTGAACTTGATCATTGCAGATTCAAATTGTACTCTGATTATCACAATAGATAATAGTTGAAAACTCTAATTCGAAGCCACACTCACCAAGTATCCCCTGCAACCATAAACATTGAGTTGTTGCATTTATAACTCCTCTGTACTCTACTTCTGTAGATGAGAGTGCTATGGCAGTCTGTTTCTTACTTGACCAGATGATTGGTCCTTCAGCAAGCATGAACACATATCCTGATGTTGAATTTCGATTTGTGTTGTCACCTTCCCAATCACTGTCAGTAAACCCAATCAAATCAAGATCATATTTAGCTTTGTAGAAGATCCCATGGGTTATTGTTCCCCGAAACAAAGTTAAGGATCCTTTTGGCTGCTCTCTAATGGATCTCATGAGGCTGATCCATGTATCTTGAAGCCACACTTACTGCATAAGAAATATCAGGTCGAGTGTGTGGAAGGAAGATCAAATACCCAATCAACTGCCTATACAGTGTATTATTTACCATAGCAGAAGAACCTACTTCTTCAAGCTTAACTCCTGAAAGGAAGGGAGTCTTGTTTGGCTTGCAATCTTTCATGTTGAACCTATTCATAAAATATAAAGCATACTTGGACTGATGTACTTTTATTCCATGTTGGGATTGAGCAATTTCGAGACCCAAAAATTGGCTCAACAACCCCAAATCAGTCATAGAAAATGCATGGTTCATTGCATCCTTCAAGGAGGCAATCTCTTTCTTTGAACTTCCTGTAATCAGAAGTTCATACACATACAAGACAATAATCATCAAATAAACATGAATTAGCTTCAAATAAACATTAGGATCGGACTTGCATCAAACAAAACTCAATGACAACAGAAAGCCACCAATCTTGGCATACCAAGCCCTGGGGGCTTGCTTAAGCCGATACAATGATTTCTTTAGCCCGCACACAAAAGATGGATTAGTAACAAACCATTGAGGTTTTTGCATGTAAATATATTTAGTGAGATCTCCATTTAGGAAAGTACACTTCACATCCATGTGATGTACCTCCCACTACTTTCAAGCTGCAATGGCTAAGGCTAGCCTGATGGAGTCCATATTTGCTGCAAAGATTTCATTGTAGTCAATACCATGTACCTGTCAGTAGCCCTTGGCTACCAATATTTCCTTATATTTCAAATTTGAACCATCTACTGAAAACTTAGTTTTGAAAACTCACTTACATTGAACTAGCTTCCTCCCTAGGGGAAGATCAACCAGTTTCCAAGTGTTGTTCTTCTGGAGTGAGCTGAATTCTTCTTTCATGGTTGTTTGCCATCTTGGATCATGTGCTGCATCTTAATATGTCTATGGGTCTGATTCAGCCATCAGATAGCATTTCTCTACAAACGAAGGGTCTTTCATACACAGGGCACTCTCAAACTGAGATCTAGTCCTCCTAGGATCACTATGATTTCCAGCTAGTTCCCCAGCAGCATGAATGGTATTTTATACCCATTTTGGTCTTGTAAAAATGTTAGGATATGCAATTAAATAATCATTATCAGACATATCAGAATCAACAAACTCATTTGTCTCTTCACTTACATTCAATGGTTCTGGTGGTGAAGAAGACTCTCCAACTTCAACTACTGCTAAAGGCTCTTCTTGGAACTGAACACTCCTTTCAATGAAGGATTTGCTTGTGCTCAAATTGATCAGATTATACCCTTTTGAATCTTCATAGTACCCAACAAATAGACACTCTTGGCTTTGGAGCTGCAAAGCCTTTCTCTTTTTAGTTGGAATTCTAGCCCAAGCCTTTGAGCCAAAAATCCTGAAATGGGTCACATCTGGCTTGTGCCCACTCCAAGCTTCGAAAGGAGTCATACCATCAAGCTATTTATGAGGCACCCTATTCTGGATATAGGATGCACAATTTATAGCCTCGGCCCAAAACTTTGGTGGCAAAGTCTTAGCCTCCATCATAGAGGTTGCCATCTCCTTGAGTGATTTGTTCTTTCTCTTAGCAACACCATTTTGCTATGGTGTGTAAGGGATTGAATGCTGCATATGAATACCTAAATCTTCACAATATTGAATGAACTTAGACTTGACATACTCACCACCATTGTCATATCTTAGGATCTTGAGTTTCCTCCCACACTAGTTTTCAACCAAGGCCTTAAAGACTTTGAAGAGGCCAAAAACTTCAGACTTATGCTTCAGGAAGTAAACCCAACAATACATGGAAAAGTCATCTATGAAGGTCAATGCATATTTGGCTTGACTCATTGACATATGAGGAAATGGACCAACAACATCACTGCGGATCAACTCAAGAGGTGCAGATGTTCTCTCATGACTAGCTCTCTCAAATTTATGCTCTGGGTGTTTTCCTAGGATACAACCTTGACAGAATCCCTTGGAAAATTTAATATTTGGTAACCCTATGACCATTTATTTTTTACTTAGATCCGAAAGATACTTATAATTAAGATGGCCAAATCTTTCATGCCAAATTTTGCTTGCCTCATTAGCATGAATCAGAAGAGCAGAGGGATTTGAGTAGGGTAGAAAGTGTGAAAACATGTATACCTTTGAAGTGTGATGTACAACTCCTTTTGCAATGATTTTACCATTCAAGATATATATGATCTCAACATCATCAAGGGAGAAGATGAATTTATTTGGAGACCCTATGTGAGTCATTTGATACATTGACAAGAGGTTAGAGGCAAGACCTGGAGCATACAATACATTACTGAACTTACCATGGTCAAGATCAATCCTTCCTTTCCCAAAACTGTTAGTGAGAGAGTCATCTCCCAGCACTATTGGTGGACCTTTCGACATGTCAAGAGAGGAGAATGCCTCCTTGGTCGAAACCATATGTCTTGAATTTCTAGAGTCTATGATGAAGCTAGGTGAGCTTGATGTGCCAGCAACCAAGGCATGTACTCTCTCTCTATCCTTTGAATTTGATCCTCCTTCTGTCTTCTTTGAGCAATCAAGAAGGGAGATTTTATTCTTCTCCAAGAGTTGGGTCAACATGTCAGTTTGCTTCTTCATGTAGGAGCTTTCAGGATGATAGCCCTTACTGCAGTATGCACACTTGCTCATTTCTCCTTTGTTCTTCTTCTTTTGGAAGTTCTTCTTGGAGCCTTAGGGATCCTCTTGAGACTTGTTCTTGTCTCTCTTTTGTTCAGGTGGTTTCTTAGCTTTCTTCTTGCCTTTTGAATCCACCCTTGAATCTCCAGCAACCAAAGCTTGGTATTTGGAAGGTTTGATGGTGCCCATAATCACCATTTTATCTTGTTTTTGTGTGAGGGATTCCATGAGCTCTTCAAGCTTAGGCATATTCCAGGCTCGAGCTGTCAACTTGGTGGCATGGAAGGTTGAAACAAACAATGAATAGTCAGGGCCAAGCTTCAAGAGTATGGCCAAAACTAGTTGCTCTTCCTTCTTTTCAATTCCACACTGTTTTAGCTGCAAAACAAGGGCTTTAAACTTGGAAAAGTAGAGTTGCATGGATTTGAAGCTGTTGGGACTCAAAGAGATCAATTCATTCTCAATTTGATGTCCTCTCATCTCATATGTCTTACCAAAAAGATCTACAAGTTTCTCCCATACTTCATTAGGTGATGTCAATCCATCAAGATGGAAGAGGAGGTCTCTGGATATGCTCAGACACAGAAGACCATAGGCCTCATCCCTCCTGTTGTGCCAATTAATTTTCTTTGCAGCTACATTGGGATCTACCTTAGTTGCCATAGTCACCCTGTAGAGACCTTTCTCTCTCAATAGTATCTCCATCTCTACTTTCCATTCAAAGAAATTAAATGGAGTCAAGATGATCTTGTGAGATTGATCCATAGCTCAGAAACTGTGCCCTTTAGTCAGCAGAATGCTCCCAGTCAAGATGTCAAGCCTGCAATAGAAATATGGAAGGAGATAAATTGATCTACAAAGCCTCTGATACCATGTGGAAATTGAACCCATGTGATAGAACAATTGTACTCACAAAACTGCTAATCAAACATGCAAAATTACAAACAAAGGAGATTGAAATTGGAGCATAACATTAATCTGTATTGAATAAGTGTACAATAGCCAACCTTGTGAATTCATAGGCTGCTATAATATATAATTACATGAGAGATTCGAATGCATAAGGATGTGTAATGCCCCGGTTTTGACCCCGTTGCATTAAATGTACATGATGTATATATTGTAATGGTCATGGTGTGGAGCTAAAGGCCAAGGCCCCACCATTGATCAGTTATGCTATGTTTTGGATTTAAATTTGTCACCAATGGTATATCGGGGCATGCGGCATGTATTATGTTTTCCATCATGTAATTATGCATCTATAATTAATTGAATGAACACAACCAGCTACGGTCGTGGAAACTAAATCGAAAGGGGCATGATTTTCACAAGGATAAGGGTGGGTTGGGAAATTGTTAAACTTTGGCCAATAAGGGACAATACCCATGTGTCTTCTTCCCTTGCTTATTCCAACCACTTTCATTAAGAAAGGCTGCTGGTGGTTGGGGCAGTTAATGGTTTTGGGAGTGGGGTGGCAGGACTGTCAGTCCTCACCCACACGCACACTCCACCCCAGCGTTTGACTTCACCATGGAAGGAAAAACCTTCACGCACTCTTCACTCACGCAGACATTTTTCTCTCTCCATGACTGTGCTGAAGGCTCACGCACTTCCAATTCATGTCCTTCCTGTTGTTGTGCATCCACGGACAAAAACGAAGCTGTTCTTCCTCACGCAGGGCCTCGATTGTCTGCTCATTCCTCACGGGGTCTGATTGTTCCTCTCACGCACAGGAATTTTTTGGGTTTTCCCCATGTCGTTCTTTTCCTTGTGAAATCATGGGTGTTGTGGCTATTGAAAGTCGGTATTTCTCTCTTCCTCTGCGTGGTCTTTATGTGTTTTCTCAATGATTCTGTTGCCCAGGACGGGCTGTATTTCCCCACGTTTGCTGTGAGCGGTGCTCACTGATACATTTCGGGACTGTTATTTTCCCACGTGGTTGGATATGTTTCCGTGGTCTTCCTTACACCTTTGTGGCTATGGTAATTTTGTTTGAAGAGTCATTTTGGCCACGATAGGGCCAAGAATGACTCAGAATTTGTCTTCCTTGTTTAAGTTGTGGTAGCTAAATTAATTTCCTGAGGGCAATGATTGGTCTTCGGACTGAGAGAGGAGTAGGGAAGGGGGCTTAGTTTTGATTGATAAACCTGGTGGATGGAACCACACAGACAGAGCTAGAGGGATGGCCTTCTTCTCCATCACCCCTGAATAGCACTGGAAGGGAATGCAGGATCTAAGGGACTGTGTAGCAGAGAAGGGACTGATTCCTTATGTTGGGTGTGGATGGGTGTCTTAGAGGTCAGGCTAGTTCTGGTGTAGGTGTCCTTGGCTTTGTAATGAGCTCACCAGCTTAGCATTGAGCCTTTCCCAACTCCTTGATGTCATGATAAACCCAACTGTGTTGGCTTGGCTGTGTTTGTATATTCTTGGCTATGTGTAAGCCTGCTGTTCCCTTATTCCTTGGAGAATCATGCCCAGCTCGCAGGTGGCAGTGCTACTGAGAGATTAAGGAGCACACTGGCCTATGGTTGGGTGGAACGTTGCAGCGACGTAGCTAGTTGCAGAGAAAAGTTTTCATAAGATAAGTAATCTTGCCCATTTTTACTTCTGCAACCATATATTTCTGTCAATGATATGAAAATGATGAACATGTTAAAATGAATGCTTGTACGAATGCATGTTGATTCCGCTGTGCAAGATAAATAATTATAGCTGTGTATGAAAAACAATTATGTTTATGCATGTTACACTGCAATGCATTTTCTTTCAGCATTCTGTTTCTGCAAATTTTATGCCTGTACATGTTCATGGGGCTCTTATCCCAAGTGTTTGAAGCTTGTATTCGCGTCCTCTTCGCCGATCGGAGGCATGGGGACATGACAGTTAATGGTATCAGAGCTATGTTGACAAAAATGGGCCTCTATGGGCCACGAAGAAGCAACTGACAGAAGTTGTATTTCATTCTTCCTAGCAGAAGTCATAATACGAATGACTGTAAAATTGAGAAAATTTGGCTAAGTATGGAACAGTCAGATCATCGGAAGGTTAGAGGTTCTGACTTTCGATGTGGCGGAAGGGCTAGCAGTTTCCCATCCGCCGTTGCGGTTGTAGAAGGGATTCGGTCGCCGATTCTACAGAAGAAGGAAAGGAACAGGCGTCCACTGTTGCGGATGGAGAAACGATTAGGCATCCGCTGTTGCAGAAGCCAAACCGTTAAGCCGTCCAATGAAGAGAGACCTCCTACAGTCGACGTGGTCAAAGAAAGACAAATTTTCAAAATTTGTCTAAGTGATGAAATCGTCGGAAGAAAAAGCAGTTTCCAGTCCACCGTTATGGAAGCCAAAGCCATTTGGCTTCTGATGTTGAAGGAATTCCGATGTTGCGGAAGAGAAAGCGGCTGACGTTCCGCCGTTGTGGAAGAGAAAGCGGCTGACGTTCCACCGTTGCGGATGGAGAAATGATTCGACACCCAACGGAAAAGTCATTCGATTGCCAGCAGTGCAGAAGAAAAATCATGGAAATTTTCTAAGTGTCCGCGGCTGATCGAAAGAAGTTTGCCTTTGGCGAGCCGCCGTTATGGAAGCCAAAGCCATTTGGCTTCCGATGTAAATGGCCGCCGATCGAAAGAGGAAACAGGTTGCACATTTTCCGTTGCGAAAGTGGAAGCGATAAGACTTCCGATATGGAAACACAGCCGACGCCGCAAGAGGAAGTGTGCTGATCGGAAGAGGAAGGGCTTGAGCATCCACCGTTGTGGAAGCGGAAGTGCTAAGACTTCCGATGTGGAAAGACATCTGACAGCCGATGAGAAGGAAGGGAAAATTCTGAGTTTTCCATGGGATTTCTTAGTAGATTTCAACTGTTTTCAGAGGGATTTTTTCAGCTGTTTTTCAGTGAAACTTCAGGGCTGAAAAGGAGAAAAGAGGAAGCGATTTTATGCGCCAGATTGCGCTAAAAACTAAATATTTACAAAAAAAAAAACAAAAAAACAAGGGCGCTGCCATCGACCCACAGCCACAAGGGGGCAAGCCCCCTTGACCCCCATCGTCCCCCTCAGATAGACATTCTTGGATGAAGAAAATTTTGTGTGTTTGGGCAAATTGTTATTTTATGGTTATTCCAAGAGAAGGTAAGTGATTCTGAATTATATCAATGTTATGTGTCTAACATTTGTGTTACTAACATGTTTGCAGAATCATAGTCGCCTTCAAGGGCAGTATTCTAGGTAGTGCAGTTGGATAAGTAAGTGGTGGTGGTTCAGTCATGAGAACCCATGATGGGTATGATGCTCGGGATTCTGATGAGCATGCCCGAGATGCCATGGGAGAAAATGTTCATAATAGGAATGATGACATAGAGTATAATGGAAGGAGATTCCAAGAGACACCGTCAGATGTTGCAGCTACCATGAGAATCTTGATCAAAGCCCAAGAAGAGCAACATCAGTTGAATGCTGCAATGTTGCAGAGTTTGACAGACTTACAAAGAAAGATAGATTCTGGACGAGGTACAGCAAGACCAGAAGGTAGTAAGAGTAGTACTAAGAGAAGGAGAAGGACTTCTAGTGGATCATCTGATTCAGAAGAATCCAATGGGGATTCAAGTTCTTCTTCTCATAGAAGGAAAAGAAAGAGACACCATAGGGATCGCACTCAGGATGAATTTAAGAAAGCTAAACCTCCTACATTTAATGGTGAGGTAAAGACTGGACAAGAGGCTGAAGCTTGGCTTCTTGGGATAAAGAAGTATTTTCAAGTGCATGATTATTCAGGAAACATGAAGGCAAGAGTTGCCATATTCAATCTGAACGGAAGAGCATCCATTTGGTGGGAACACTTCAAGCAGGTAAAGAGGATCAGTGAAAGGAGACTTAAGTGGAAACAGTTCAAGAAGTATTTCAAGCAGAAATACCTCTCTGACAAGTATTATGATGACAAGATTAAGGAGTTCCATGAGCTGAGATTGGGATAGCAGACCATGGAAGAGTATGCAAATAAGTTTTTGGAGCCGTTGAGGTATGTTCGGTACATCAGAGATGAAAAAGTGAAGGTCCATCATTTTCTGAGTGGATTACCTCAGTCTTACAAAGATAGAATTGAGTTCTATGAACCTAGAACTCTTGAGGAAGCAATAAGGAAGGCTAAGTATTGCTATGAGCAAAGCAAAGGTAAGCCAGATTATCATAGGGCATGGAAGGAAAAGAAGAACGAGAAGTTTGACCAGAGGAAGAAAGGTTTCAAACCTTCTAATTTCAGAAACCAGCAAAAGCAGCCATCTCAAGCTACGAGTAAACCAGTTGGAGTGATAGGAGAAAAGCCTAAGGATCCACAATAGAATAGAGGACCACTTCAATGTTGGAAATGTGGAGGACCCCACATGTGCAGGAATTGTCCACTTGAGAATGAGAGTGCAAGACCAACTTATAATGTTCAAGAAGCCGAAACAGTGGGTCAAGTAGCAAGGGCAATCCCTAGGATTTATGCAGCACTGGAGGACCATCAAGCGGATCACTAGTCAACTGTGGTTGAAGTAGCAGGTAAGATTGTTGAGCAATCTGTTTCTATTTTGATTGACCCTAGTTCTACTCATAGTTACATTACTCCTAGAGTAGTGGATATTGGTGCTTTTAAGAAAGTAAAGCATAGGAAGTCTTGGTTAGTTCAGCTAGCCACTGGAACTAAGAGAAAAGTCAGTGAAGTGATAGAGAAATGTCCATTGGTCATGAATGGATTGGTCACTTGTGTAGACCTAAATGTTCTACCGCTTGGTTCCTATGATGTTCTCATTGGAATGGATTGGTTAGAAGCTCACAGGGTGAAGCTTGATTGTTATAATAAGACTTTTGAATGCATGAATGAAGAAGGAAACTTAGTAGTGGTGAAAGGTATTCCGAAGGTGATTTCAGTAAGGCAGGTTTCAGCAATGCAGTTAAAGAAGTTCTGTAGGAAGGGTTGCTAGTTGTATGCAGCTCAGATTTTGGAGGAAACGAGAGATGAAACTTCGAGGTTGGAGGACTATCAGGTGTTACAAGAATTCAGGGATGTGTTTCCTGATGAGATTCCAGGGCTTCCTCCAAAGCGAGACATTGATTTCACAATTGAACTTGTGCCAGGAGCAGCACCAGTGTCCAAGGCACCCTATAGAATGAGTACACCGAAGATGCTAGAATTGAAGATGCAACTGCAAGAGTTGTTGGAAAAGAAGTATATCCAGCCAAGTGTGTCTTCTTGGGGAGCACCATTTCTGTTTGTCAAGAAGAAAGATGGTACACTCCGGTTATGCATTGATTATAGACAGTTGAACAAGGTTACTGTGAAGAATAAATACCCTTTGCCTAGGATTGATGACCTCTTTGACCAAATGAGAGGAGCAAAGGTATTTTTCAAGATTGACTTGAGGTCTGGTTACCAACAGGTGAGAATCAAGGACAAAGACATTCATAAGACAGCCTTCAGGACAAGGTATGAGCATTATGAGTTTGTAGTGGTACCATTTGGTCTCAAGAATGCATCAGGTACAATTATGTGCCTCATGAATAGTGTCTTCAGCAAGTATCTGGACAAGTTTGTGCTTGTTTTCCTTGATGACATTCTCGTTTACTCTAAGAATGAGGAAAAGCATGAAGAGCATTTGAGACTAACATTGATTTTGCTCAGGGAGCATCAATTGTATGCAAAACTGAGCAAGTGTGACTTCTATAGAGATAGAATTCAGTATTTGGGTCACATTATCTCAGAGGAGGGTATATCTGTGGACCCTGAAAAGATTGAAGCCATTATGAATTGGCCTACTCCAAGAAATGTGACAGATGTAAGATCTTTCATGGGACTTGCAGGATACTACAGGAGATTCATTAAGGGATTCTCCAAAGTTGCACATTCCATCACTTCTTTGCAAAAGAAGGGGATGAAGTTCAAACGGACATCGAGGTGTGAAGAAAGTTTCCAGAGGTTGAAGAACCTTCTCACTAGTGCACCAGTATTGAAGATTGCAGATCTAGAGAAAGATTTTGTGGTATGTACTGATGCATGCGGACAAGGGCTTGGAGGAGTCCTTATGCAAGACAACCACGTGATATGTTATGAGTCAAGAAAGTTGAAGGAGAATGAGAAGAACTATGCCACTCATGATCTAGATCTTGCAGCCATAGTACATGCTCTCAAGATGTGGAGGCATTACTTGATGGGTAGGAGATTTGAGCTCATAATAGATCACTGTGGACTAAAATATTTGTTTGATCAGCCTACTCTGAATGCTAGGCAAGCAATATGGCTGGAATTTTTATGTGAGTTTGATTTTGAAATCAAGCACATAAAGGGAAAGGAAAATAAGGTAGCTGATGCACTTAGCAGGAAGGTGCAAGAAATGCATGTGGCATCACTTAGTATTTGCCAATAAGATTTGAGGCAGTAGATTGTTAGTCATGCTGCTGAAGATGAATTGTATGAGCAGGTCAAAGACAAATTGCAGCAACAAAGTCTTGAGAAGAGGTATGAGGGATATAAATTGGAAGGAGATGGGCTTCTCACTTATAAAGGTAGAATTTATATTCTGGATGTAGCAGATATGAGGAGAGTTGTTATGGATGAAATCCATCAAGCTCCATATTCTAGTCACCCAGGATATCAGAAAACAATCGCTACAGCTAGGAAGCAGTGCTTTTGGCCAGGAATGAAAAGGGATATGGCTGAGTACATTTCAAGATGTATGAAATGTCAATAGGTAAAGGTTGAGCATCAACATCTAGCAGGTTGGTTGTAGCATTTGCCAGTTCCAGAATGGAATTGGGAAGTTATTTCCATGGATTTTATTACAGGGTTGCTGATGACTTGGAGACAACATGATTCCATCATGGTTGTGGTAGACAAGTTGACTAAGGCAGCACATTTTATACCGGTTAAGTCTACATATGAGACTGGTGACATTGCAAAGATCTTCATGAAGGAGATTTTCAAATTGCATGGATTGCCTAAGGCAATAGTTTCTGACAGAGATGTCAAGTTCACTTCCAAATTTTGGAAGGGGTTGTTTGCAGATTTGGGTACAAAGCTAAACTTCAGCACTGCATACCATCCTCAGACAGATGGGCAGATAGAAAGAGTTAATCAGGTGCTTGAAGACATGCTTCGCATGTACGTAATGGACAAACCAACCAAGTGGGAAGATTACTTACACTTGGTAGAGTTTTCTTATAACAATGGACATCAGGCATCCTTGGGGATGAGTCCGTATGAAGCTTTGTATGGAAGAAGGTGTAGGACACCTGTGACTTGGGATAATCCAGTGAAAAGGATTGTACTTGGAACAAAATTGCTCAAGGAAATGGAGCAAGAGGTTGTAAAGATCAGGCAGAAGCTGAAAGTAGCACAGGACAGACAGAAAAGCTATGCAGATAAGCATAGGGTGAACAGAGAGTTCAATGTTGGGGATCATGTTTACCTCAGAGTGAGGGAAAGGAAGAGTTCCTTGAAGCTTGGAAGTTGTGCCAAGTTGTCACCAAGATATTGTGGGCCGTTTGAAGTGCTTGAAAGAATAGGGCCAGTTGCATATAGACTTGCATTGCCTGCTAGCACTAGGGCTCATAATGTTTTTCATGTTTCTTTGCTTAAGAGATATGGACATGATCCTAGCCATGTGATAAATTGGGATGTGATTCAGGTGGAACCTGAGGGAGAGTTCCGAATCAAGCCAATGTGCATCCTTGACAGGAAGGTCACAATGCTCCGGAACCGAGCCATAGGTCAGGTAAAGGTGCAATGGGAGCACTATGGACCTGAAGAGGCTACATGGGAGCTGGAGGATGGCATGCGATTGGCCCATCCATTTTTGTTCAATTTTGTGGAACACTGAGGTGATGCCAGTGTAGCATTTTGTTCAATTTTGTAAGCACTGAGGACAGTGCTATTGAAGGGGGAGGGGAATGTAATGCCTTGGTTTTGACCCCGTTGCATTAAATGTACATGATGTATATATTGTAATGATCATGGTGTGGAGCTAAAGGCCAAGGCCCTGCCATTGATCAGTTATGCTATGTTTTGGATTTAAATTTGTCACCGATGGTATATCGGGGCATGCAGCGTGTATTATGTTTTCCATCATGTAATTATGCATCTATAATTAATTGAATGAACACAACCAGCTACGGTCACGGCAACTAAATCGAAAGGGGCATGATTTTCACAAGGATAAGGGTGGGTTGGGAAATTGTTAAACTTTGGCCAATAAGGGACAATACCCATGTGTCTTCTTCCCTTGCTTATTCCAACCACTTTCATTAAGAAAGGCTGGTGGTGGTTGGGTTAGTTAATGGTTTTGGGAGTGGGGTGGCAGGACTGTCAGTCCTCACCCACATGCACACTCCACCCCAGTGTTTGAATTCACCATGGAAGGAAAAACCTTCACGCACTCTTCACTCACGCAGACATTTTTCTCTCTCCACGACTGTGCTGAAGGCTCACACACTTCCAATTCGCATCCTTCCTGTTGTTGTGCATCCACGGACAAAAACGAAGATGTTCTTCCTCATGCAGGGCCTCCATTGTTTGCTCATTCCTCACGGGGTCTGATTGTTCCTCTCACGTACAAGAATTTTTTGGGTTTTCCCCACGTCATTCTTTTCCTTGTGAAATCGTGGGTGTTGTGGCTATCGAAAGTCGGCATTTCTCTCTTCCTCTACATGGTATTTATGTGTTTTCTCAGTGATTTTGTTGCCCAGGACGCGCTGTATTTCCCCATGTTTGCTGTGAGCGGTGCTCACTGATACATTTCGGGACTGTTATTTTCCCACGTGGTTGGCTGTGTTGCTGTGGTCTTCCTTACAACTTTGGGGCTGTGGTAATTTCATTTGAAGAGTCATTTTGGCCACGATAGGGCCAAGAATGACTCAGAATTTGTCTTCCTTGTTTAAGCTGTGGCATCTAAATTAATTGCCTGAGGGCAATGATTGGTCTTCAGATTGAGAGAGGAGCAGGGAAGGGGGCTTAGTTTTGCTTGATAAACCTGTTGGCTGGAACCACACAGATAGAGCTAGAGGGTTGGCCTTCTTCTCCATCACCCCTGAATAGCACTGGAAGGGAATGCAGGGCATGAGGGACTGTGTAGCAGAGAAAGGACTGATTCCTTGTGTTGGGTGTGGATGGGTGTCTTAGAGGTCAGGCTAGTTCTAGTGTAGGTGTCCTTGGCTTTGTAATGAGCTCACCAGCTTAGCATTGAGCCTTTCCCAACTCCTTGATGGCCTGATAAACCCAACTGTGTTGGCTTGGCTGTGTTTTTATATTCTTGGCTATGTTTAAGCCTGTTGTTCCCTTATTCCTTGGAGAATCATGCCCAGCTCAGGGGTGGCAGCGCTGCTGAGAGATTAAGGAGCACACTGGCCTATGGTTGGGTGGAACGTTGCAGCGACGTAGCTGGTTGCGGAGCAAAGTTTTCATAAGATAAGTAATCTTGCCCATTTTTACTTCTGCAACCATATATTTCTGTCAATGATATGAAAATGATGAACATGTTAAAATAAATGCTTGTACGAATGCATGTTGATTCCGCTGTGCAAGATAAATAATTATAGCTTTGTATGACAAACAATTGCGTTTATGCATGTTACACTGCAATGCATTTTCTTTCAGCATTCTGTTTCTGCAAATTTTATGCCTGTACATGTTCATGGGGCTCTTAGCCCAAGTGTTTGAAGCTTGCATTCGCGTCCTCTTCTCCGGTTGGAGGCATGGGGACATGACAGGATGCCATTCAAAATAGTCAAAAAGTAGGCTTACTAAATCTAGTCAAATCCCCCATAGGTGCATAAAGCAGTTTCCAAATCTACCTAGAGGCTCATGAATTGGCAAAGTCAAGTAGGAAAGATAATAAGTGATATAAAGACAACTCATACATGCTTTTATTAGGAGAAAAAAATGGAGGATGATGAGGGGAAAAAAACAAGTCAACTACACCTAGTCTTACTTTCCCTTTTGCCATAAATCTCAATAAAGCAGGAAACTTAGCAGAAAAAGTAGATATGCACTAGGGAGGATCTGGAATAAAGTAGATATGCTAAATATGGATTCGAGTAGGTTTCCCAAGTGCTCCATGACTAAGTTTTAGCAAGTTTGACTTCTAGGACATGTGGAAACAAAAGATACCAGCTTCCTAGTTGTCTAGCTTTACCTTGTCCACATAAAAGATGGATAAAAGAAGAAAAAGGAAGAATATGTAGGAAAGTGCATTTACTAATTTTGGGAGTCCGTAAAGTGGTCAAGCTCAACCCAGAATCAGAATTAAAGCATTCCTTGGGTATAGATGGAAATTGTTGACTTTGTAGTGAAAGTGGATGCCAATTATCTAGGATAGTGGGTAGGAAATTAATCAAAATTGATTAAATATTTTATCCTAAGCAGTGAGTGGGTTTATAATATTCCAACACCCCATTCTTACCATCCATTGTTGTGTTAGGTTTGTTAGTACGACAATGGTTACAACATGATAGTTCTAGAGGAAATACCTTCATCTTGTCACTAGTATTCAACTCTCATCGACACCAAATCCTCATATTCTGAGAGTTGAAGAAGTAACAATGATACCTTGGGATTCCTTTCAATCACTATAAGGAATTTCCTCGGACTGTGTAAAGAGAGTCATTAGTGCTCCTTAAATTAGTAGTCTCTTGTATGTTTTATAGAAAAACATCTAATCACATCAAGGGGATTCATAAATTTTAAAGATAGGTGTGAAAATTAATCCCAAGTTTAGATCAATTGAACTCACAAAATTGCTTGAAAAACATGCATATATCTACTCAAATTGGAGACTGAAATTGGTGCATAAAAAAAAATTGCATTGAATAAGTTTAGATCAACCAACCATATAATTTAATAGGCTATACAAATATTTAATTACATCATAGATTTGAATGCCTATGGAGGCAAGTTGAATCCTCACAAAAGTAGGCTTCTGAAAAGTAAAAAATCCCCCCTATGTGCATAAAACACTTTCCAAACAAGTCAAGGAGGTCACAAATTGGATGAATGAGATGTATCAACTGATAAGTGATGGAAATTAAATATACTTATGCTTTAAGGAGAGAAGAATATGGAGGATGAGGTGTGCAAAAATCAAGGCAGTTTCCATGTGACTAGCTTTTACCTTTTTCCTTAAAAGCTGCTAAACAATAGTCAAAATCAAGATAAGGAAGGAATGCGCACTTACTAAACTGGGCATTCTGCTGAGTTTTTCAGAATATTATCTAGAATCCTATGAAGGAACTCCTAGATCCATTTTATGCAAGTTTTCACCAAATGCTGCAAGTGGATGCCAACTAGCTAGTGTAGGACCTAAGAAATTAATAAAAAAGATCAATTATTTTATCCTAAGTATGGGAGTGGGTTTTTGGTTATTATAAAACCCCCTATTAATCCTAAGTTATGTGAAATATTAGAAATATATCAGAGATATAGGGCCTAGAAACAAGGCTTAGTCACCCTTTACATACCGCTTGTCCAGACAAAACAAGGAAAGAGGAAAAACCAGAAGGGGAAAATCCTCCCTTAAACATGGACATGAACAAAATTTTGTGAAATATCGTATTCAATTAGTATTCACCATATGATGATCTATCCCAAGTAATTATTTGATATTTCTGAATGTCTTCTTAGAGAATTCCTTGGTGAAGATGTCTATAACTTGCTTAGATGATGCACAATAGTGCAGACCAATGATCTCATCATGCATAAGTACTCTGATGTAGTGCATATGGATCTCTATGTGTTTGGTTCACTCAATCTATACTGAGTCTATTGATATCCAAATAGTACTTTGTTTGTCACAATTAATGACTATGGAAGTGTCAGATTCGATCCCAAACTCTCCAAGTATACCTTGCAACCATAAACATTGAGTAACTGCATTCACAACTCCTCTGTATTCTGCCACTATAGAAGAAAGCGCAATGACACTTTGATTTTTACTTGACCAAATGATTGGTCCATATGTAATAATAAACACACATACATAATTTTTTTTCTATCAATGTTATCACCTACCCAATCAGAGTTAGTAAAACCAACTAACTCTAGGTCATATTTTGTGACATAGTGAATCCCATGTGTCTTTGTTTCTTGCAAAAAATGAAAGATTGTGTTTGCTGACCTCTAATGGATTTCATGTGGCTGATCAATGTGTCTATATTCCACACTCACTGCATAATAAATATCAGGTCGAGTGTGAGTCAAATAGAGCAGACAACCAACTAGCTACCTATACAGTGTGTTGTTTACCAAAGGAGTTGAATTCACTTCTTCAAGCTTAACTCCTGAGAGGAAATGAGTATTTCTTGGCTTGAAATCCTTCATGTTGAACTTTATTATCAGGTATTAATCATACTTGGACTTATGTACTTTGATTCCATGGGCTTATTGAGAAATATCAAGCCCCAAAAATTGGCTCAACAATCCGAAATCAGTCATGGAGAAGGCATGGCTCAATGCATCCTTCAAGGAGGAAATTTCTTTCATGGAAATTCTTGTGATGAAAATTTCATCCACTTACAAAACAATAATAATTATTGAACCATTAATCAGCTTCAAATAGACATTTGTATCACACTTACATCTACTAAATTTCTGTGTTAGTAGAAAGCCATCAATCTTGGCATACCAAGATCTGGGGCTTCTTTTATCCCATATAGTGATTTATTCAACATGCACACAAGATATGGATTAGTGAAAAACCAATATGGATGTTGCATATATATCTCTTCTTTTATATATCCATGTATAAATGAACTCTTCACATCCATGTGATGTACCTCCCATTGCTTGGAAGCTGCAATGGCCAAAACTAGTCTTATATAATCCATCTTTTCCATTGGCGGAAATGTCTCACTGTAGTAAATGCATTGGACTTGGGAGAAGCTCTTGGATTCTAAACTTTCCTTGTATTTTCTAGGAGATCCATCAACAACAAAATTTGTCTTGAATACCCATTTTCACTTGACTAGCTTTCTCCTTGGTGGAAGATTGACTAGTTCCCATGTCTCATTCTTATAGAGCGAATGGAATTCCTATTTCATTTATGTTTTCCATATTGGATATTTTGATTCTTCTTCATATGTTTGTGGATATCATTCAACCATCATATAACACTTCTCAGCAAAGCATAGGTCCTTGACAGAAAGGGCACTCTCGAATTGAGATCTAGTTCTTCTAGGATCACTAGGATTCCCAACTAGTTCCCCCACTGCTTGAATGGTATTTTCTTCCCACTTTGGTATTGTAGGAGTGTTAGGATTTGCAATTAAATATTCATTATCAGACACATCAGAATTAGAAAATTTATTAGAGTCTTCACTTACAATTAGAGGTGGTGGTGGTTAAGAGGACTCTCCAATTTCTAATGCTAGCATAGATTCTTATTCAAAATGAACACTCCGTTCAATGAAGGATTTTTGAGTCATGTTGATCAGATTATACCCTTTATAATATTATTAATACCCAAAAAATAGGAATTATTGTCTCTGGGGTTCCAAACCCTTCATCTTTTGTGGTGGAATTTGATCCCAAGCTTTAGAGCCAAAAATCTTGAAGTGGGACACATTAGGCTTGTGTCCACTCCAAGATTCAAAAGGAGTGATTCCATAAAGATATTTGTGAGGAACCCTATTTTGGATATAGGATGCACATTTGATTGCTTCAGCCCAAAAATTTGGTGGAAAATCTTTAGACTCCATCATGCAAGTGGCCATCTCCTTGAGAGATATATTCTTCCTCTCAGCAACACCATTCTGCTGAGGTGTGTAAGGATTAGAGTGACACATATGGATACCTGCATCTTCAAAATATGTATAAATTCATATATTACATATTCACCACCATTATCATATCTGAGTATGTTTATCTTTCTTCCATACTGGTTCTCAACTAAGTCTTTAAAACCTTTGAAGAGGTCAAAAATTTATGACCCGTACTTGAGGAAGAAGACCCAACAGTATTTGGAAATGTCATAAATGAAGGTTAGGAAATATTTGTCTTGACTCATTTAGATATGAGGGAAAGGACCAACTATATCACTATGAATAACCTCAAGGGGTGCATATGTTCGCTCACGACTGACTCTCTCATACTTATGATCTGGGTGTTTTCCTAGGATGCATCCTTTACAGACTCCTTTAGAAAAATTGATTTTGGGAAACACTATGACCATGTCCTTGTCACACAAATCAGATAGGTACTTTTAGTTCATATGGCCAAACCTTTCACGTCATAGATTTCTAGCTTCATTAGCACAAGTGAGGAGAGAAGAGGGGTTTGAGAAGGGCATGAAGTGTGAGAACTTGTACACTTTAGAGATATGATCAATAAAACCTTTTTTTATGAATCTACCATTTGAAATTTCAGTGATTTCAACATCATTGGGAGAGAATACAACCTTCTTAGGAGACCCGGTGTGGGTCATCTGATAGACTGACAAGAGATTGGCAGCAAGACCTAGGACATACAAGACATTATTGAAGGAACCATGGTCAAGATATATTCTACCCTTCCCTTTAATTTCAGTTTTAGAATCATCTCCCAATACAATTTTAGGACCATTCTAATCATCAATAGAGGAGAAGGCCTCCCTTGTCGAAACCATGTGTCTTGAAGCTCTAGAATCAATGATAAAGGAAGAGGATCTTACAACGCTTGCTACCAATCAATGAACTCTCTCCTTGTATTCAAAATTTGATGCACCATCCTTCTTCTTAGTGCCTTCAGGAAGAGAGATGTTGTGCTTTTCAAGGAGATGAGTCAGCATATTGATTTTCTTCTTCATGCAGGAGCTCTCTGGATGGTATCCCTTACCACAGTATGCACACTTGATCATTTCACCTTTACCTTTCCTCTTTTGGGAATTATTATTAGATCTTGAAGAGTCCTCATGAGACTTGAACTTGTATATATTTTGACCAGGAGGATTCTTTGGATTAGACTTCTTCTTTCCTTTGGAATCCATCTTTGAATCTCTAGCAACCAAAGCTTGATCTTTGGAAGGTTTGATGGTGCCCATCATGACCAAATTATCTTGATCCTAGGTCAAATATTCCATGAACTCTGCAAGTTAAGGAATCTTCCAGTTTCAAACTGTCAATTTTGTGGCATGTAAGGCTGATACAAACATAGAATAGTCAGGGCCAAGCTTCGAAAGTGTGGCAAAGACTAGTTGTTCATCTTTCTTTTCAATACCACACCACTTTAACTGAAGAACAAGAGCTTTGAAATTGTATAAGTAGACTTGTAAGGACTCAAAATTGCTTGGACTCAGTGAGACAAGATGATTCTCTAGTCAATGTCCCCTCTTCATCTATCTTTCCAAATAAGGTTTGGATTTTTCCCATACTTCATTTGGTGGTGTCAATCCATTTAGATGGAAAAGAAGTTCTCTGGAAATGCCAAGACATAAGAGACCATAAGCCTCATCCCTCCTATTGTGCCACTTGATATTCTATGCTGCTGGATTGATATTCTGAAGAGGCCTTCGCTCCTCATCAGAATATCCATCTGTGCATTCCATTCGAAGTAGTTGAATGGATTCAAGATGATATGGTGAGATTGATCCATTTCTTCAGCAACTATGCTCCCTGGGATAGTGATTTTGATCCTGTAAAAAAAAAAAGAGAGAAGTACAATTGATCTAAAGAGGCTTTGATACCATGTGGAAATTTAGCGCAATCTTAGATCAATTGAACTCAAAAAATTGCTTGAAAAAAATGCATAGATCCACTCAAATTGGAGACTGAAATTGGTGCATAACAAAAAATTGCATTGAATAAGTTTACATCAGCCAACCATATAAATTAACAGTCTGTCCAAATATATAATTACATAATAGATTTGAATGCATAAGGAGGCAAGTTGAATCCTCACAAAAGCAGGCTTACTAAAAGTATAAAATCCCCCCTAGGTGCATAAAACACTTTCCAAACCAGTAAAGGAGGTCACTAATTGGCTGAATGAGATGTATCAATTGATAAGTCATGGAAAGTAAATATACTCATGCTTTCAGGAGAGAAAAATATGGAGGATGAGTTGTGCAAAAAATAAGGTAGTTGCCATGTGACTATATTTCACCTTTTGCCTTAAAAGATGCTAAAAAGTAGTCAAAATCATGATAAGGCATGAATGCACACTTACTAAACTAGGTAGTCTGTTGAGTTGTCAGAATCTTATCCATAATCTTATGAAGGTGCTACTGGAAGAATTTAAGGCAAGTTTTGACCAAATGGTTCAAGTGGATGCCAACTAGCTAGTGTAGGACCTAGGAAATTAATAAAAATGATTAATTATTTTATCCTAAGTATGGGAGTGGGTTTTTGGTTATTCTAACAAAGTATTACATGGATTTACCGAAATTCTAGACACCCACCCCTATGGGATTCTTTAGATTCTCAATAGTTTCACTTCTTCAACACTAGTTACACCAGTTCCAGGTTCATGTACTCTTGCATGGTTTGAAGCCATCTTCATCCATCCCCACAACAATTTATTAGATATATCTTTCTCTCTTAATTTTGTATCTACTCTGGCCATTTTCATGAGCATGGGTATCCCCACTTTATTTGTATAAAAACAACACACTGATTCGTATCTCCATTAAAAAACTTCTCCCTTTGGAAGGTCATTCTTGTCCACATAGTTTGAAGAACAAACAGAGAGAACACAAAATAAATGATGATGCACTATCAGCTCTATTGTACCCTTTGAACCTCATACATCAAATGGCATATGTTATCATTAAAAACTCACACACCTATGGAAATTTCACGAATCACATGGTAAAGCGCCATCAACTTACAACATGCATCCATCCGAAGACACCTTCACAAGATCCAAAGAGAATATTGAGATATGAGGGACAGTTTCCAATAGACGATAGAGAGGCAGGTTCATTTATGTTGATTCCCCATTCATGTTGCCTATTTATTTGGTTGCGGGATTGCTTTATTGATTTGATTTATGGCCAACATACTTTGAGGTAATAGGTGGTACACGAATGGTACAGAAACGAGTGATTTAGGCGAGGCATTCTTCATGTCGATTTGATGAACTTCCTAACATTGAGATATAGAAATGGTGAATACAAGCTCCATATTTTAAGTGGTGCAAATATTAGAAACTGGTACAAATGTAACATTATAGTCAATGCCAGGTACTTATTATAAGCCTTTTACCACGAGCTTTGTGCTTATTCACCATACCATCTGCAACAAACTTTGTTTGATATATCCACTAACACTAAACAAGTTTCTTTTCTTTAGGAAGGGGACTAAATCCCAGGTGTGGTTTCTAATTAGAAAACTGTATTTGGCCAAGTGTATGGTGAAGATCAGTACAAGTCCAAGTTGAAGTACAAGTGATTGGGAGTAAGGAGCCATGGTTGGAGGAGAGGAAATGTACTGTTACAATATATTAGATTGATTTAAAAATCGATCAATTACTTAGCTCAGATCAGGAAATAAGATCAATTTTCAATTTCATCGAGTTACACAGTTGAGGTTAATAGATCATGTTTCCAAAATGGCCCCAAAGCAGTCAAATGTCATAACCACATGGTTAAAATCCTTGCTTATACATGCTGCAATGTGAATCTCCAGAACAACACCTGCGCTTCAGTGCAAATTTTCCTTGGAGATCCATGAAAATGACACAAATGGTAGAATATCACCCACAAGTAGTGCATTGAAGACTCACGAAAGCTCCACCTACCCAAAGAATTCGAATTTTGGCTCCCCACACACTTGATTTCCTTAAATGGCCTCTTGGTGTACTTTGGAGCCAAGACATGGAATATTGGGTTCACATTATGATCTTGATATTTGTTGGCCACCTCTTGGATAAATATAAACAGTTAGAACCTAGATAATTTACAGAGGACAAATACCCAAAGGAGAGTGTTCCAGCCAACCGTCTCCTGAAGCAGCCAAGATTACTTGCTTAGGACCCTCAAGCATGTTCACTGAACCACTAGGATGAAGATCACTAGAAAATAATACACACAACAACTTGCTGTAACTTAGCACTCAGTAGCAGACTTAACTCATCAATTCCACTTTAGCTAGGGCCCTCATCAAATTCCTTGTGTGCCTGAATTTTCAGTTTGCAGCAGTCACAAGATTCATTCACTGGGAAAAAATAGAGTGAGTAGTAAGCCTCCTGCTCAATTTGATGGTATTTATAAGATTTCCTAGGTCTTTGGGTCAGTTTTGGAATTAAATGAGCCACCAGCGTAGTTCCCCCTCTCAGGGAACATGACTACAATTTTAGGGATTATGCTTCCTGCAACATCTAGAAAGTGAAATGCTAGTGTTTCCACTTGTCAACCAACCTTCTACATCTACTCATTCCTCCTAGTGGGTCAATGAACACTCATTCAACAGTCTCCTTTAGATAGGCGTCTCTTCTATTTAATTATTACAGTCATCCTTGACCAACTTGGTCATTAAAACTTTACAATAAATTTAACATAATATTTTCTAAAATAAATAAAAATATTTATTTTTGAGTTCTAGGTGTGTTACAAACACCCCCCATTAAGTTCAAAATCACCCTCGATGTTGCTTAAGTTATTCTGAGTCTTTCTAGAACAGAGCTAGATATGCCACCCGCATATCACTCTCTAATTCCTAGGTTTCTTCATCTGGACTGAAGTGTTTCCATTGCACCTTTATCTGTCTAATGGTGCAATTCTGGAGAAAAATTTCCCTCTTGTCAAGAATACAGTCCTGTTCCACCTGAAAATCTCCTTTGGGTTCTACCTGAATAACATTCCAGTCAATTACATGAGTAACATTGTGCACATACTTTTTAAATATGGAAATATGAAAGACATTATGTATTTTAATATTAGGTGGAAAAACTAACTGATATGCCATTGGTCCCACTCTTGCCAATATTTCAAATGGTCCATAATACCTGCGTGTTAATTAAGCACAACTCCCTAGTTTAAAGGAGCTATTTCTGGGTTTTAACTTAACAAATACATGCTCACCTACTTAGAATTCTTTCGGAGTTCTTTTAAGGTCTGCATGACTCTTTTGTCTGTCTTGAGCAGTTTTAAAATTGCTTTGTATATGTTTAATTGTCAGTTCCAGTTCTTGTAACAAGTTAGGTCCTAACATCAATCTGTTAACTGGATTACTCCATGTAATAGGAGTATTACATTTCCTGCCATATAATATTTCAAAAGGACTAAGCTTTGCTGAAGCCTGATAATGATTATTATATGCAAAATTAACTAAGTGCAAATAATCTTCCCACTTCTTGGGATAGTCTCTAACATACATTCGTAACATATCTTCTAGTACTTGATTGACTCTTTCTATTTGTCCATCCGTTTGTGGATGATAAGCAGTACTAAAATTTAATTTAGTATCTAGTCCTTTAAATAAAGATTTCCAAAAATTACCAATAAACTTAGGATCTCTGTCCAAAATGATTACCTTCGAAATCCCATGTAATCGAAATATTTCTTTCATGAAGATGTCAACAATATTAGCATCTTTATGAGTTGTTTTAACATGTATAAAGTGTGCTTCTTTGCTTAGTTTATCCACAACTACCATTATTGAATCATTTTGTTTCTAATTTTAGGCAAACCAGTTATAATATCAAGAGTGATGACTTCCCATTTCCAATTTGGAATTGGTAATGGTTGTAAAGACCTACTAGGTGTTGATGTTCAGATTTAACTTGCTAACATTCTATACACCTAGCTAAAAATTTAGTAACTCCGTTCTTCATATTAGACCCAAAATACTATTTTCTCAACATTGTTATCATCTTTTGATACCCCAAATGTCCGGAATAAGTAATTTTGTGTACTTCATTCAAAATTAGCAGTTTAATTTCTGGTATGTTAGGCACATAAAGTCTGTTTTTATACAACATTATGCCTTTCGCATTTAAATTGTAATCTGTTATTACATTTTTAGATTCATTTCAAGTTACTTTTTCTCTTAGATTTTGGTATTCTGTGTCCAATTTTATTTCTTCTTCCAATTTCTCATTTAATTCGGTTTTATAACTGCCAATGGTAGCTATGAAGCTTATTATTGCATTTCTGCTTAAGGCATCAACCACTTTATTTTTCTTTCCCTTGATTTGTTTGATTTCAAAATCATATTCGCTAAGGAAAGCTAACCATCTAGCTTGCCTTGTGTTAATATTTTGTTGATCAAACAAATACTTCAAGCTTATATTATCAAAGGTTAGCAAAAATATTTTACCCATTAAATGATGGCACCACATTTTAAGAGCATAAATTATGGAAGCCAACTCTAATTAATAAGTTGCATAAATCCTTTGATGTGTTTTTAACTTCCTTGATTCATAAGCAATTACATGACCTTCTTGTGTTAGTAATCCACCCAAACCTTCATTGCATGTATCGGTGCATACAACAAAATCTTTGCCTGGACCTGCTATTTTTAATATGGGTGCAATAGTTAACAATTCCTTTAATTTATTAAAACTTCCTTCACACTTTTGATCCTAGACGAATATTTTTCCCTTTTTCTGTAATGATGTTATAGGATTTGATATTTTAAAAAATCCTTCTATAAATTTCCAGTAATAACCTATTATTCCCATAAATGATCATACATCATTTACATCCCTAGAACAGGCCAATCAATTATTGCTTTTATCTTATCCGAGCCTATTGATATCCCTTATTTGAATATCACGTGCCCTAGATACTGTATCTTATCTTTATAAAACTTGCATTTACTGAACTTAGCATACAGTTTATGTTCTCTTAAAACTTATAGTATTATCTGGAAGTGTTCATCATGTTCTTCTTTCGTTTTAGAATAACTTAATATGTCATCTATAAAGACGACTACAAATTTATCTAAGTATTTTCTTAGGACACTGTTCATTAAGCACATAAAAGTTGTTGGAGCATTTGTTAGCCCAAAGGGAATAACCACAAACTCATAGCACCCATACCTAGTTCTGAAAGCAGTCTTAAAAATATCTTCGTCTTTAATTATGACTTGATGATATCCATATCTCAAGTCTATTTTTGAAAATATCGTTGCTCCACATATCTGATCAAATAGATCATCAATCCGGGGCAGAGGATATCTATTTTTAATTGTATTTTATTCAATTGACGGTAGTCTATACATAGTCATAATGTACCGTCTTTCTTTTTAACGAATAAGACAGGTGCTCCCCAAGGGGGTACACTTGGTCTTACATAATTTTTGTCTATTAGCTCTTGCAATTGCAATTTTAATTCGTTTAGTTCTAAAATGTTCATTTGATAAGGAGCGTTTGAATTAGGCACAACTCCTTGTACTAATTCGATCGTAAAATCCAGATCTCTCTTCAAAGGTAATCCTGGAATTTCTTCCGGGAAAACATTCGAGAAATCTTGTAGAATTGGAATATCATCGAATTTTAGTTTTTCTTTCTTATCAATTTTTTTCGTTATTTATCACATGTACAACAAAGAATTTACAACCTTTCCTTACAGACTTTTTCATTTGTAAGGCTGTGATTTATCTAACAAAAATTTTCCTAGGTATTCCTTTGACTGTAATCCTTTCTCCTATATCACTTAAACAAGTCAATGTTTTCTAAAAACAATTTAAAATTACTTGATGTTTTTCCATCCAATCCATACCTATTAGGACATCATAAGATCCTAAGGGTAACACATTTAACTTGACTTGAGTTTTAAATTGGATCATAAACAAATCACAATTTTCAACATAATTAACCACTTTCCTTTTAGTTCATGTAGCTAATTGGACAAGCCAATACTTTTCAAACTTTTTCAAAGATAAATTGCATTTTTCCACTATGCTAGGTGCCACATAACTTAGACTAGCACTTGTATCAACTAGAATGGAAACAGACTAGTTTTGTATCATACCTTGTACTTCCAGTATGGAAGTCTGATGATCAGCCTGTCGATTATCCAAGGATGCATTTATTATGGGTATTTCCTTTGCTACATCTCCAACTGTTTCCTCTTCCTGAATGGTATGCATGCTACTGAAGTTCCCTTTCCTGTTTGGACAATACTTGGCATAATGTGGCCCTAAACATTCCCAACACTTTATAGGTTCCTTATGTTCATTATTTGTAACATAACTGTTAGGAATATCTTTTCCTTTTGGTGCTATAGTATTTTGCTGTGTTTTGTTTTTAAAATATGCTCCTTGATAATTATTCTTGGAGAAATTCCCAGAATTATTTCCCAAACCTTTATTGGACTTAAAACATTTTCTCTTCTGATCAAATTTACTTGTTCTCTTATTCTTCCATTTAGGTAAGCTTTCTCTCCTTTTACTCTGTTCATAATAGAAATCATCTTTTCTCATTGCCTCTTCAAGGGTATTGGGATTATCAAACTCAATTCTTTCTTTGAAGCTAGTGGCCAGACAACTTAAAAATCTTTGTATTTTAGGCAATTTTTGTCATTTATATAAGGTACATATCTTAACAGACTTATAAATTTGCTACTTAACTCTTTCATTTACAGTGAATCTAGTTTTAGTTCATAGAATTATTTAGCTCTTTCTTCGTAGTACTGTTCACATAAAAACTTCCCTTTAAAATATTTTCTAAATAATCTCCAGGTTAAATACTTCTCCTTAAAGTTTTTGACTCTTTTTATGTCCTGCCACCAGATGTTAGCTTTTCTAGTTAGGTTGTATATAGCCATCCTGACTTTTAGTCTGTCAGAGCAGTAATAAATTTGGAAATATTTCTTCATTCCTGACAACCAAGCTTCGACTTCTTCACCTTTTTCTGTTTCTTTGTTAAACATGGGAGGTTTTATTTTTTGAATTCTCTTGAGATTTATTCATAAAGTTTATACTTCCTTTTTCTAGGCTTATGGTCGCTTTCACTACTTTAACTTGTGTATTTATATCTACCTCTATGCGACCTTATGCTAACTCCTGAAGAAGATTCACTATCAGAAAATTTTAATTTCTTACCCTTGTGTTTGTATGATACTGTCTCAGAATCAGTTTCATACATATTCCTTTTATCTTTCCCTCTGTTATGTATTTTGTCTAGTAGAATCTGATTTAGTTCCAAAATTCTTTCATTATTTACTTTTACAGTGTGTAGTTCATCTTTTAATTCTTCCACTGTTTGAAGTAACTTTGAGGGTTGATTATTTAGTTCCACATAAATGTTGTCTAGATTATTGTGCTGAGATCCATTTTCTGTAGATGCTTCCGAACACCTTCCATTTTCATGCAAAACAAATTTTTATATTGATATACAGAAATAAATTTAAAACTATAGAAATAATAGATCAATGCTATGAGAAATGATGTTAAGAAGAAGCACAGGAAATAGATCTTGCTACTAAGAATTTTCACAGGCATACACAGGAAAAATAGAGAGAAGAAAAGAGATTGAATCACATGAATGAAGAGATGAATATTGGTGTGTATTATTCCATTGAATAATGATGAATAATAGTGTACATAAATAGTACATCCCTCATAGGAAAATTGAGTTGTATGGATACAACTCATAAAGCTCAAAAATGATGACTTACCAAAATATAGCAAACCCCCATAGGTGGCTAAAGCACTTCCCAAATATATCAAGGACCTCACGAATTGGAAAAAGCATGAGTGATTTTTCAAGGAGATGGAAAAAACATGCTAATCCTAGAAAATGGAGGAAAAGTCATGAAGGATGGGTTGGCAACAAAATGACCTAGTTTCCTAGTTTGACTAGCTTTACCTTATCCACAAAAAAGCAGGAAAAGCATAATAAAGCATAATCTGTTGTATACTAATTCTGGATGGTCGAAAGGTGGTCAAGATCAACTCAGAATAAAAAATAAATTTTTCCTAGGAAATAGATGGCATGTATTGACTTTAAGGTGCAAGTGGATGCCAACTAATTAAGCTAGTGGGTGAATAATTAATCAAATAATGATTAATTATTTTATCCTAAGTTATGAGTGGGTTTAATATATTCCAACACCCCCCTATAAGTCTGAATTTATGATGGTATCACAAAAAATATGGATGCATATGGATGCATATAAGGCCCAGCAATAAGGCTATGGTCACCCTTAAACAATTATTATGTCCAGAAAAGTGAGGAAAGAGGCAAAACCACATGGGGAAAATCCTCCCTCAAGATAGTACAAGGCACAAAATTTTAAATATGTCTTCAACATATCTTTATATCCAATTTAATGAGCTGAATGACTTACTTCTGGATGAAGGACTTGCTGAAGAAATCACGAACTCCATGATCATGCGCTAGAGTGTAGAACCTGCAAAAAGGAAGAGGAGAGACTCCTTAAATCTAATCAAATGATGAAGTAGGAGCATTATTTGAATGCTTGTTTATTTTTTCAAACCCTAATATGAAATGTAAAAGAGATCTGTGCATACTCCTTCCCAAAGAGTACAAAAATTAAGACAATTTATTTCACACCCAATTCCCTGAATAGCTGCAAAATTGTGATGTGAATCACATGTCAATATTCCAATATAATGTAGCACCTTTCCAGATCTGATATGAGGAATATAAAACTCTAATATATCAGAAACATTAGCATATGGAACAGAAAATACAAAGGCTTCAGTGCCTCCATGAGGATATAGGGCTAGACTAGGAAAATTATGAGCAACTGGGGAAAACTGATAGGTGTAAAAATATGAATGATGGATGGGCATCAAATTTGAACCATACATGTTTAGAACAGATAGAAAAATGTTTAATATCAGTCCAAATATGACTAAGGTCATGGATAGCCAGCCACTTAAATATAGGAAAGACTTCAAACCATGTAAGATAAATATCACTGCATAAGAGACCAATTAGGAATCAACTAGTGAACTTGGGATTTGTATAGTCTTTGGATTATTCAGAGCTATGGTATATGGTATGGATGATGGTATGATATGTGTATAAACCTACAAATATTCTTCTAAATTATAATCCAAAGGATCACATATAAGCATATCAGTAGACTCATGGGAATACATTGGTAATGAATCCTTTGTATGAAAGGAGGAAAGAATGATATGTTCACAATATTCAAGGAGGTTATGAGTCTTTATGCCAATAATGAAGGAGGATATGATGAAGCACATGATATCAAGTACGGTAAGTGGCATGACAAAAATAAGGCTTGATTTGGCTAAGCAAACATCTTGGAAATCACTGGGTTGTGCACCATCAATGAGAGAGGTATGCACAAAGTGTGAAGAGCCAGGCACATAGATCTCAGAATCTAAGATAGAAGATATAGAGAAAAATGAATGGGTGATAGGATAATAATCAATATCAATAGAAGATCCATATGTTACTTATTTTTCATCAATAGTATCACAAGAAGAAAAATCACCTTCAAGAGACACAGAAAAAGACAACCCTTCAATATTTGCTTCTTCATTGAAGGAGGAAGCATTCAAATCAAGGAGAGCAGAAGCAACATGAACTGTATGAGAAACTTATTCATCATGATCAACTTCATCAGAGAATGTAGAGGCCAATAAATCTTGAGAGAGAGAGATCAATAGGAGATGTTGGGTTCGCTCCACGCTTCATCTTCTATTTCCTGCAAACCAAAAGCTTTGTCCACATTCTTCCAAAGCTCAAATGGATACTCAGTAGAATCTATGAGATGATGTATATTTGGAGACATTCCCAAACACATAATTCCATAAGCTCTATCACAATTATTTATCCAATCAATCTTCTCTTCATAAGACCCAGGTTCGTTCAATGCACCAAGGGAGACATCAAAGAGACATTGCCTCTTCAAGTATGCGCTCATCTTTGGCTTCCAATAAGCATAGTTGAAAGGAGATAGTAGAGGAAATTTTGAATCCATATAGAAATTGTTGATGTGATCTAGGAGATGCTCTCTGCAATATGCAAAACAAAACTAGGAGAAAATATTGTAAGCTAGACAAGCTCTTCTTCAGAGAGGGATAGGAGACTGGATGTGCTCCTCAACTCTGTAGACTTGATCAACCTTGCTGCTCTGATACCATGTAGAGGATTGCAAGGTTGTGATCCCTTTATATCTAATACCATGTAGAAATAATATATCAATGCTATGAGGAATAATGCTAAGAAGAAGCACAAGAAATAGATCTTGCTACTAAGATATCTCATAAGCATACACAGGAAAAATATAGAGAAGAAAAGAGACTGAATCACATGAATGAAGAGATGAATATTGGTGTGTTTCCTTCCATTGAATAATGATGAATAATAGTGTACATAAATAGTACATCCCTCATAGGAAAATCGAGTTTTATGGATACAACTCATAAAGCTCAAAAAGGCTGACTTACCAAAATATAGCAAACCCCCATAGGTGGCTAAAGCACTTCTCAAATATATCAAGGACCTCACGAATTGGAAAAATCACGAGTGAGTTGTAAAGGAGATGGAAAAAACATGCTAATCCTAGAAAATGGAGGAAAAGTCATGAAGGATGTGTTGTCAACAAAATGACCTAGTTTCCTAGTTTGACTAGCTTTACCTTATCCACAGAAAAGCAGGAAAAGCATAATAAAGTAGAATCTGCTGTAAAGTGCTATATATTAATTTTGGATGGTTAAAATGTGGTCATATCAACCCAAAATCAGAAATAAAGCATTCCTAGGATATAGATGGCATGTATTAACTTTAAGGTGCAAGTGGATGCCAACTAATTAAGCTAGTGGGTGAATAATTAATCAAATAATGATTAATTATTTTATCCTAAGTTATGAGTGGGTTTAATATATTCCAATAAAAATATGACCAGTATATTTGTTTCTAGTTTGTATGTGAGTGAGCCTATCTAGCCTAGTGTTTGGAAACTCTCTCTGATACCACATGCAACATCCCTAAATTTCGATTTTGTTTTTACTATATGTAAATATGTAAATTTCTAGGAAGATAAATCCATGAGATGTTTATAATTTTCTTTATCCATTGTGACAAAAGTGACTTATGTTATACTCATAAGACTATGATTAGTGTTTTCGACAACATGTCCTTTTTACGACAATACTTGATGTTTTGTAAGGTAAATAAATCACTACTTATTAGTCGCTAAACTAATTTTTATTTTCTGTTAGTTGAAAAGTGTTGTAATTTTTTTTTTTGTTCTTCAGTATTTGACCCTACCTGTTCTCTAGCTAGGATTAGGAGGATCTGAGGTCTTACTTAGCCTCTATGGCTAACACAAAAACCTTCATTTTCCTTGTGCAGGTGAAAGTGACCAAGTCTTTAACTACCTAGCTAAAGAGGCAAAGTCCTAGGCTACAATGCACCATTCATCCTAAGTAGAAGTGGGACACCAAGGGGTTGAAATCAACCCATACCATATCTAATTCCTAAATGAAATTCATACACTTTCCCACCCAACCAAATTATAAGTTATGCCATAAACCATACCAAAATACCATCGCATGGAACTATACAAAAGTGCATAAAAACTCTAAACATGCAACGTAGGTTGACTATTCGAAAACAAAGTGATGGTTGGAAAGATGTGTAATGGTTGTGAATTAAATGTTTTCACAAGCAGGCCATGTGGAGGCCTTAAATGCACCAGCTAGCGACCAAACATCATGGTACGAAACCCTAGGGGTTTATGGTGTCTCACGAGCAGTGTAAACTTGTCCTTGAAGCTTCAATATTGTGAGGTTTTTGGTTTTTTCTCTATGGGGTTTCACCAGGATTCTGTTTGCACTACAATGCAGTTTCTCTGTGTTATTCAAGGTAGAGGAGCCAAGGTGCTCGACTCTTGACCTCTTTCCTCCTCGTCTGTATACCAGTCGATCTTTTTCCTGGCTTGGTTCAAAATATGGTGTGTCATGTCCCAAATTATGCATTGGGTCACAATGGCCTAATCACATTTTTCATATTCATTAGAGTTTGTCAAATTGATGCTAAGGGTCAAATAATTGCCAAGGAGGAAAAGTACTAGTTTCCTAGGTTGGGGGTGGAAGCTTTGGGATTTGGAATAAGGGAGACAATGAATGATGTTTGAACATTAGAAAGGCATAAATATTTAATAAAGGAGCTAAATAAATAAATAGAAGAGAAAATTGAAGTGGCAATGGAGCATGGAGACACATGGAGGCTATGGGGCCCACACAAGTTATAATTTATGTGCCACATGGCATCCTCCTCTTGTAATTTCAAATCCATGGGAAACATAAATGTTCTAGGATGAGTTAGAAGGCTAATACACTTGGCCATATACATCATAGGTCGAATTTGAAAGGAAATGTAACTCACATGGGAGAGGAAGAGGCATTTTGGAGCTAGTGAGACACTTGGACTAGATTCCCTAGCTCCATGACAACAATGATGAAGATTCTATGAAACCTATGACACAAATCGGATCTGAATGCTGAAATATGACATATATGACATACCAAGTTAAAATAGAGCATCCGAGAGGGCGCTCATGAGAACACACCCAAATTCTAATTGGATTGAGTTTGTGGATGGATTGGTAACCTTAGAAGGATAAGGATGTTTATAAAATACAGGAATAAACCAATAGAAGGGCTTCTTTTCATTTGAGAAATTGTCATTTGTGAATTGTGAGAGCTAGTGGATGACTAGTTTTCTTGCCTTAGCCAATTTTGAGGGTGAAAGATTCCCATCAAAGTTGGTGTTTGGAGATGCCACTCAGGTCTTTCATGGAGGTTTAATGGAGTTGTATTTGTAGGTGTAAGCTATAGGGAAAGTCATGGTTCCTTCTATTGCAACACTTTTTCTCAACCATTTCCAGTTTTTATGTCATATTCTCGCTCATGGAGGAATTGTGCTTTGGGTTGGCTATTGATCTCTTTGGGGAAGCTTATAATGCCCCATTATTTTATTTTCTGATGTAAATTCTCTGTATTTCAAGTTCAAAATACTCTCAGGTCGAAATACTGAAATATTTCATTTAAAAATGTTAATCAATGAAGAAATAGTGCCATTTCCCCACTATCTTGTTGTGAACCAATGTAATGTTGATGGATTCGAATGGATAAGTAAAATAATGATGGTTTATGGATGAATGGACTGTTATTTATGTATTTAAAATTTCATAATACTCTCATGTTGAAATACCCAAAATATTCCATGTATAAATGTTAAACAATGAAGAAACAATGCCATTTCCCCACTACCTTGTTGTGAACCAATATAATGTTGATATATTCGAATGGATAAGTAAAATATTGATGTTTTATGGATGAATGGACTATTATTGTTGGATTATATGAGTTTAATGTTCAGTGCATAAGCATTTGGAGTTATTTTGTTGAGTTTCATAGCATTTGGAGAAGTTTTCCTATCATTCCCCCCAAGGTTGAAATTAGTATTTTTGCATCTGATTTAAGGGAGTTATAGCAGACATTAAAAGTTGAATGGTGATGCATATGAGTTCATATTTATTTCCTTTATATTTTCCCTACTTCCATTTATAAATTAAAGTTGTATTGAGTGCATTTGGGAAGCCATTTTTAGTATTCATTGTGGGGGAATTAGAACCCCAAATTACTAGTCAAAACTCCTACCTAGACCAGAATATTAAACAAGTTTGTGGAAGCCTTTAGAGGGTCATAAAGTTTCCCTGAACATCATATTCAAACCTTAATATAATTCATATACCTTCTGTGAATATTTGGGAGTGTTTGGACCAATTTCGAGACCTACACATCAAAACTAGTCAAAGGTCGAAATTGGGAAAAAAGTGAAAAATTGGTCATTGTAATAAAATTTCGAAAAAGGGACATTACATGGTGGCTATATTTCTTTTGTTAGGTTCAGTATTGTAAAAAATAGAAGGGTAATCTTTTGTTAAAATGTCTTGCAACATGAATCAAACCGTTCTTTCAGGTTTTCCTTTGGATATTTCCTACCGTAACCTCCATCGTGTTTATGTGAAGATAGTGGTTGTTATTCATAGATTTAGATGGATGTTGTGTAGAGTAAAACAAACTAGTGGCCTGGTAAGACCTGATACCTACCTTCCTGTGGCTTCTGAGGCTAGTAACAATGTGGATTTCTCTGCATTTTTCCCCCATGGCATAGTTGTTGGGACTTAATCTTTGCTCCTGTCTTTACTGTGTGAAAGTGATAACTCTCTTTGGTAAGGACATGAGGCATTTAAACTTGACAAAGTAAGGGATAACCCTTCGTCTGTGGAGTCTTAGCGACTATGCCACATCTCTTTAGTGACAGGGTTTTACTATTCGTTTTTATGGTGTATTTAATACAGTTCTACTACTGCCATTTTTCTTTGAATATTGTAAAGGTTTACTTATTTCACAAGAAACGCATGATGGATTAAATTTATATGATACCATATTTGCTTTTGGTTTAGCAGTACTGTAACTTCGTTCTGTTTGTACATAACATTGCGAACATGGGGGTTCTGTACATTTTTGTAGTAGATGCGTAATGTAAAAATGTTACTCTATTTTGATTATTGGATATGTCTATGACCTAGTCATGTTGATTTTTACAGTTTTTGTGGTTTGTTCTTATAAAACTAACCGTGAGGCCTTTACACTTTCACATTTGATTTGAGAGAGGGCCATAGGGCCACTTTCAATATCATTCAAGTCTTCTTAATGGATAATACTAATTTTAATAGTAAAAGAACTAATCCCTAAGGCTATTTTTATTTTGTTCTATTCATTTTAAGTGCAGATGATAATACCCAAATGACCTTCAACTAGTACCTTGAGTGTGGCCTGTCGATAATCTTGACTTGGTATTTTTCTAAGAACAATTTATAAAACAAAGATTGGGCTATAAAGCCCTTATACTAAAACTCTGTTAAAAGAAAACTTAACCATATTTGATCAAGTTAAACCTAACTTAATTACTATTTAAAATTTGAACCTTATTTACCCTAACTGTAAACTATAGTTTAAGCTGTGAGGCTAGTACTTAACCGAAGAATGAAATCTTGATTTATCTACATATATATTTATGATATATCATTGTAAGTTTCTTTAGGTAAAATTATATGGTTTTGATATTGATATCGATTCACTGTTTTGATAAATGTGTTTATAAGACCTACTTATATAGTTAGTTTGTTAAATCAAACCTTGAAGAGAATCTGTAAGATTTTTGAAAAAGTTCTGTTGAAGATTTAAAACTAAAATTTCTTTAAAACCCTGGTATTGATAATGGATATAACGTCACAAACTAACATTCCTAAATTATGTTAATATAACTAGTAAAACATGGTAGAGAAGACATGTTTGTCCTATAAACCTGGAATAATGATCATCAAAAATTGACTATAACAATTACATCTTCCTTTCCAGAATAATACAAATAGTTACCATTTAAACATTGGTGAACACTGAACATACTTCAACCAACAAAGATACATATATATAATTGAAACATAGATAAATATAAACAATTAGAACTTGGATAATTTGCAAAAAGGGGAAAAACACCCAAAGAAGATTGTTCCACCCAACCGTCTCTTGAAGCAATCAATATTACTTGCTTAGGACCCCCAAGCCTGTTCAATGAACCACTAGGACAAATATCACTGGAAAATAGCACACACACCAACTTGCTATAACTTAGCATTCATTAGTAGACTTAACTCAACAATTCCACTTTAGCTATCCCCTCATCAAATTCTTTGTGTGCCCGACTTTTCAGTTTGTAGCAGTCACAAGGTTCATTCACTCGGAAAAAATAGAATGAGTAGTGAGCCTCCTGTTCAATTTGATGGTATTTATAGGATTAACTAGGTCTTTGGGTCAGTTTTGGAATTAAATGAGCCACCAACTCAGTTCCCCCTCTCACGGAACATGACCACAATTTTAGGGATTATGCTTCCTGCAATAGCTAAAAAGTGAAATGCTAGTGTTGCCACCTATTAACCAGCCTTCTACAACTACTCATTCCTCCTAGTGGGTCACTGAACACTCATTCAAGAGTCTCCTTTGGATAAGTGTCTCTTGTATTTAATTATTAAAATAAATAATTCTTCAATTACAGTCATCCTTGATCAACTTGGTCATAAAAACTTTACAATAAATTTAACATAATGTTTTATGAAATAAATAAAAATATTTATTCACTTCTAGATGTGTTACAAATATATTTTAAATTACATTAACATTATAATTATGATGTAAATTACATTAGCATCATAATTATGAATGCTTGATGAGTGTTTTTACATGTTAAAAAACCAAAAAGCTATTAAAAAATATATATATTTTATGCATTTATAATTTTAAAATGTTAGTTTAAAATATATTTTACACTTATAATTTTAAAAAGTTAATTTGTAAATTAAAGAATGTATATATCTTATACTTTTAAAATTAATTTAAAAAGTATATATCTTACACATTTATAATTTTAAAATATTAATTTAAAAATTAATTAAATTTTACTTAAATAAAATATTAATTAATCAATATAAACAATTTTTATTATAATTAGTGCAAAGTGTTGTGAATCCCATCAACATTAATATACAATGGAGTGTTATCAACTCTATCTATAACTATATATATAGTTATAGTTATAGTTTGATAATTGTTATATCATTGAGTGTTATTAACTATATAATTTAGATTTATATTTAATATATATATTTGTATTTAAATTTATATATGTAGTTTGATAATTTCTCAAGTTGAATTGAAAATTTTATATTATTAATTTTTTTTAGGATGGTACCGGGCCTAACTTGGTAGGGACATCTTTACTTGGACAACCATTAGAGAATTTTAAGCTTTCAACTACTTGAGCTAACCCACTAGAATTATTAATTTATTTTTATTATTAAAATATAATTCAATTCAATTAATTAAAATTAAATATTGTTTATAAAAAATCAGATATTTTTGAATTAAAATTAAATAATGTTTATAAAAAATAAGATATTAAAAATTATGTTAAATAATATATTAGATATTTTAATATTAATTTAAATTTATTTAAAAAAAATATTTAATAAATCTAAAATATTTTAAATAGTTTTTACAATATAAACACAACTCTTTTTCCATGCTTCCTTATCCTCAATGAATCTAAAAGAGAAAAACAAAATCAATTGAATCTAGAGAAAAACAAAATCAATTCCAAATAACTTGGACTTTTCCTATATTAATTTATTTCCAATTTGATGCCAATGCCAAAATATCCTTAGATAACATCCTTACCAGAATGATTTATTTTGATCACCTCCACTGCAACTCTAAGCTTGATTTTTCATTAAAATATGCATTATGCACATGGATAAACATGACATCATCATTGACCTTAGGATGAACATGGCATCATCATTGACCTTAGGATGGTTATTTACAAAATATAATATTATACAAATGATCATTGTCTAGTCTTAGGTAGCCTGCACTTCTACTTCAAGACTTTCTTCTAGCTCTATTGAAGAGAAGAGCCTGCAAAGTATAAAAACTACTTTGGACTTCAGTTTCACAAAATATAATAATATACAGAGTGATAACCTTCTATTCTTATTCAGCCTGGCACTTCTACTTCAGGAACCTCTGCTAGCTCTTATAAAGTGTCCAAACTACTTTAAGAATCCCTGCTACCTGTATTGAAGAGCCACAAAATATACAAACTACTTTGAACTGAAGTTTCATAACACAGCTCTTCATCCCACATTAATGTTATGGCCTTTGATACATCTACTCTGATAATCACAATCTACATTTTCTGGACTTCATGGTACACCTCAACTTAAGGTCACTCCATTCATCCAACATAGTGATTTACTTCTAGATCATATTGGGTTTTGAAGATTGATGAGATTTCACAGCTTCCTGCAAATATTTCAATGCCTTCTGATAATTAACAAAACCCATGAACCAAAACTCATGATTATCCACAGTTTGGATTTGTATATACTTTTCTGAAGGCTTGTAGACATTCTCTGATGGATTTACTGATTTCAACCTTCCAATAGGTATAACCACCTACAAGCAACCCAATAATAGAGTTTATAGTTCACAACATAGAGCACAATAATTACATGGAAAAAGAACAAGAGAAATCTAGTGAAGTAAATGTGTTACCCTGTAATAACTCCATGCAATCACTCCATTGGAGTCTGTGAAGGATAGGGGCCTGTCACTGCAAAAGGCTAATTTTTCTGTTGAAATGAAGAGTAATCCTACCACAGGGCCTGTGGTGGTAGACAAGTAACATGCTGAGGTCTTCACAAGTTTTTCACTGGGACCAACACTGAAGCTTAGTTTAAATAAATTCTCAACTCCACCTTCTGCTACTAATTTGGCGCCCAAACTCAGCTTTCCCCATATTGTCTCAGATATACTCCCCCCAAGCTTCACTACAGAAAACACACAATCACAATGCAATGCAATTACAATTGGATTAGAAGTATTTACAGTTTTAGAAACCATTACAAGTGAAACCATTTGATTAACTGAAGAACCTGTGTTAAATACGTACAGTGACTCCAGAAATTTTCAGCCAAAATGTCAGCAGCTTTACTCCACCTATTCACGCGGTTAAGGAAGGATTCAATTTGAGCTGTAATCACCATACAGTAAAGTTAAGTTAGCAGGAAAAATCCGTGACTGGGCTATGTACTTCATAGTTATTTTTTTACGAGACTCAGATGAAGATCAACTTGATGATACATAAACAATCTTAAATAAAGATATATAATGATTTTGATGTGTTCAGCATGGCAACGATTACAACTTAAAATATTTGGTTTAAACTATTACTTAATAAAAATATTTTGAGTTTAAACGATTTTAATTTTTGATATATATATATATAAATTAATATATTTTAATTTTTTAATAATATAGATTATTAATTTTTTAATCAAATTTATCTAAAAGTAAATATGACATATTTGTTTGACATAAAGGTATTTATTTTTTCAATAGAATTTCTATTTCTAAATTTGAAAAATAATAAATATATTATATTTAATAAAAACAAAAACTGATAGGACCATTCTCAACTTCTCTTTGCATTAAGGAATATTGTGGATAAATTGATTTCAAATCTCTATATTATAATTAGTGTGATTGCAGAGTAACTAAATATTTTTTTTATATGGTTAACATATATTAATCTATATACTTAAAAAATAACTTATAATCAATAATAACAATAATAATATTGCAAAATTTAAGTATGTCTAATGATCAAGAACATGTGTTTTAGGGTGGTAAGTACAAGAGAGTGATATGAATGATTCAAGTAAATACTTTTGCTTAAGAAGTAGGCAAGAATACAAGGCATAATCCCTAGCTCTTTAGCAAGAATTTTTGATAGCCAAAAGTATGAGTTAAAATAAATCGTAGTGTTTGGAAATTCAATGATACTTATTTGACATTTGGCCATTCACTCCCTCCCCAAAAACCTTAACTCAACATAATCATATCAAGAATTAATAGTTTCTTTCTCTACTTTGACTCAATAGAGTTCTTTCAAATTCCCCATGGATTGAATTCAACTACTAATAAGATGACCAACTTAGCATGTCACATCCCTTTGGCATGGTGGAAAAAAGGGGGAGTAAGGGATTGGGAGTTATTAGTGTTTTCTTTTTCTTCTTGGGAATTCCTTCAGTTATGCACGAAGCCTCCTTTTCCATATCAATTGACGGAGTTTCTTCTCTGTATAACACTCATTGTCTACATGACTATGACTATGTGAGTAGGTTAGGTAAATTGTTGGAGAAGGTAGGTAATGTTTTTCTCTTGTGGTATTTCCTTTGTGCCTCTTTGGTTTCAGTTTGAGGCCTTTTGCTCATCACGTCTGCGAAGTACAAGGAGTTTTAGGTTTTGTGTATCTTTATCAGAATTGATAAGCCTACTTTTCCTATGTGCTTCTCTTGTTCACAATGTACTTGGTTCTCAACTACTTTCACCTGTTCAGGGGATAAGGTTGGTTTGTCTTTGGAAAGGAAGGAACATGCTCAACTTGCAAGGTATTGGAGTTGAAAAGAAAGTATTTCTCAATGGGAATTTGGGTAGGATGAATTCTCATAGCCATCCTAACAGATGTGCAAATTGTGACCATGTAGACATGCAAAGGGAAATTCACCATGAAAGACACAATGATGTCTGTTAAGGAAACATGTCAATGGTCATAAGGAGATGGGAAGCTTGGAGGAGTGTGGGAGTTAAATAATGCCAAGGAGCTAAAGTCAATAAGGAGATATTTAATCCTAATGAAGGCCCCATTTGAAAAACATAAGAGTGAATTAGTGATGTTGGAAGTAGGAGAGGAATGTCACAAGAAGAAACTTAAAGAGGAACTTGCAAAGATAAATGAATTCCAAGACAAAGTATTTCATCTAGACTTGGAAAAAAGGCTAGGTTTTGATGAACTCAAAAATTTAGTCTCCCATGAAGCACTTGTTGGTTCATCTCAAGTAGATTCTATGGAGGAAATACAAGGAAAATAGTAGCAGGTCATGAGAGGCTTGGAATACATAGCCAATTTTAATTTCCTTAATTAAGTTGTTATGTTTTGTAATTTCGCCTTGCTATTAGGATAGTATGTAAGGTTCCATACCAGTTACATCATGAACCTAAAGAAGATAATAGCTAGAACATGAAATTTTGGTGTCAACACTTTGGATATGCCCCCTTTTTTTGGGTAGTTTTGGGATTCTATATGCTTTGCATTTGTAACTCTAGGCTATACGTTAAGGACACAAACCCTTTTTTTATCAATTAAATCAATAGTTATTTCCATATTATTATTATTATTAATATTATTATTATTACATTTTAGCTAGACATAGACACAAATTCATATCCTTAAATTTTCTTCTTCAAATATTTAATAACTTTACACTATTTAATCTTTGTTCAAGTTTTATCACGTCAAATTTAAAGCATTAAAAAATTAGATATTTAAACAATTAGTTAAAAAAAAGCATAAAAGAAAAATTGATCTAAAATTTCCATCCTTTACCACCTCACACTCTATCCTCTTCTACCTCTAGAGGGTTCCATCTCACACTCCCATACTCTTCCCATACCATCCCACCATGTAGGTTCTTAGTCCCCTCTATTTATCCTCCCCCTTTTGGCCTCAGCCACCACCTTGCACCCCCTGAATCCCAACCCTTGATTTTTATAGATCTAGGATTCTTAATACATTGAGGATGTATCCAATCTATTGTATATCGAGTGATAAGAGGAGGATACAAGTGGGGGTTGGAGGGAGAGTGATGGTCATCATCGTATCCCTACCCAGCAATAGATAACTCGATTCAAGCCACATATTCATGAGTGGGAGGAAATTAAGAACCATCTCTTCCCCTCCCACCCCTAATGTATGTCTCAATCACTGATTAAATATACAACACATTGAGTACATCCTCACCTTGTCATCATCCTTGACATAACGAGGTAGTTAAACACCTTTTCGACCCTCTTGAAAATCATGTAGAATATCACACAATTGTAGATTCAAGACAACATCATGATTGCACCACAAGTTTATGGTTTTTGACTACCCCAAAAATAAGTGTAAAACAAGTGTTCCAGGGAAAACAAAAATATCTCGAGAATATAAGATACAAATTGAGTGAGACCCATTTCATCATAAATAAGATGGACCAAAATAGCTTGGGTATCAGTTTCAGATTTAGAATAAAAAAAGTGGACACGTGTAAGGTCATACATTCTCGCTCTTTTGAAAAGGCCAAAATTAAAAAGTGTTGGGACAATTGTCACCACTTTTTTTGGCTCATCCAAATTCAATGAAACCCATGGAATTGGAAAGAGGACACATCACGATACCACATATAAATATTTTAGAATTAGAGAGGCCTAAATTGCAAAGTTACCTTAGCTGGAAGGTCAACATCAAATCAATGTCCAAATCGGGGTTTGAAAAAGATATGGCATTTACTTTTGAATAACTTTGAGTAGAAGGATCTATTCGCTAACTTTACCGCGTGATTCACGAAATTGTCAAATGTGTGTAAGTTTTTCGTGATAATAGATGCCCCATGATGTAGGAGGTTTGGAGGGTATTGTAGTGTCGATAATGCATCATTGTTTCTTTTGTGTTCTCTCTATTGGTTCTTTAAACTGTGTGGACAAAAATGAACTTCCAAAGGGGAAATCTTGCTGATGGATTTGTGACTTGATGCGTTTTTTTTTTACAAATGAGGTGGGCATACCCATGGCCGTGAAGATGGTTAGAATGGATACAAAATGAAGATACCACTAGATCTCCCATAAAATGCTAGGACATGGATGAAGGCGATTTCAAACCATGTTAGAGTACATGAACCTGGAACTAATGTTATTGGTGTTGAAGAAGTGGAGTTGTTGAGAAGTGTAGAACCCACAGGGGTGGGTGTCCGAAAAGGTGGTGAAGCCACAGAAGTCTGCACCATACTTGAAATGCTGCTACTATGATTTTCAAATGTGAACACTGGTACCATAAAGATGTATGACTCCCCTTGATGCGAGTAAAGGTGTTGCCGTCGAGCATAGGGGAGATTACCAAGTTAAGGAGCAATAATGAATCTCCTTACTTAGTTTCAGACAATTCTGTATGTTAATTGAAAGGAATCCCAAGGTACCCTTGTCACTACTTTAGTTCTAAGAATATGGGGTGTTGGCATTGATGAGACTTGAATAATCATCACAAGACGAGGGTCTTGTATGATGAACCAAGATCACGTTGTAACCATTTTTGGGACTAACTGACTTGACACAAGACTGGATGGTAAGGATGGGGCTCATAACTTCCTTTGATCGATGTAAACTAGGGGAGTAACTGATGAAAAATTTCTTCAAAATGGAGAGATAGACTGTAATGATGGGAGACAAACTACACAAGTAGGGTGAGAGGAGAGACACGATACAGAGGGTATGGTGTCTTACCAAAATGACCATGCTCGTGTAGGAAGAATCAACTACATCGATCAAAGGAGACCAGGGGATTGTTTCCAAAAGAAATGATTAGTTTCCATGTACAAGTGAAATAGGGAACTGTTTGTACATAAATAATATTTGTGGGGTCCCCAAGGCTTTGGACATGTTGGGGGATCAATTTGATGATGGGTGGGGCTCCCACAATTTTTGGTGGGTTGGGGAGTCATTTTAATGATGGGTGGGGTACCCATGGTTTTGGGTGAGTCAAGGAACCTTTTACAAGATGGAGTGGATGGTGTTGTATGAATGAGAAGACGGGTGGCCCATGAATCAATGCAATGCAGAGGGTTCCTGTGGGAAGAACTGTACCAAATTGGTTGCTTCTGGGGGAAGGTACCCTATTATTGTCTTGGAGGGGGTGATGATACGACGGATATTTGCACATGGGTTTAATTCTCTTGGAGGTATGAAATGGCCACGATGAATCTTCTTTGTAACTAGTGTCAGTGATTTGGTTTTTCTAAACTGCTTGAGGTAGTGGAGTAAATGCACAACTATGAAATAATTGGCCTCACGAAGGTGAATTTTTGGGTGCAAAAAATTCCTTGGACTAGTGGGAGGATTGACATCATGGGTGTAAATTTTATGATAAGGGTTGCCAAGGGAAAACACCCATGGGGGAAACAAAGTGGTCCACATTTTTGACGTTGATGGCACACCAAAACTGGGATATTAATGACTATATGGATTGCAAAGTGATGTCAGGGATATGGTTAAAAAAGGGTAATGGTTTTTGATGTATTTGTAACTTCGGAATGTATTCATCTATGTATCTTATGTATTGTAACCCGATGTTTATTCCGGGATGTTTCTATTATGTATTTGAGTCATGTTGTCATGCCCTGATGTTCCGATCGGGAGGATCAATAATGTAAACAAGTCATGTCAAGTCATTGTTAAAGTCCCCACAGTTTTAGGGCACTAGGGTTATTAGACACTCCTAGAGATGTCGGCTCTAGTAAGTAATTGTTAAGTGAGGCCGACATGTTGGAGTGCACTTCAAGTGAACGAAAGAATATAAATAGAGAGTGAGAGCCTCTCTATTTATCACTTGCAACACACATCACTCACTCACTCAAGTATGGTGCATTACTGAGGAAGGAAATACACTGGGACTAGACAAGAAGAAGACTACTGCTGTCGGAAGTGCATCTTACTGTTTTGGGATTTTACTGTTTTGGTGCTGATTCTATCTCTGAGGAAGTTGCAAGGTTTTCTCCTTTATGGTTTCCCCGAGGAAAACTCTTTGTGTCTCTTGTCTCTTGTGATGTGCTTATGTTTTATTGCTGTGCTTGTTATTCTCTTAGTGAAAAGATCCTAAGATCATAATGCTAGCTTATATGATGAAAAAATGACAATGGTGGTGCCGAGAGGTGAGTTCTGTGATAATAACTGAGGTAAAATCCTTGCAATATTAGCAATGGTGGATGATATTTTCATATTGTAAGAATAATCCTGCACACATGATGCACATACCCAAGTATAGTAAAGGACATGCCAAAGGGATTAACAATGCAAAAAGAATAACTCAAAACATGGCAGACATATGGGGTTCCTGTCTCATGGATAAACCTTCTTCAAATACATCCCATTAACAGGGTTGTTGAGAATTATGCCTTTAGAATCTTTCAAAACATATGCCCCATTGGAGAGACATTGTTGAATGACGTAGGGGCTAGTCTACTTAGGCACAAATTTTCCTGGCCCGGGTTTGGAGTCTTTTCTAGCATTAAATAATAGAAAAAAATCATCCTCACTAAAGATACGTGGGTAGACATGGCTCTCATATTGGGGTTTGGATCAAATCTTCATGTCTTTATTTTTCTATAAAAAATCACGTCGCTCCTTGTCAAGGTGTTCCAAGGTGAACAATCATTGTTCCAATGCCGAGGTATCAGGTAGTAATTCGATAACTGATTGGAGGGTAGGAATATGGAACTTGATAAGTAGGAAAACTTCGTTGCCATGTACCAAGTGAAATGGCGTGAATCCAGTAGAAGTTTTTACTAAGGTTTTGTACACCTAGAGGGAAGGGAAGAGCATGTGGTGCCAATTAAACTTGTTCTTGTCTACTGTGAAATGGAGCATAGTTTTGAGAACCTTGTTGAATGCCTCTAGTTGTCCATTGGTTTGAGGGTAATGAGGGGTAGAGAAGTCATGTTTGAATCCTAAAAGAGAAGATAACTCCTTAAAAGTTTGGTCATGGAAATGTTTACCATTGTGAGAGACTAACTATTTTGGGATGTCAAATCGTGTGATGACGTGGTTAAAGAAGAACAACCTTGCGATGCTAATGAATTTGGAGTTAAAGGTAGTCATGGATTCAACCCATTTTGTAAAGTATTCCATGAAATAAATGATGTATTTGTGACCTTGAGCGGATATTGGGTGACATTCCATGTAGTCAATGGTCCATTTGTAGAAAGGGCCTGAAGTGATGAAAGTATGGAGGGGCATCTTGGGAGATCACATTTTGTAGGTGAAAACTTGACAGTTGGCACATATTTTGATAGTGTAAATAAAATCCTTGAAGACGGATGACCAAAATTATCCCATGCGAAAGGATTTTTTTTGTAATGTACCTTTTTTTGGAATTTTGGAGAAAATTACAAATTGGGAAAAATTTGAGCTTAACTAGTCATGACTCTAAAGGGTTCCAACTTTTACCAAATGGTCCCGAATTTGAAATTTAAGGGTATGATGAGTCTTCTAACATACCAATATGGTATATGGACACTTTTTATCAGAATTTATACCTTTGCAAACTTTTTTTGGGTTAAGGTGAAACAATGCAATTTTACTAGGAAATTGTGCTCAAATCCCCCCAAGGGTGATGGCCAAACTAGCTTTCCAAATCAAATACGAACCTCTCAAATTTAAGAAAAGAGTATGGGAGTGAGTATCATATATCAATTACTATCATTAATCATGTTTATTAAGTTTTGAAAATGGCTTATGATCTGCAACATTTGTAGGGTAACTTTCATAGAAATTGCCTAAGGGAAAGTGCATTACTAGCTAGACTTTGACATAAGAAAGGTATAATACTATGGTTCTAAGAGTAATATGAAACATGTGGTAATATATGGAATACAAATGTATTCCCCAACAACATAAAAATCAAAGGAAAACCCTCCCACAAATACTCCTCTAAGATTGAAGACAAAGTCATGGAAACTAGTGATTCAATGACATGGGAATGAAATCTTTTCACACATCACTTTCTTGGATTTCGATACACACAGGATATAGACATGACATTACAGAGTAATACATCACATATTTTTGTCACAACATCCTCAAACTCATATTTTTTGATGTCTCCCCAACCCTTAGCATGGTTGGATTTTTTTGGAGCCCTTAAATACCAACCATACTAATAAAATTCTTTCATTAAAATAAAAATGTAAAATATTAAAACCAACTCAAAATTATATTTTAATTAACAAAATATAAAAATATTATTATTATTATTTAAAATTATATTAATAATTACAAGAATAATAAAATATATTTAAATATAAATAAAAAAATAACAAACTTTCTTCACAAACAAACTTTCTTACGATAACTATCTACATAGTAAAGAAAAACCAATGAAAAATCAAGTAAGCAAAAAAAAAATCGAGGACATTTAAAATCATAAAATGGCATAGCAATAGCTCATATTATATATATACTTACTTTGAAATGAATACAACTGTTTAAGTTGAACTTGATGATATATGTAATATCATATCCACATAAAATATATGTGGATAGTAATTTAGATGTTATTTAAAATTTTGCATTTGCTTCAAGAGATTAACTTAAATGTAGCATATGTAAAATAAGGATTCATTTGATGGTCATTGTATTTTGTTATGTTTAAATGTATTTTGATTAAGATTTAAATAAATTCTACTTAAATGATGGTTAAATAAATTGTCAACAATTTGTTTTTGTTTTTTAATATCAATTTTTTGTTTGTTTGTTTATTAAATAGTATTTGTTTTGTGTTTTATATTAATTCTAACAATAAGATAAAAAATTATATATTTTAACCTTTATTTAATAACCTTTATTTTAACTTTTCAAAATTAAATAATTGATTAAGACTATGAACATTTACCGACCATTTTACTTATGAACATTCACCTACCACTTTACTTATAGCTATGCTAGTGTATAAATTTAAAGAATTCATAATCTCTTCCCAAACTGAACAAGAATCTTTCAATTCATTCGGCTTTGCTGCTCAGTTCTTTGTTTATTCCCAAGAACATATACGTTCCCTTCCTTCATAAACACCGAGGCTGAGAACTGATGATCAATTCGATCTCCCAAAATTATAGATTTGCTCATAACGAACAAATAATATCTGGCCTTGTTTCAGTGAAGGATTAAGAACTACTGGCCTTGCGTACTGTATCCCGTCTTTTCATATAATTAGACGTTAAAATTTAATTAATACAGACCTCATTGCATATCGATATCTCAAAGCGGTATATGGACATAGATGGCAAACTATTACAACGCATTTTCTCAACAGTTTATTCTACTTTTACTGTTCAAAACGAAAGGACTACTCCATATTTCAGTTCAATTTCTTTTATATATATATATATATATATAAGATTCAGCAACTAATGCACAGGAATAAGTATTCATCCATTAGCCACCAAACGATAATAATATAATGATTACGAGGATTACCAGAGAAAGCAAAGCAAAGCATACCCCAAAGAAACCTTGAGATTTTCAGAAATTTGGCAGCATATTTGGAGTTGGGGGGAGCAGATGGGACTTTACACTTTGCCGAGAAAGCTGAAGCCGAAGTTGAAGCTGAAGCTGAAGAGCTTTCCACAACATAAGTCTGCGCCCCTGACTGCTGCACTCTGGAAGGACTCCTTGGGACTTCAATGGAGCTACTAGCCTTTCTGTTTTGATCTTCAATATGCCCATTAATTAATCCTGCAATATCTCCTTGAGAATTCACATAATCATTCTCAGCAGGCAGCATTAACTGTGGGGCTGTCCAAGTGGCTGCAAGCTTGTTGTGGGGATGGGCACTGGGATTTGCTGGTTCTCCTCTGATGTGCGTTCCCCATATATTCACTGGAATTCCAAGCACCAACTTCATGCCATTGACATTATTGCATGTCTGAACATCTAATTTTTCTCTTATTCCTGATTCAATATTGCTATCGTCGTTCTCCTTATCGTTATTAAGCGCAGGTGGTGGATCAGTGAATTTCACTTTCTTCTTCTGGAGCTTGTGCTCAAAACCCATTACTCAGAATGAATTCTATAGAGACTGGGCAAAAATTCTGAGATCAAACGAGCAGTCGTTGAAGAATATAAGCAAAAGCAGATATGGAAATAATGAGCGAGAACATGAAGATGGAGACGAAGTGCAATTGGCTGGCTATTCAGAAGAAAAACGAAGACAAATTGTCATTCATTTTTGGAATCCAAGAGATAAGGATGTGACATTCACAATCTTGCCTTCCTTGTTAAAGAATTGATAATGGAAGAATAAGTTAAAGCAATAACAGAGTCAAATCTGTGTCATGTCCCACAGTAAGATACCCAACATTAGATGCCTTTCGAAAAGAGTGGAATGTGGGGGCAGGAATATTATTCTTTGTCTTTATTCGTTTTCCATGTATGCTACGAGAACCTTACTGTTCCTTGTCTTCTTAAATATTCTAACTGGTCTTAGATTTTCCTTTGGAGTGAAACATATTTGTTTGGGTAGGTAGTAGGCATAAAAAGATTTAGGTTTAAGGATATGGATTATTGTTCAGATTTGCTTTTGGAGTGAAATATATGTGTATATTTGTTTGGGTAGGTATTAGGCATAAAAAGATTTAGGTTTAAGGATATGGATTATTGTTCAGATTTGCTTTTGGAGTGAAATATATTTGTTTGGGTATAAGTTAAAGGTATAAAGAGATTTAGATTTTAGGATACATAATAGTCCTGATATTAAAGGTCCACAATGAGAAGCATCTATGTGTGTTAGATTACAAATGGCATCACATGAATTGATTTTTGATTTTGATTGTACTATATGGGCTTATTTTTTCTCCATCACATGAATTTTTGTTAGTATTATATGGTTTTTTTTTCTTTTCAATAATATGGAATCTAATGATATCATAAATAATAATATTGTATGGAATGTTAATGATATCATAAAAATTTTGTTTGTATAATATATTATTTTTAAATTAATTTTGTTTTTTACATTAAGTTTAGAAAGATAGTTTTATTTTTTTACTTGTGCTCACAAAATTAATGTAAATTATTGAAAGTTGCATTTATAAGAATAAAATGCTATAATTAAGGTATAATTATTATTTAGTCTTTAAAAAACAATTATTCATTTTATTTTTTTAAGTATGTCTATTTTTTTTAAGGATTCACAATGGCTACCTCTAATTTAGAAGCAGAAAAATCAAGAATCAAAGAGGGAGCCAATTCACCATTGAAATCACAGGTGTTAGTTTTATTGAGTTGCATCATTTCCGAAGAGGAACCATATGTACAAGTACTATCACAACATCCCAATATCAGTTTTTTTCTTCATACTTTGAGAGAGGACATGGTTCCCCAATCAACACTTTTAAACAAGCAATATAAAACATTAACCTTCTAAAATTTATTTGTGTGCTAACTTTTATGATCCTTTTACTTGTCTTTATATGATGAAAATGTCCAACTTTTTAATTTAGATTTAGCTTCTTTTTTTCCATGAAACATGCGCTCGATATCCTAGAATACGACAAACCACGCACCGGAAGTGGAACACTATATTCTCATAATCCATGACATGGAATAATGTCATGATTCCATATAGATGTTTTTTCATTTGAGAATTATTTTGTGCCTAATCCTACTATAGCTCTCAAAAAATATATTTTTATGTAGCTATCTAAATTATTCCCAATATTTTCCATCACTAAGATATGCCAATATTAGCCTGTGTGCCATGGCCCATGTACATCTATCACTCACTCTAGTCCAAGCCTTCCTTGGTAGTAGATTGCATAATCTGTGGTGCCATGCAAATACCTTAATACCATCTTTACAACTGTCTAGTGCTCCTTCCCTAGTTTTGACATATATCTACTCAATCCTCTTACCGCATGGGCAATGTTAACACCAATAGCACTAGCACAGGGAACTAGTGACATGCCTTCTTCTTATTCCTGTGTCTTGCGACTCTAATATACAAATAAGTTTACACATACATTAATAGCGACCCTAAACGAATTAATTTCCTTAATGCTTAATCTTTGCAATATTTTCTAAATATATTTTCTCTAATTCCACCAGAGTTTCTTGTTTGCACAATCTATTTTAATCTCCATTCCTAGCATGAAGTAAGCAACACCAAGATCCTTCATGTCAAATATGGAGGATAGTTGCGATTTCACCTCCTTTATGACATTCATTTTGTTTCCAATTGACAACATGTCATCAACATACAAAACTATATTTATGAAGTTATCGCCAACCTCCTTGGAATATACATAGTGATCAACTTTGCTTATGGTCACAAACCCCAATACATGGATGTATGTGTTTAAATTTTGGTACCACATCTTTGGATATTGATTTATACTAGAAAGGGACTTCTTTAGCTTGCAGACCACCCCGTTCCTTCTCTTTACTATAAAACCTTCTATTCTTTTCATGTATATTTTTTCTTCAAGATCCCCATGTAGGAATGCTTCCTTCACATCCATTTTTTCTAGTTCAAGATAATAAATAGTAGTATAAAGAAGGAATATGATAGAATTTAATTTAGAAATTGGAGAAAAAAATTCACCAAAATCAATTCCCTCTACTTGGGACTATCACTTTGCTAGTAAACAGGATTTGTATTTATCCACTTTACATTATGCATTCAAATTATTCTTAAATAACCATTTTCTACCACTAGTTTTTGTTTCAGCTAGTAACTCAACTAGATCCCAAGTTTCATTTTTTTCCAAGACATCCATTTATTTGGTTAGGATTAATTATAATCATCCCTTGACCACCATATTCTAAATGTCATTTTCTAGCTTAGGAGTTTATTGCCACTTCACTAATGCCATGGGGAACTCATCTAGGGCCCACCTATCACTTGATGTGATAGTTTGCATGAGTTTAAGAGCTCTAGAGGCCAATCCCTATAATTTAGGAGGCCACACTCAGTCATGGGAGTCCCATCATCAATTCACCCTAGTTTGTGTTGAGTTACCCTTTAATGGACATTAGTTAATTCATCTCTAGTTAGTATAGCGCCACATTTTCCTAATTTTAGGAGGTAGATGCCTTTTCCTACCTATCTTGTCTAGTTAACTCACTGAGAACTTATTTAGTTATCCCAAGTTACATTAATGATCTTGTAGTGGTGATTTTACCACACTGAGTTAGCACTGGAGTTAGTCAAAGTTGGTGAATTCAAATCATACCTAGTGGACTAGAATTCTTTCTATTGTATCATCATTGTATTACATACCGACTAATGATAATGGATGTAATGTTATGCTGACCAATTTTTGTCTATTGGTTGTTCAATTTCACCATGAATGTTTTGATCAGTGTACATTGAATTGCTTCTTTCGCCTTCAAACTTCATTGATAGTGAGTTCATTCCAACTTGAGGATCCTAAGCTTTGCTAAATTGAACATTGTATCAAACTAGGTAATCTAGCCAACTTCAATCCTTGAAAACTTCCATTGATGCACCAGAGGTATGTGGGTTCCACATAATTCCTGGTATCTTTTCCTTTCCCCCTCTAGATTTTGTCCAGAGAAGTCTATCCAGTTCTGATGCACCCAGAGAATGTACACATGTCAAAGTGGAGAGTTATTGAATATGTTTGTCATTGAATTGAATAATTCAACAACCTTTACACCTAGGATCCTCACACCCTTTAACTATCTTGATTGGAGGGTTGATATGCAGATAGTGTTGCCCAACAAAGGTCTGTATAGGGTTAGCGTGGGAAAGGAGGTTGAACACCAACATCCTCTTGAGAAATCAAAGTATCCAAACAAGTTGGATGAAGCATTTGGATTCATGTGTATTCATATCTCCAGGGAGTTACTCTTCCATCTTGATCAATTAAAAAATATAAGAGAAGTATGGTAGAAGCTTGAATCCCTGTTTGGCAAGAAGGACGAAATGAGATGCCGTATTCTAGAGAATGATCTGATTTCTCTTCAACTCAACAAATTCAAAACCATCCAACAATTCTTTTTAAAATTCAAGTCTCTTGTCATGCAGTGCAGACAGTGTGGAATTAACAAGAAACATGAGCAATTGGTGCTCTCAATTCTGACAAAACTTGGCCCAGAATTCTCAATGTTTGTATCCACCTTTCACTCTGGGATTTTGAAAAATCATAATTGGAAAATTCCATCCCTTAATTCCTTCACATAATCTCTTATCTAGGAACAATATAAGTTGATACAGATGGGAGCCCTCAAAGTCTCCAAAAATAAATCTCTGATTAGTTGGGAAGACTAAGAATGCACAAGAAAAGGGGAGGAAGAAAAGCGAGGAAAATAAAAACAATGATTTCAATACTAAGGAGAAGAAAAATCCTTCGGAAGGAGCCTCAGTTTGTGTTGGCAACCAACAACCTTCTCTCTTTTTCTTTTTATTTCTAGTTAATAAAAGATGATACTGTTTGACCTTAATAATCCTTGATTAAATTATTAAGGAGTTCCTTCAGAATATTTGATTATGAAGGTACTCCTAATCTGTGGAAACTAAAAACTTGAAAGAAAAATAATTTTTATGTTGACACCATTTCATGGAGGTATCATTGATGATTAATTTTGCAACTGCTAAACCTGCATCCTATACAGTTTGTTTTCCTTATAATATGGTACATTAAACTATTGACTATATATAAATGTACGACAATGATACTTTTATCATATCAACAATATACTCTTTAAGGTGAGCCAATTGGACATTCACTTCTATGAATTTGAATCTGGTAATCTCATTCTCTTATATATTCTTCTCAAGTTATTTAAATTAAGACTTCATGTTTTGTTCTTCATTTTGGGTAATCTACAAGGTATATGGCAAGGTTAATTTTATACCTTGAATAATTATTAGGTTTATTATTCATAATATTTATCCATTACTTAACCTAAACACTATCCTAAGATTACACTTAAGTGACTATTTTAAACCATGTATCGAAACATGTCTTTTCACCTTAGCCATGATTAACATCATATGAATACTCTATCAATGAATTGTATGCGACACATGTTCCCATGATACACCTGTCTCATTGGTATCGATTCATCATAGTTGGGACATTTGGTTTACTTTTCAATATCATTTCTATTAATGAATAGTATGTAACCATAATTTCGCATCCTCTATCATCATTAAATTCAATCTTGTATGAGGAAGTTTGCAACATTTTATCTGTAATGGTGGATGAACTCAGTGCTATTGTAGATGCCGGGACCGACCTGGTATCCCATTCCCTCTATATTCATGACCCCTTTCAAAACAAACTCTCTCTACTAGTTTGATAATGGAGAGATGGATTCACTTTGTCGATTTGAAACTGTCGGGAGTGAGTTGCTAGATATTGAACTAGAGGCATCTCAATTGCTCAAAAAAACTGGTTGGGGGTATTTATTTCACAGTTTAAATGGACACCATATAAACGCTACCCAATAGTTTTCTTTGTCTCTTAAGGGTGGCATAGCTCATATTGGAGACCTTCGTTTGGTTATATTAGAAGCACTCATAGAAAATGCCACCAAGCTACCTAAAAAGGGGGAGTGATGGTTTAAGCAAAGGGAAATCAATAAGAATAAGTGGAAACATTTTATCCTTCCTCTTCCAGATGATTTTGATGATAAACATGGCTAGCCAATGAATTTTCTCGAACCTCAGTGGCATCCCCTCCTGGAAATTATTATCAGGTATATTACTTGCGATGGTAGGTTTTCTCATGTCCATTTATACTATCTTTGACTTCTCATGGCATTTAAGGGTTTGAAATTGAATTTTACCTATTTCTTATTTAATAGTCTTGAAAAAATGGCTTATGTGGTCCAAAACATTGTTGTTGATCAAGATAGGATTTTGTTCCATCATGGTTTTCTTAAAATTGTAATTCAGTATCAATTGTCTAATGTGGGTAAAACTTGGAACAAGTTTCCGAGTAAAAATAATTTTGGGAGAACCCAATATTGGCCTTCTCCTTTATAAAAAGTATGACAAAAAAGAAGGCGAGCCTCTTTACACGAGTCTTCCAAATAGAGTCAACATCGAACCTTGAAGATACTAAAATCAATAATTCTTGCGAAATGATTTCAAAAATGAAATGAATGAGGGTGGTTGTATTTTAGTTGTTGAGGATTTAATCAACCTCTCAAAACCTATTAAACCCCATGATATACCTGTGCAAATGTCAAATGGGTTAGAAAATTGTCAAAAAAAATACTTTGCTTATCACAATAAAGCTAGACCCAATCATAAAGAGTCTGTCTCTATTAATACCCACATGTTTACCCATAGCATGGCCACAATATCAACCCCTATAATAATGTGACAACAAAAGGAACCCCCTTTGGTGGATATTAAGAGTGAGGATTAAGACCTCTTCCCAATTCATGAAATGCCTCATGATGGTGATCGCCACAAACAGTGCATGGAGAGTAACAAATCCATGGAAACCCATGTAAAGGAGTCCACTGACAGGTCATGTCCATTTAAAACTAAATAAAATCCTTCATGTACATGAGATTCATCACATAGTCATAGAAATGTTATCAAAACCCAACCGATTTTGAAAAAACACGCCGGTTGGATCGGTTTATAAGCTTCATCGAGTCAAATCATGCACTCAAACTGTTTTTGGCCAGTTCCATATGAAACTGGTCGGTTTCAAGGTTGAACCGTTGGTTTTGTAGAAAACCTCCCATTTTTCTCCAAACCGGTCGGTTCGGTACAATAATGGCTGGATCTATACAAAAACGCCAAGGACCCCCCAAAACAACTAATTTCAAATTCTTTCAATAAAATAAAAAATAGGGTCCATGTGTGAGTTGTTTAAAACTTTAAATGACCCATGACCCTTCTAATGTTATAAAAGTAGGCTCCTACCCTCCATATCAATCATATTTAGTTGTGGATGGACTTGGGCCCTCTTCCACAACAAGAGGATGCAAACATTGATGTTGCAGTTAGATAAGTGACTTCAGGCCTAGGGGAGTCAAGCCATGCTCATGTTTAGGATGTAAATGATGACTTTGAGTTTGAGCATGAGGACAAAGATAATTATGATATATGATTAGAATCATTATATTGTCTATTCTAGAGTATAGACTGTAGTCATATGGTAATATTTTTACTTTAGAGGCCATTTATAACCTCTTTGTTGATGTACTTTTATTTAGAGATGTATTTGTAGTCGATGCTATTTTGGTTTTACACACTCGTACTTGCCATATACATGAGAAACTCTTCATATTTGTGTATAATGGTTTGAATTCACATGGATGCGCATGGATATATATGTTTTTTTAAAAATATGAATGTTTTATGTATTTTTGCTCAACTAGTTTTTTGATCCGGTTTGTTTCCCGATTTTTGTTCAGTTTCAGTCCGATTCCGGTTCTTGGGGTCAACCAATTCGATCACCAGTTCGGTTCTGATGACATTGAGTCATAGTAATAAAAGCATTAATCAGTCCATGAAAAGGGTGTTCAAGGAGAAAATTGCTCAATTAGAAACTAGACTTGAAGAATCCCAGTCAAATGAACGTGTTATGAAAGATGAAATCAAGAATCTTAAAAGCAAATTAATGTTATGGCTAAATTACTAGAAGAACCTAAATCCAAATCAATACAAGCACAAATCCATGAAAATATCCTTGGTTTTGACAAATGAAAGATTGATAAAACATGAGAAACATCAGAAAGTTAAAGTCTTGAAACTTTGATCCAGATTGGCTGAAGCTGGGTGGGCAGTCAAACTCCATATTACTACATAGCTCGTTTTTGTTTCAGTTTTATCTATAGTTGAAATATTTATTGATTTTGAAAGGTAAGTAGATGATTTTATCAACACATGTATAGAATCATAGATTCTGTAGGAGTGCTCATGACTCATTCATTTGCTATTTAATTAATTAAATATGAATTTAAATGAGAACTTAATATTCCATTTAAATTGTTGTCACATGTGGCCTTCACATTTATCTTGGATGAATTTTTCCTCTTGTTATGCTACTTGGTTTATGGAAGCTTCGCTACCAGCTTCCTTTTGTTTTGGGAGACACTTTTAACTATCTTAAAATTCCTTCTTATCTCATCGACAATACAATAATGTGGATTGTTTGTTTGTTGTTAACAACTGTCAAATTGATATGTAACAAGTCTTTAAATGAAAAGTCTATTTTAGGAAGTAGGTCCATAGAATCCTCTAGGTAGTTAGTTTGTTTTTAATATATAACTCACTTGGGTGACTTAAGAGGGGGCATTCGAATAAAGAGAAAAGGTAGTCCTATAGAGTTGCACATTTCTGAATTTTGGAGTAGAATATTGTGTCATTATTATACTTGTTCTGGCATACTAATCTAAGATGCATATTGAGAAACTAGTATCATTCTAATGTTGTTTTACATACATACATACATACACATTATAGTTTCCTTTCATGTTTTCATCCGCAAACACATTTTTTTGTGTTGTATTGACCATTTTTATGCTTTCGAATACACCATGTTTAGCCTCTGAGTATATGATGTTTTATGTTATATTGAGATAATTTTAATTATATGATTTACCTTTTATATCATCATTTAAATGTTTTAATTTACCTACTATTTATTTGCATAGATATTATGATAGTAATCATTTCATATTTTAAGCATGATACAACTTGTTGTTTTGTAATAGTTGCAGGACCATAACCCTGTGAGAATTAGTTACACCAAACACATCAGGGGTTGTGTTAAGCGCCTTGTGTGGGTTAGTTATCCATATTTTTCAATGGTCAAAAACTCGAGCCAAAATATGGTGCTAGAAGGAGGGCCTAAAACTATTAATGGCTGAATTTTTTTAAAACAATCCTGTAACTAGTCCATATCCTTCACCGATTGACGAATCTAATAACACTGTTTTCCCATGTACATCAATTCATTCATAAATTGGAATTAGTGACTCCCCATTCACAAGTGATTTTAGGGAAATTTTCAAAACAAGACCATGTCTCTTATCCTTATACACCTCATCAGATTGAACAAGCTCTAATGGATTCTAGAAGAGTCCTCACTATGGCCTACTCTCAAAAAACTGGTATACCTTCCATCGATTTTGGTTTACCTAATCAAAATAGGAATAATGATTCATCTTATGTAGCTAATCAGACTCTATTGGAAACTAAGGAGTTATGGTTTGGTACCCCAAACTATCAGTCCAATCCTTTGTTTAGAGGAAGCGCTGAAACTAGTACTTCAAGAAGACTTATTCCCTCTAATAGATCTGGTCAACTACCTTCAAGTCCAAATTCTCCACCTGGTAGTCCTATACCTAATGATCATAGTATCTCTTAAGATTCATAGGAAGATAATATGGTGGGAGCAAGAGGAGGTAATCCACCCAATCCTCCAAATCCTCCTTTACCTTGGTTAAGAAGAAGTGCAATTACAGTTCCTGGAGTGCAACGTAAATTACCTAAACACCCAGAAAAGTTTCTCCCTAAGTTCAACTCAAATAATAAAGAGCCGAATGAAAATCACATAGATTAATTTATCCTTGCATTNAAAATGGGCCTCCTAAAAAAAATTAATAAAATAATAGTTAAAATAATAAAATAATATTTATTAATTTTGGAGGAAGAAAAGAAAAAAAACTACTTTTTTTGTTTGTATTTTCGACATATCTCCTCGTTTTTTTACTCAAATTTTGATCGGGAGAGCTCGTTGGATGTGGAATTAAATTCCCCATCCAACGAGTACCCACTTGGCATACTTTTGATGGACCTCGCTACCCAAAAAATAAAAAATAACTGAAAAAATGTGATGATGATGTCATCATCACGTTTCTTCAGGTATTTCTTGTTTTTGGGGTAGCAGGGTCCATCAAAAGTATGCTGAGTGGGTGGTCGTTGGATGGGGAATTTAATTCTGCATCCAATGAGCTCTCCCGATTGAAATTTGAGTAAAAACACAGGGAGATATGTCGAAAATACAAACAAAAAAAGTAGTTTTTTTTATGATACCTATCCCCAAATTTATATTAAACAAAAGTTTAAGACCTATACGGTATTTCAAATTTAAAGCAATTTCATTGGCTAACACATGATGACATGGAATTTGATTTAAAGTTAAAAGGCCCATTTTGAGTTGAAATTTCCTCTAATGCAATTAAAACTATGAATGTGCGACACGAAGATGTGGTTTGTCACCTTTTTCCTTTAACATTTGAAGGAAAGGAATCAGCATGGTACTTCTGTTTGGTCCAAGAATCATATGACCAACTCGACAGAATTTAGTAAGGATTTCTTAGATAAGTTTGGAGAGGATAAAACACCAGTTGTCTTGGCCCTTGAATTGTCTCGTATTAAGATCCATAGTAAGGAACAAATCAAGGATTCCTAACCTTAAAAAAAATATCGGTCACCTCTCAACCTCCAGAACACATTATTATTGAAAATTATGCTTCTGTGTTACCTAAATACCTAGGTATGTTTGTTATACAGGTTAATAAGGCTACCCTAGTTGAAACCTTCAAGGAAGAAATCAAGGTTGAAAAAAATTTAACCTATGAACTTGAAAGGAGTGGATAAATTGACAATGTAATGCGTAGAATAACTGAAACCTCATCCAAGTCAAGTTCAGATAAGGACTCCAAATCATTTGATGTTGAACAACTTCAGAATGCTATCAAAAAATTAACAAACTCAGTAGTATTATTAAAGAAAACTAACTAAAAAACCTCTTCATCTAGAAGGCACTTTAAGAACGAGTTTAGAAAAAACCCTGTTACTAATAATAAATCAAATATTCCTCGTGATGTAGAAGTAAATGAAGAAATATTTAACACCATTATAGAAGTTTTGTATATTCCTGAATCTTCCTCTAATCAAGATCTATTGATGAAGAAGAGGAAGAAAATTCAAAAACTGAGGATGAACCTCATGGAGAACAAAAATAGTTAGTTGGACATTTTTGGGATAATTTAACTAAGGAAACCAAGAGTAAATATGTCATCCCATGAGGGTATGCTTATAATACTCCTAGTAAGGGCTTGGTAGGTACTCTTGGTGCATCAAGATCGAACCAGGCTAGAGGGAATAATAACCCTCAGCCTACCAAATAGTCATACCCCACTCAAAATCCACATAAATTGGATTTGCAGTATGATATTATTGAAGATCTTAAAAAATAACATGCAAATATCAACATGTATTACTTCAAATATTTCCTATTCTTGGTGGTCCCTTCATAACTCATATAATAAATTCAGTTCTACTAACAACCAAAATAATACAGCTGCTAGTATTTCAAAAAATTCAAATGCTCCCTTAAAAAATGAATTGATTGATATAAATGATAAGGGAAAATCTGTAGCTGATAAAAACTTGTTGATAGGAAAATGTTCAACATCCAGTACTCCCCCATTTCTTCTCACATTCGAGATTTACAACTAGGACGTACATATGGTAGATTCTGGAGCATCATCTAATGTAATTCCTTTGTCACTCTGTAAAAAGTTGAATGCAAACTATACTCCATGTGAGACACAAATCACTCAACTTAACATGCCAAATGTAAGAGTATCAGGGGAGATAAAAGATGTTTTAATTAGACTGGTAATTAATCCATCAATTTATCAAATCATAGATATTGTTGTTGTTGATATTCCATATGTCTATGGAATATTTTTAAGTCGTGATTGGTCTCAGAATTTAAATGGTTTTTCCTCAAGTGATTGGTACACTTTATGGCTTCCAAAAAATGGTAAAGCTTATCAGATTCAAATTGCAAGAGGAAGATATCTGAAACATACTGTGATGGAATTACATGATCCTAATGAAACCATGTTGTTTTATGATTCTATTATGGGAAATTATACTTATGAAGTTAATTTTGGAAATATTAAGGATGAGAGTTCTCCATTTGCATGTGCAAAACAACATTATGAAATTTCTAATTTTACTTATATTCAACCTGGTTTTGTATTTAAGGGTGATGTAAATATTGTAAATAATCAACATTATGTACATATTATTGACAGTAAAGTAATTGTAGATACTTTACCATGGACATTATATTTCGATGGATCAAAATCTAAAGAAGGATCTGGAGCATGTTTATTTCTGATTGATCCATAGGGAAATAAAACATTTATAGCATGCATATTAGAATTTAATTCTACTAACAACATGGAAGAATACAAGGCTCTTATATAGGGTATAAAGAAAGATTTATAATTTAATGTTAAGGTATTGGTAGTCTATGGTGATTCTGAGATCATTGTTCGCTAGGTACAAAATTCAATTCACTGTGTTTCTGAACATCTCTCCGTGATTATAAAAAAGAGGTTTGGAATATTATTTCTGAATTTGAATATTTAATATAAATTCCATCCCCAGGTATCACAATCAGGAGGATGATTTATTAACTAACATAGATTCTAAGTTAATTCCATCCGAATACTTTTCCTTGAATACTCGATTGAATTAATTTTTGGGCCATCAATCCTGGATAACATCACTAATTGGTGTGTCTTTGATGATGATGTGTAGATTTTAAATTTCTTGATGAATGAAGGAACCTTCAAAGATTCTGGTATTGATGAGATCACCCATGATGAAGAGCTATGCAACTTTTTAGTAATACACCCTCACTGCTCAATAGATAAATCTCTTGATATGATAAAATCTATCCCTACTCTTGTTCTAACATTATAAAAGTCTTATGATGTATAGGGTAAGTTTAAAGCTGTGCCAAATTACAAAACAAATAACTCATGCTTGCAGTATGAAACCATCAAATTAGGGACAGATTCTAATCCTCAGAATGTTAACTTGAGATTTTTTTATTCTCCATTAGAAAAATAAGATTTCGTAAAATTGATTAGAGAATATAAGGATGTATTTGCATGGACCTATGATGATATTAAAACATTTAACCCACAGATTATGCAACATGTGATCCTAATGAAGGAGGCCTCGAAACATTTTTCAGTAAAAACTTTGAAAAATGCACCCAACACTCGAACCAATAGTTAAAAAAGAGCTAAATAAATTGCCAATTGCTAAAATCATTTTTCCAATTCACCACACTCAATGGGTGGCTAAATTGGTCCCGATTTGAACTAATAACAATGAAATTCAACTTTGTGTCGATTTTCGTAGCCTTAACAAGTCATCAAAAAAATATAATTATCCAATTCCACCTATGGAGTAAATTCTCCAAAAGGTTTCCAATTCTGAGACGCTGCCATTACTTGACAGTTTCTCAGGTTATAGCCAAATCTTAGTTTTTTCTGATGACCAGGTGAAGACTGCATTAAGAACTTCATGAGGAACTTATGCATATAGAAATATTCCCTTCGACTTGATCAATACCAGGGATACTTTACAATAAGCTATGGAGATAGATTTTAGGGGTCTCATTAACCATGTTTTAGTTGTCTATCTTGATGATGTTATGGTCTACTTGGGACGCCAATCTGACCTTATTCTTAATCTTAAAAAAGTACATGCTCTGGTTGTAAGAATTGTAATATCTCCTTCCTTTATCATCGATTCTGGAGATTCTAGGCACATGATTTCAAAAAAGGAAGCCTTCTCATTTCTTGATGATTTGAAGGGTCCTAATATTTTTCTAGGAGATAACATAGAAAATGAAAGTAAGGGTAAAGGTAGCATTGATTTTTACCATGGTTCCTTCAATAATGTTTTGTATGTCCCAGGTCTTGCTACTAATCTCTTGTCAGCCTACCAGATGACCCACACTGGGTATCCTACGAAGGTTTTTTTCTTTCCCAATGAAGTTGAAATATATGATATTGCGAATGGTAGAGTCGTTGCTAAAGGTTTTGTGGATCATAGTTCTAAAGTATGCAGATTCTCACACTTCATGCCTTTCTCTAACCCCTTTTCTCTCCTCACCTATGCTAATCAAGAAAAAAAACTTTGGCATGAAAGGTTTGGTAATCTCAACTATAAATACATTTAATATTTGTGTGAAAAAGATATGGTTTCATTTTACCAAAGATAAATTTTTCCAAAGGAGTCCGTCAAGGTTGCATTATAGGAAAACATCTAGAGCATAAGTATGAGAGAGTCAGTCATGAGCGAACCTCAACGCCTATTGATCTCATACACAATGAAATTGTTGGTCCCTTCCATCATATGTCCATGAGTCAAGCCAAATATGTCTTAACCTTCACATATGAATTTTCCAGGTACTGTTGGTTTTACTTCCTTAAACTGAAGTTTAAAATTTTTGACCACTTCAATGTTTTCAAGGGCTTGGTTGAGAACCAGGTTGGGAAGAAACTCAAGATCCCCAAATCTGATAATGGTGGTGAATATGAAAAATATTAGTTCATTAATTATTGTGAAGATGTAGGTATTTATGTGCAACACTCTATTCCCTACACACCTTAGTAGAATGGTGTGGCTGAGAGGAAGAATAGAAGTCTCAAGGAGATGGCTAATTTTATGTTGGAGTCTAATACTTCGACACCAAAGTTTTGGTATGAAGATATAAAATATGCATCCTATATCCAAAATAGGGTTCCACATAAGAATATTGATGGATTTACTCCTTTCAAATATTGGAATGGGCATAAACCAGATGTTGGAGACATTTACCCACCATGCACAGTTAATTTGGTCAATTTGACATTGTTAAACCACTATCCTAAGTTTTATTGGCCTAATTGGAATGAGATGAGCACACTATGACATCATCATGAGCACACCCATGCCTACCTTTAGTCAAGGAGGCAAACTAAGCATTCTCCTTCATTTGAGGAGGCTAACTGGAGCACTCCAGGGGTGATCCGAGTGTCATAAATGCACCTAATTGCTAACTGATGGTTACAATTAGTTAAGCTGAGTGGTGAAGGCACATCCATTCATTATATTTATTATTTTATTAATATTTAATGAACTGGAGTCAACAGGGGCGCCTCCAACCACCTCTGATGGCCAATTTGACTTTAGTTAACCTCATCAGGGTTCATTGGAGTTAATTATGTGCTACCACTTGTTGGTTGGCATGCAATGACATGTGTCTAAGCTACTTTCAGTTAGACTCAGTCATCCATTGCATTCTGACTTTAGTTAGGACTCAGTTGAGTCAATCAAGACTTGACCAGTTGGTTAACTAGTGTGTTTACTGTGGCTTACAGTCAGTTAATATGCATGCATTCATTCTATTCGAATGAGATCCTTGGGAATTCAAATTGTTTTGGAATTCATGCATATTGCATGATCATTGTATTGTATTACTCATTATTCATTGATTATACAGAGTTTCTACTTCCATTGCAACACCATTTTGCCAATTTTATGCTTAATTGTCCGAGTTCTTTGTGAGACTGTGTTTTCAATCCCTTAACCACTGTGATAAATTAATATGGTATCGAATCTCATAGTGGGACAAATCTCAAATATCTCAAAAACAAGGTTTTTGACAGATCTTGCATGAAAAATTGAGCAAAAGCTCAAAAATCCAGCATTGCACCAAAAGCCAAGGCTTACCACTTAATACCCTAAGTTAAGGATTTTTGGTCAAGCTTGCTTGATCAACTATGTTGGGTGTGATGAAATCCTAAAATGTGCAGGCTGTTCAACCTTACGGTGCCCCTTTTGTTGTGATTTGCAGGTTTTAACAGGTGAAAGCATTCGCTTCAGCAGTTTGAGATGGCTTCTTCCATCAAACTCTTGACTCCGTTCAATTTCCATTCATGGAAAGGAGATATGGAGATCCAGCTACATGCTAGAGGACTCTACCAGGTCACTATGGACATTGAAGAAGAACCCACTCATGTGATACAAAAATCTAGATTCTTGAACAAGAAAGATGAAGCATTCAGATTCTTGTGCCTCTCTATTACCCGGGATATTCTTTTCCATCTCTCAGGATTGAAGACTCCAAAGGAAATTTGGGACAAATTGGAAACCCTGTATGGAAAATAGGATGATTTGAGACTATGCAAGCTTTAAAACAAGTTGATGTCTCTCCAGTCTTCCAATTTCAAGACCTTAAATGATTTTTTCACAAAGTTCAAGCACATTGTCTTACTGTTGAAGCAGTGTAAGGTGGAGAAGGAGGATGATCACCTCATCCTCACCATACTCTCCAAAATTGGAGTTTATCATTCAATGTTTGTCTCTACATTCCATGCAGGGAATCTCACAACCCTTGGATGGAATATGCCTTCACTCAATGCCTTCATTGAGTCCCTAACAAGTGAACATCATAAGCTTGTCCATAGGGGGATTATCAAATCCTCCTGTGATCAAGCCCTCCATGTCTCGGGGCCCAAAGATATGAAGGGTAAAGGAAAGCAATAGAAGAACTAAGAAACCAAATTTGAAGCTCCTAAGCCTAAAGTTGAAAACCAGTAGCATGAAGATCGTTCTGGCTCGAAGAAGAACAAAAGCAAAGGGCATCATGGAAAGGAAAAAGTCAAGTGTTCATACCACGGGAAGGGATTCCACCCTGAACATGCCTGCATGAAAATAAACTTGATGAAGCTACTTATATTCTTAAGAAAAATCACATCAGTCTTCCGAAAAGCTTTCAGAGGAGAGATCAGGAAGATTGGGAACCATAGCATGAAAGAGGTCATTCTCTCATGGAAATCACTTCGAAATCCAAAGAAATCTTGATAGATTCTAGAGATTCGAATCACATCATGGCTGAAAGAGACTCTTTCTCATATTTGGAGATTGGAAAATCCATTCCCATCCACATGGGAGATGACTCCACAATCATATCTGAAGGACAAGGTACTGTAGATCTTGAGCATGGTTATTTTTCCAATGTTTTGTATGTACCATCTCTTGCATCAAACCTCCTAAGTGTTTATCAAATGACACATACGGAAGTTCCCAAGAGAGTCTCCTTTATCTTGGATGATGTAGAGATCACATAACTTGCATCCAGAAAACTTGTAGCAAAAGGCCTTGCAAACCATCATGAAAAAGCCTATGAGTTCTCCCATTTTGTGGCGGATGCAAAGCCCACCGCATTGCTGAATCATGGAAATGAAGTTAGTAGACTATGGAATGAGATTTTCGGCCACCTGAACTTCAAATACTTGCAAAAATTATAGAATAATTCTATGGTTGAAGCCCTCCCGGTCATCAAAGCTACCACTAGAATTTGCAAGGGCTGTGTTGTTGGAAAGCACCCTGAGCATAAGTTTGATCGGGGGAAGGAAAGTCGAGCATCATGCATCTTGGGACTGATACATTTTGATATTAGTAGTCCCATGCCTATCAAATCCATGAATGGATCAAGGTATGTTCTGACTTTCATTGATGACTTTTCAATATACACATGGGTCTTTTTTATCAAAAGGAAGTCGCAAGTCTTGGAAAAATTCACTGAATTGAAGGCCTTGATTAAGAATGCATCTGGAAAAAAGATCAATATTTTGATATATGATAATAGAAATGATTATGTCAGTAATGAATTACTAAATATATTTTCCCAAATTGGTATTCAGATCCATCATTCAATCCCCTACACTCCCCAGTAGAACAGTGTAGCGGAGAGGAAGAATCGGTCTCTCAAGGAGATGACCACCTGTATGTTGGAATTAAAGAAGTTGGCTGCAAATTTGTGGGCAGAAGCCATGAATGCTGTAGAATATATTCAGAACAAAGTTTCACACTCATATTTGAAACGGAAGATCCCTTTTGAAGCATATTTCAGACAGAAGTAAGATGTGTCGAACTTGAGGGTGTTTGGGCCCACTGCATGGGCCTAAATTCCGCTTGATAAAAGGAGGGATTTGCAACCGCAAAGCATCAAATGTATATTTATTGGATATACTGATGAATATAAAGGTTTCAAGCTTCTGTATATCAAAACAAAATATATCATCATTGAAAGGAGTGTCATGTTTGATGAGCCTTTTCAAGAGGTAGAACTAATGAAGGAGAAAATTGCTGAATTTCCTTCCTATTCTACTGAATATTTGGATGATGTAATTGGGGGTGATGACCCTGATTTGGAACCTCTGATTTATGATATCAGTGTACATCAAACATCAAATGCTGAATCATAACCTTAAGTACAAAATCATCTCCCAACTTGGGCCCGACAGACACTCTCCTCCATAGGTGATAACATTGGAAATTCGGATGATCCAAGGAGAACCTGGTTTGATTTCCAAAGAGCAGGTATTGCGCTCTCTTGTCCTGATTATTTGCTGTATGAATATTGTTATTTGATGATAATTTCATACCCTAAGTCTTACTACCATGCTCGGAAGGATCCTATATGGAAAGTTTCCATGGATGAAGAGATGAATTCTCTTCATAAAAACACTACTTGGGAGCTAGTTTCTCTTCCTCCGGGGAAGAAATTGGTTCAATGCAAGTGGGTGTTTTAGAATAAGGCTAATTATTATGGAAGAAACTAAAAATATAAGGCAAGGATGGTAGAAAAATGTTTCTCCTAGGTGCAACGTGTGGACTACCATGAGACTTTTGTACCGGTTGCAAAAATGGACTCCATCCTCCTAGTTTTGGCAATTTCTGCATTTAAGCACTAAGAAGTGCATCATATGGATGTTTAGTATTCCTTTCTACATGGATATATTCATGAGGTTATACATGAAGTATATTGGGGGCCACATTTCTGATCCATATTTGGTTTTCAAGCTAAAGAAGTCACTATATGGGTTAAAATAGGCCCCAAGAGAGTGGTATTCCAAGATAGATGCCTTCCTTCTCTCGCAAAACTTCCAAAGGTGTAAATAAATTACAAATGTGTATATAAATCAGTTTGATGGTAATTTGATTATTATTGTTTTATATGTTTATGATTTACTGATTACAGGTAGCACAGTTACTTCTATTTTAGTCATCAAAACTGCTCTCCACAATGCATTTGAAATGAGCGATTTGGGGCTCTTGAAGCAATTTTTGGGGCTCGAAATTGAACAAAATTTTGATGGGATAATGGTCACTCAGTCCAAATACATATCAGACCTAGTATTCAAGTTTAACATGGCTGAATGTAAGGCTGCTACATTCCCTTTCCTTTTAGGGATCAACCTTGAAGAAGGAAAAAACACACCTCCCATGGACTGCACTATCTATCGACAACTGATAGGTAGCTTGCTCTACTTGACTCATTCTTGGACTGATATATGTTATACCATGAATGATGTGTCAATATACATGAATAAGAATCATGATATTAATTGGAAGTCATCCAAGAGGATCCTCCAGTATATTTAGGGAACCAGGACCTATGACATTCACTATGCTGTAGACTCCGAGCTAGAGCTGGTTGGTTACACAGATTCTGATTGGGAAGGTGATTCTATTGATTGAAAATATACTTCTGGATATGTATTCATGTTTGGTGGTGGCCCCATTTTTTGGTATAACAAAAATCAGGCTGCCATAACATTGTCTTCAGTAGAGGCCGGGTGAATGCTTGCATCCAAACTGTTTGGTTGCAAGGAATTCTTTTAGAGTTTGATCTTGGTAGTAATTTGTTCACTATCCTCTTTTGTGACAATCAAAGTGCTATTAATATATCCACAGATCCAGTTACATGGTAGAGGACCAAGCATGTAGAGATACACATGCACTATATCAGGGAATTAGTGCATGAAAAGACTATCATTCTGCAATACTGCCCTACTGATGAGTAGATTGCAGAAATCTTCACCAAGAGATTTTCAGAAAAGAATTTCACTTACCTCCATTCACTGTTGAGGGTGAGTTCATCAAGGTGATCAGACTACTTTCAGTGTTCAGCTTGAGGGGGGGGGTTTCCCTCTTTTCCTTAATTATATTTATTTTTGAGCATTGTTTTGAGTTACATTATTGTACAGGATGACATATGGCCTTTGTTGCTGGGGCCCTAACATTTCATGCACTTTATGTTTCTACTTCTCCTGAGTATAGCTTAAGGGGGGGTGTTGGAGACATTTACCCACCATGCACACTTAATTTGGTCAATTTGACCTTGTTAAACCACTATCCTAAGTTTTATTGACTTAATCGGCATCATATGAGCACCCTATGACATCAACATGAGCACATCCACACCTACCTTCAGTCAAGGAGGCCAACTAAGACTTCTCCTTCATTTGGGGAGGCTAACTGGAGCACTCTGGGGGCAATCTGAGTGTCATAAATGCACCTAATTGCTAACTGATGGTTACAATCAGTTAATATGAGTGGTGGAGGCACATCCATTCATTATATTGATTATTTTATTAATATTTAATGAACTGGAGTCAACAGGGGCACCTCCAACCACCTCTAATGGCCAGTTTGACTTCAGTTAACCTCATTGGGGTTCATTGGAGTTAATGATGCGCTACCACTTGTTGGTTGGCATGCAGTGACATGTGTCTAAGCTACTTTCAGTTAGACTCAGTCATCCATTGCACTCCGAATTTAGTTAGGACTTAGTTGAGTCAATCAAGACTTGATCAGTTGGTTAACTAGTGTGTTTACTGTGGCTTATAGTCATTTAATCTACACCCATTCATTCAATTCAAATGACCTCCTTGGGAATTCAAAATGTCTTGGAATTCATGCATCTTGCATGGTCATTGTATTGTATTACTCATTATTCATTGATTATACAGGGATGCTACCTCCATTGTAGCACCATTTTTCCAATTTTATGCTTAATTGTATGAATTCTTTGTGAGCTGTGTTTTCAGTCCCTAGACCACTGTGACAAATTAATACAAGATGTGTCTCATTTCAGTAATTTTGGCTCAAGAGCATGGGATAAAATTCCAATAGATAAAAGGAGGGATTTGTAACCCCAAATCCAAGAGTTCCTATCTGTTGGGTATCTTGAATATTCCAAAAGGTACAATATTATCAACATGAGCACTCAAAAATCCTTCATTGAAAGGAGTGTTCATTTTGAAGAAGAGCTTATGGTAGCAGCATAAATTGGAGTGTCCTGCTCACCTCCTCCATATTTGGTTGTAATTAAAGAAAATAATGAACCTTATGATTCTGATATGTATGATAATGATCATTTAATTTCAGATCCACTAATCCCCACAAGGCCAAAGTGGGCAGCAAATACCATCCAAATAGCTGGGGAACTAGCTATGAATCCTAGTGATTATAGGAGGACTAGATCTCAATTCAAGAGTACCCTTTCTATCAAGGACCATTTATTTGTTGATAAGTGTTTTAAAATTATTGAATATTACCCATAGAAACATGAATATTAATGTGAAGAACTAATATATAAAACAACCATGAAGGAGTAATTTCATTCGCTCCAAAATAATGACACATGGGATCTAGTCATTCTGCCCCCAAGGAGAAATCTAGTCAAGTGTAAGTGAGTTTTCAGAACTAAATTTTATGTTTATGGTTCTCCTTTTAAGTATAAGGTAAGGTTATTTGCCCGTATATTCTCTAAATTACAAGGCATTTTCTACAATGAGACCTTTGCACTATTTGCAAATATTGACTCCATAAGACTAGTTTTGGACATTTCAACTTCCAGGCAGTGGGAAGAACATCACATAGATGTAAAGAGTAATTTCCTACATGGTAATATGAAAGAATAAATATATATGCATCATCCAAATTTTTTTGTGATTAATCCATATCTTGTATGTAGGTTGAAGAAATCATTGTATGGGCTAAAACAAGCTCCTAGAGCTTGGTATGCCAAGATTGATAGATTTTTTCTACCACTAGAATATTGTAGATGCAAGTATAATCATAATTTCTATTTGAATATGATTCATGGCTCCTTAATAATCATTTTATTGTATGTGGATGACCTTCTGATCATAGGAAGTTCCAACAAATAAATTTCCTCCTTGAAGGATGTAATGAAGCATGCATTCTCTATGACTGATTTGGGATTGTTAAGTAAATTTTTGGGGCTTGATATTTCTCAATCAGATATTGGAATAAATTTACATCAGTACAAGTATGATTCAGATCTGATGAATAAGTTAAGAATGAATTATTTCAAGCCAACAAAGACTCCCTTCCTTTCAGGACTTAAGCTTGAAGAAGCACAGTCATCTCCATTGGAAAACAACGCCATGTATATGAAACTGGTTGGTTGTATTCTTTATATGACTCATACTTGACCTGATATCTCTTATGTAGTGAGTGTGTCTTATAGACACATGGATCATCCTCATGAAATCCATTGGAGGGGAGAAAAAAAAATCCTAAACTTTGTACAGGGGACAAAAACTCATGGGATTACTATGTTGCACAATCTAGCCTAAAGTTAGTTGGTTTTACTGACTCTGATTGGGAAGGTAATAAAACTGATATAAATTCAACTTATGGATATGTTTTTATGCTTGAACATGGACCAATAATCTGGTAAAGTAAGAAACAATGTGCAATTTCACTTTCATCTACTGAGGCAGAGTACAAAGGAGCTGTGAATGCATCTACTCAATGTTTGTGGTTGCAGGGAATACTTGGAGAGTTTGGGATCGAGTCAGAGAATTATATAGTTATCTATTGTGACAACCAGAGTACCATTCGAATATCAACTGATCCAATATTGAGTTATAAAACCAAGCACATCGAGATCCATATGCACTACCTCAAAGGACTTGTGCATGATGGGGTCATTGATCTACAATATTACACATCATCTGAGCAAGTTGCATACATCTTCATTAAGATGTTTTTTGAGAGGACCTTCAAAATTATCAAGTCACTTATTGGGATAGATGATAATATGGTGAAGATACATTGGATACCATATTTCATACAGTTTTGTTCATGTCCATGTTTAAGGGAGGATTTCCCCCTTGTGGTTTTGCCTCTTTCCTTGTTTTGTATGGCCAAGCAATGTGTAAAGGGTGAGTAAGCCTTGTTGCTAGGCCCTATATATTTGATTTTTTTTTATATTATAAATAAATTCAGGATTAATAGGGGGTTTTGGAATAATTACAAACCATCCTAAGACTTAGAATAAAATAATTAATATTTTTGATTAATTTCATAGGTCCTACACTAGCTAGTTTGCACCCAAACCCATTTTTGAGGTCAAAATTACCCAAACGGCCTCCTAGAGAAAGTTATAAAGATCTTGGATACAATTTTGAAAACTCTACAATATTATAAAGTTGGAAAGTGTGGAATTCTTCTTTTTTAAGGAGTTCCCAGCTTTTTTGAAGTTTTAAGGCAAAAGCTAAAGCTAGTTTTAAGGTAGGCTTCCTTGTTTTTGCACCAACTCACCTTCCTTATTTTCCTCATATAAATGCATGATAAATTCAAATTTCCATCACATATGAGATGTACATACTCATTTAGTGAATTCATGAGCATCTTGACTGATGTGGAAAGTGCTTTATGCACCTATGGGGGATTTTGACTAGTTTTGTAAGCCTGAATTTGTACTGATTCAAATAGAAACCTAATGATTTCAAATAATTGGAGTATATAATTTATGAGAAGCATACATATATTTAATTATGGCTGGTGTAAATTAATATCATCAACAATTTGTGGATTATCACATATTCATTCTCCTTCTTTAGTGTTTCTTCCATATTTTCAAGCAATTTTGTGAGTTCAATTGTTCCAAGATTGGGATCAATTTCCACACAATTCGTCTTCTTAATTATACATCCAAACTTAATAATTTTGATTTTAAAACACTCTATAGGTATTTTTCTATAAGAGAACAACTTGACTTCGATAAAATAGATGTATGGACCTTCATTGGCATGTTTCCATGCTCTGATATGAAGCTCATTGATGCAGTAAATGGACTAGCGTTAAATTTTTGGCATGAAAGCAATAGAAAATATTCCAACAAAAAATATGTACTAAAATTGAGAATGAGCTCAAGGGATCGTGAGCCTCACATTAAAAATTTTAATGACATGACATAAATAGATTTATAAGAGAGATTTAGAGATGAACATAATGAAATTAGCTTAGGAAAAAGGTCCTTTAAGAAATGAAAACCATGGTATGTTAAAATAAACACAACTCATTATGCATGTTGTTGTCGATACCACATTGAGTATGATTATTTTTATGACACACATATACATATATTGTGTGTATTTCATAACAATCTTGTGTAGGAATGGCAAGCTACATTGTCGCCGATATCATCTCAAGACTTTATTCATAACATTTTGTGTAGAAGGACAAAAGGTTGCAAATTTTATCAAATAACTTGCATAGATGACATTCCCAAGGTGTGGTTGAATGAAATTATTGGAAAAATGCATACATATGACTGATGAGCATGAACTTGGGAGGAAGGATATGAACTTGCAGTGATTCAAATATGTGACATATGATATCAATGGAGGGAATGGAAAAAAAAGATACAACTGGTCACTTCTATTATTAGATATACATGGTCACTTTAGATTGCAATTTCATGTGTAAAAATTTATTCATATATTTATTTATTGTTGATATACCTGTTGAGTATGATTGTCATTGATGTAAAAGGAGTTCATTAATGACAAAGGAATAACAAAGGAATAACAAAGGAAGTGATGACATGGAAAGTATGATGATGTGGCATGTATGATGAGGTTTAAAAGACATATGGTGGTGTTCTAGCGCTCTCATGAAGTCATTATTACAATTGGACAACATTATGTAAAAGTATGGCAATTTGGTGAAATAAAAAATCTCCCTTGGATATGGCACAATTTGACTAAGTATAAAATCTACTAATAAAACTTCCTAAGTGGACTCTATAAAATGCATGCCATTTTCTATGTTTGATAGATTAAATGATTATGAGGGTATAAGAATATATAATCTTGATCTGTATCTATACATGGTCTCATATTTTTCTCTAGTAATCACACATGTGAGAATTAAGTATGCTAAGTTAGTGAAAAATTGTGTATGTCTCGAGAGAAAAGAATTCCCACAAACATTAAGGATTATGTTTGCAGACTTGGTGATAATACACCCACACAAGATGTCAATAGAAGAAGTAGAAGTCAATGTGCAAATCAATATGTGCATCTAAAGGAAGAGGATGAAGCTGCAAGAATGTTATATCTCTAGAATGTTAGAGCTTACTTATTCCATCAGGTAGAGATCAAGAGGATAATATTAAAGAAAGAAGATCTATGGTTGTAAAATGATTCCAAAAAGGAGAGTTTCTATCTAGTTAAGGCTCCAAGATAATAGTTCCATGCGATGCAGATCAATGGCTGAGGACGGTGTGGAACATATCAACGGTCAAGGATACGTTCCAGAACGAGAAGTTGCAAGATGTTGTCATCGACTAGATCAACCGTTGAGAAATTTTTTAGATTTTTATCATTCAAGATACCATTATGATCTTAGGATCTTTAACTTAGAGAATAACATGCACAGCAATAAAACACAAGAGACAAGAGACACAAAGAATTTTCCTCATGGAAACCATAAAGGAGAAAAAGCCGCAACTTCCTCAGAGATAGAATCAGCACCAAAAATAAAACTCAAAAACAGTAAGATGATCTCCACAGCTTCTCTCTCTCTCTCTCTCTCTCTCTCTCTCTCTCTCTCTCTGAGAAAGCTTCTCCTCTCTCACTCATGCGCCCCAATGAGTGAGCGTGTGTGATAAATAGAGAGACTCACTCTCTACTTATATTCTTCCATTCACTTGGAACCCACTCCAACATGTCGGTCTCACTTAACAATTACTTACTAGAGCCGACATCTCTAGGAGTGTCTATTAACCCTAGTGCCCCAGAAATTGTGGGGACTTTTCCTCCTCTGACCAACAAGGAGGTTTATCCTTAACACAAAGGTGGGGACTATTTCCCTGACTTACAATGAATCACCTAGGGTTGACTTCTCTAGGATAGTCTAATAACCCAAGGGCCCCACAACTGTGGGGACTTTAACCCTTGACTAATAGGAGGGTTACCCACAATCACTAGACGTGAATTTCTCATTATAGAAACTTCCTTGAATAAACATCAAGGTATGAAATGAATCAATTACATTAGAATACATCCCAAAATAAACATTGAGTTACAATAGATAAGAAATACAAGTGAATACATTCCAAAGTTACAATTACATCAACACTCCCTCTTAACTAGGAAGGTATTCTCTCGACACAATTTTCATCACTGGTCTTCTTCTCTAGATATTCTTGTCATCTGCATCTTTAAGTCTTCTTCCTCTTCAAGTCTTCTTTGTCTTTAAGTCATATTCATCTCTGGATCTGGATCGTCACTCGATATGGATCATCATCACTGGATTTGGATCATCACTGGATCTGGATCATCATCACTGGATCTGGATCATCACTTGATATGGATCATCTCTAGAGCATCATCTCTAGATCTGGATCATCTTTTCTAGATCATCAATACTGAATCTTCATAGGTGCTATCTCATGATTCTTCTCGTCACAGGAATTTCTACAGAGCCAGACCTTTTTCATGCTAGATGTAGGCCTAGCCATCATGTAGGTCTTCGCCCAGCACTTACATCTGACAATGTAGGAACTAACCTATAATCATATCAGAAAGGCATGCCTAGCACTCACATTTGACCATGTGGGAACCAATCCCACAACCCTGTCAGAAAGTCCCAACACTCACATTTGACACATGCGAGGAACCAATCCAACATGCATGTTCAAAAATGATTTGCACTTACATCCGACACATGCGAGGAACCAATCTAACATGCATGTTTTGAAAGGCTCTGCACTTACATCTGACACATGCAAGGAACCAATCCAACATGCATGTTCTGAAAGGATCTGCACTTACATCTAGCACATGCAAGGAACCAATCCAACATGCATGTCCAGAAGGACCCTGCACTTACATCTGACACATGCGAGGAACCAATCCAACATGCATGTTTAGAAGGGCGTGCACTCACATCTGACCTGGTAGGAACCAAATCCTACACCCTCACAAGAATGGCCCCCAGTCCCAGTCTGAGCTAACTGGTAACTGAACAGGTGCCTCCATTCCCAGAATGGAAATTTCCCTTACATTTATCCTACTTGACAGAATGGCCAACACTCACATCTAACATGGGAGGAACTTAATCCTTTAGCCATGACATAATGGTTCAGCCCTTACATATGACCTACTCATCAGAATGGATCTCTCAGTTCCAGACTTAGTGTTCCTGGTAATTGACCAGGTACCTCCATTCCAAGAATGGCACTCAACACTCATATCTGACATGGAAGGAACCAAATCCTCTCACCATGACAGAATGGCTCAACCCTTATATCTGACCTGCTCATCAGAATGGATTCTAGACTCATCACTTCCCCTTGGAAGGGACCTCGATCTAGAGAACACCAAGCTTCTCCCTGAAGTACTCAAACTTCAATCTAGCCAATGGCTTCGTCAACACATCAGCTATATGATCGTTTGTCACAACATACTGGAGCTTCACTGCTCCCCTTTGCACCATATCCCTGATATAGTGATACTTGATCTCGATATGCTTCGACTTGTCATAGAACACTAGATTCTCTAACAACTTCACACAACTATGGTTCTCACAATGTATACAAGTAGCATCCAACTCGAGATCAAATAAATCAGACAGTAGCTTCCTCAGCCATACTACCTCACAACTAGCTGAACAAGCTATGACATACTCTGCTTCAGCTATACTCAGTACCACATAGGATTGCTTCCTGCTAAACCAAGAGATCAAACCTGATCCCATACTGAAGCAACACCCTGAAGTGCTCTTCCTATCGATGGCACTGCCTGCCCAATCTGAATCAACATAACCATCCAGGTTAATCTTCTGATTCATATCATACTTGAGCCCATACTCAAATGTACCCCTGCATGCTTTGCAACCATCAGGTGAACATGTCTCAATGTGTTCACAGCAAAGCAAATATCTTCTGTCAGGTACATCAAGGACCCAATCATCTGACGATACATCGTAGCATCAACCATCTCTGATGAAGCATCACTCAATAGCTTTAGGTTCGATGCCATAGGTGTGGTCATGGCCTTACAATCCATCATCCTAAACCTCTGCAGGATCTTTACTGCATACTTTCTTTTTCCAAGGAAGATTCCATCCGCATTCTTCCACACCTCCATGCCTAGAAAAATAGTGCATTGACACATAACATGAGCATCACTGGTCTTCCGCCTTCAACCTTGAAGCAAAGGTTGGAATATGCTTTACTCTCAGTAAATCCTAGAGTCATCAGTAATCTATCCATCCTATTGTACCATGTCGAACCTTAGATCTTCTATAGTCACTCCCTCTGAAGCGAAGCATCATACTCCCTCTGTCTTCTGTACTATATGCACTGAAAAATTTTGTACCGAAGTGACAAGTAGCTTCCTATGCTACTAGTATTCTATGTATCCATCTAGTGTATAGACTTTCATCTTCAACCTTGTAGCAAAGGTTAATATCTTCATCAATCTCATCATGTATGTGTTTCAATTCTTACTAGCTGCAAATGTCTCTTCATAGTCTATGCCTTCTTTTCGTGAGAAGCCTCGTGCTACGAATCTTGCTTTGTATCCCATGATGTTTCCATCTACTGCATGATGGAACTACGAACTTCCCTTCATGTATCGATACTACATCCTAGACATCATTCTTCTTGAATTGGTGTTCCCTTCCTTCTTGGTTACTTCTTCATGGATGGAAGGTTCTGCATCAATGATGTCACTGCACTTGTCATATTATTCTTCGTTTTTGAACTGTCGTCACTTGTTCTTCGGAACAAGTCTTCATTCTTCTTTGCTTGTAGGCGATTATGCATGCGATCTTTCCTACAATTCAAATGCATTTTTATGGTTAGAAACATTTCATAAGGAATATTCATACTGGCAAATTCTTATGCATAAATATATGATCATGCAACTACTTTAGCCAATACAACATTCATCCATATCTCACGGAAACTTTCTAGATGCCTTCCATCTCTACCAGGACAACATTGAGATTGTGCACTAATCCAATATGTCAGCAAAGAGGTTTCATTCTAGATAAGTAGCAATGGAGAGTTGTATAGAACCATGAGCTACTTACCCATTACATGCATATTAGTAGTATACTATCATTAATGTAGACATTCTATCATGCATAATACATCAACTGAATATAAACCAGCGTAGATCCAAATCCTAGGCTCTATCAAGCACCGAGATGGATCAAATCTCTCGAGGTGCAAACCTTTTCTTAGGTATAAATTGATTTGATTCAAACCAAAGGAAACATATTTTTATTTAAGGTCCACATATAATTTTATTATTATTAATATTTGATATTATTTATGACCGACATATAATATTTTTTATTTTGTTAGGAATGAACATTGCATCGTTTCCCCACTCCTACAATCATGGGTTGTTTAGGAGGCCTTGCACATGGTCTTAAAACCATTTGCAAGGCCCTCCTAAACTATGTACAATAAAACCATGGGTTGTTTAGGAGGCCTTGCACGTGGTTTTAAAACCATGTGAAAATCCTCCTAAACCATGTACAATAAAACCATGGGTTGTTTATAATTCCTTGCACATGGCTTTAAAACCATGTGCAAGGCCAACATTTTTTTGTGGATAATTTAATTTTGTGTTTTTTTCTTGACCCACATATTGTTTTTATGGATAATTAAATTTTTACTTTTTTATTGTTTTTTTAGGTAGGAATATTACAACATCTCCCCCATATTAGATTGTTTTTGTGGCCGACGTTTATTTTGGCCTATTAGAAAATTTAGTGTTTATTAATAAAAATAACTTTACCAAAGTGATATTATTTTTTATTTTGTGTTACAAAATCTCTCCCATAATATTCACTATCACTATTATTTTTTGCCAACATGTTAGAAACATTACATTACGTTACAAGATCTTTCCCATAATATTCACGATCACTATTATTTTTTGCCGACATGTTAGTAACGTTACACCACGTTACAAGATCTCCCCCATACTGGGCTGTAGAGCGCCTCTCGGAGCAACAAATGCATAACAAAATAATATCATGAAATGACATTTGAATACTTATCTTTATTTGTTTCGTGGGTATACTCCTTATTGAGCCTTCAGCTTCATCATCTTCTTCATTCATAATAGCATCATTTCTTATCCAAATACTAAGATGGATAAGGGGTTCTTCAAGAGTTTAGTTCTTCGTATTCCTCATCGCTTGAGGGATATTCTTCGATGGTGAGAGTTTGATATTCAGTTGCTCCCATCTTCTCTTCTATTAATATGAGTCGAGTTTCTTCTTCTTCCCAGAATTTGCTGAAAGTAATCAATTCCTTCTAGCATACATTCCTCACATGAATGAATCCCATGATCCTAGGAGACCATTCAAGGTGGCTATCACCACTTATGTATTCTCCACTTCTTCTTCTACTACTACAAGTTGTTCTTTGATTTGAGAGACCCTTGTAAAGTATGACTGTATGGTCTCTGCATTTTGGATCTTCACATTCTTCAACTGGTTTCTTAAGGTAATATTCCAGATTATGTTCTTTCCTTCAAATAGCTTGGTCAAGGAATAAAACATATTCGGTGTTTTTAGGGAATACACTTGTGGTACAAGTTGATTTGTGATTGAGTCAATAATGATCTTCTTGGCCTTGGCCAAGTTCTTCTTGTGTAAGGCTTTTAGCCTCATCTCCCTCTAGAACTGGATCCTCTCTACTCATGTAGGTGCCCAATTCATTTTCTTTAGAGAGATCATATACTTCCATGCTTGGAAGTTGTCAACTTCACCAAGCTTATCATCAAGCCGATGTGATAGATCACTTTGAAATGATAACCTCAAATGAAAATAGCAAAAGATTATATCTTACCGATTTGAGGTGTCCGTCCTGGTTCTGGAGCTGGCTGATCTAGGGTTTATCAGAGAAACCCTAATTTTCAAAAATTGGAATATTTTAGGTCTGATTGGATAGAAAGATATATCTCTTCAAATTGAGCTGTCTAATGTACTCCTTTTCTAAAAACAATGGAGGGAAGCTCCCAGAACAGGAAGCCCTAGTTTTCCAATTTCTTATGTAGAAATGTCTGTTACTGTTTCTATGGTATATATGAAATTTATACTCCTACATGTTTGAAATATCTCACTGAGGTAACCTCACATGTACTTGATCCAACACCATAGGTTTCATTAGAATTGGTTTCACCAATTGGGACTTATGGTCCTTTTCCCAAGGTGACATGTTACAGGACTGTTTCAAACAGTGAAGTTGTACGGACTTCCATGTATCACGGGTTCCTCTCCTGAGTCTAAAACTCATACCATAGAAAGTAAATTCCATACCATTTCTATAAAATATTCCTAAATCTCATTTGGAATTGTGTAGCTCAAGATATAGCAATTCTCCCCAGGTGTCCTATTTAGGGATGAATTATGGAAGAGGCTAGAACCCTAACTTGGGGGGATCATATCTCCCAGAATATAGTGAATATGAGGCTGCATATTGGACACAGTGTAAACATGGATTTTATCTTTGGCCTCTACAATTTTTCGCTCCTGATCCTTCACCAATCCTGGGATATAACAAATGTACCAAAACGTAGCAGTTTTAGTATTTAGGGTTTTTCTCGGGGTAAAACTAGGGTTTGACTTTCCTGGAGTTTCACCCAACCAAATTTCTTGATCCAGGTCTCTAAAATTCGATTTTGATGAGGAGAAAAATCATATGCTAGGCTCACTCAAAAATTCCTCTTCTGTAGAAAGCCGTAATTTTCCGCACCAAAACTGAAAATGCTCGGAATCGAATAACGCTTCGACAGAAATATGTGCCCTTCAATGGAGAGTCATCCCAGCATACTTTTGCTGATGGATTGTGGAGAGAGACCAAAAAATTAAGAAGCCCTATCTTCTGCAGGTGCACAATGTCTTCTTCTCAGGTTATATCTGATACCATGTTATATTTTTATCATTCAAGCTACCATTATAATCTTAGGATCTTTAACTGAGAGAATAACATGCACAACAATAAAACACAAGAGACAAGAGACACAAAGAGTTTTCCTCGGGGAAAACATAAAGGGGAAAACCCCACAACTTCCTCAGAGATAGAATCAGCACCAAAAGTAAAACCCAAAAACAGTAAGAATATCTCCATAGCTTCTGTCTCTCTCTCTCACTGAGAGAGCTTCTCCTCTCTCACTCATGCGCCTCAATGAGTGAGTGTGTGTGATAAATAGAGAGACTCACTCTCTATTTATATTCTTTCGTTCACTTGGAACCCACTCCAACATGTCGGCCTCACTTAACAATTACTTACTAGAGCCAACATCTCTAGGAGTGTCTAATAACCCTAGTGCCCCAGAACTTGTGGGGACTTTGCCTCCTACGACCAACAAGGAGGTTTATCCTTAACAAAAATGTGTGGAATATTGCCCCGACTTACAATGACTCACCTAGGGTCGACTTCTATAGGATAGTATAATAACCCAAGGGCCCCACAACTATGGGGACTTCAACCCTTGACCAATAGGAGGGTTACCCATAATGACTAGACATGACTTTCTCATTATAGAAACTTCCTGGAATAAAAATTGGGTTATGACATAACTCAATTACATTACAATACATCCTAGAATAAACATTGAGTTACAATATATAATAAATAGAAGTGAATACATTCCGAAGTTACAATTACATCAACAAAAGTTAGTAGAGAGATCACTAGTCCATATTGCATTCTGCTATGTAAAGTGGATGGAGGTAAACATAGGAGGCGTGGATGCAGAATTCTATTTTATTCCATCCTATTCTTATTCAATTCCACCATCTATTACAGAGATGCCAATCCAATGGTTTTGAGTGATTTTGGTGGTGAGAAAGGGGTCGAGGGGTAAATGGAAGTTTCAAACGTGAAATACCTTTTAGATCCAGTTAAGTGGTTATTTCACATCCATCTTATTGAACAAAGATTTGGTGATAAGCACATTTGGAGAATATTTTGGTGGAATTGCTAAACTTGGAGAAAATATAACTTTAGTTAACTCTGCAAAACAAACCTGTATTAACTAACACATAATTAAAATGATGAAGATCAATATTTGTGAAAGGACACGATGGATTCTTGAAATTCTTCAATGAAAAAACACAATAGCTCAAGTAAAGATATGATGGTATATATAAATAATTTAATTATGGAAGTAAGTGTCTGGAAAGTTAAGATCAATGTAGTAGTAAGAAAAGACAAAGACTAAGGAAGTGAAGAGTAACTAGTGACAAAATTAATGAAATAAGAAGATATATAAATCTAATGAAATATAAATAGGGTGGTAAGGTGGTTCTACTATAGGAAACAACCATGCAGGGGTTAGGGTTGTAGTCTCCTTCCGGTAGTAGCTAGTAAACAGGTTGTTGGTGTATCCTTGTTTGTTGGAGTAGGCATAAAACAGGGTGTTGGTGCATCCTTTCTATAGAAGCAGAAAACCAATTTTGTAAAAGTCATCTAATTAATGATTTTTATTTTGTTGTTTTCTCTTTGAGGTTTCCACGATAAAATCAGGTGTTCTTACTTATATGATTAATTATTTACCTTTTGCTTAAATAATAATTGTGTTAATAAAGGGAAGATAAGGAAATAATTATTCCCCCCCCCCTCCCCCCCCACCCCCCCCCTCTCTGTGTATTGCTGGATATTCCAACAATTGGTATTAAAGAAGGTTCCTTCACTATAGTCTAAACCACTAGAAGGAATATCTTAATTAAAACCACAATCAAACATCAAGAATGGTTATATGCTAACTTACCTCCATTGTTCATAGGAGATAACTATGCATTTTGGAGTGTAAGAATGAGATGTTATTTAATGTCTCTTGGATGCAAGATTTGGATTTCTGTTGAAAAAGGGTACAAAATACCAAACAATCTACCTACATATAAATATGAACTAGATGAATATGAATCTAATGAAAAAGATTTAAATGCAATTTTGAATGGATTAAAAATTCAGTGTTTTTTAAAGTCGTGCAATGTAAAACAACCAAACATGCTTGGGAAAAATAAAAAAAATGTTTATGAAGGAGCTTCCAAAGTAAAAAAGTCCAAAATTCAAACATACAAAGGGAAGTTTGAAATCCTAAAAATGACTAAAGAGGAAAATATTACAGAATATATTCTAAGATAGATGAAATTGTCAATTCTATTAGAAGCTCGGGAGTAGAAAAAAAGGAGAAAGCAATCATTAAAAAAGTACTAAGAACCCTACCAATGAGGTATGAATCAAAGTTGTCTACTCTAGAATAATGATATGACCTTGAACTTGTGACAGTAGAGGAACTACATGATATTTTCACTGTATATGAGATGAGAATAGGAAAAAATGGATCATCAAGAAAAGAGACATCGTTTAAAGCCTCAAAAGAGTCAAAGAAATATGAATATTTACCCAAGAACCAATAATAGAACTCATAATATGATGAAGCTATTTTCATTTAAAAATGAGAGAGAGGTAGTGGAAGATACAAAGAGAAGCTACCCTTGAAGTGATTTAAATGTTGAAGAATTGGACATTTTGGCTCAAAATCATCCTATCCTAAAAAGGATGATAGAGATGATAGAGAAACCTCTAACAAATTCATGAAGAGAAAAGAAAGAAACACGAACCGTAAGCTTAATGAGAAGAAGAAGATCCCTTACACCATGGAAGGTAGTGAAGATGAAGAGACAAGTGAAGATGAGGAAACTGAAATACTATTCATGGGAATAGAAAATCAATCTCTATATGATGAATCAGACATGGAAGGAGTGGTGGACCTAAAGGATGAACTCATAATGTTACAACAATTAAATAGTAACAAATAGGTAACTATTACCAAGAGTAATTAATGATATTAAATATAGTTTATGAATAGAAGTGTCTCTTCAATATGTGATGGCCAAGGCATATTTAAGGCATCCATATCCATTGTATTTTATCATCCATTTAATTATTATATATATTATACATTATTATTTGAAGACAGAACATCTTCCTCCCTAAACCCGGATACAGGATAGCTTAACCTAGATACGGGGTGGCATATTACATCGAATATATCCTTGAGAAAATCCTTAAGGATATAGATGAAATAAATAAATATTTTGATGAAACGTTTAAAGAAAATGAATATGGATGTGAAAATTGTGTAGAACAAACCATCCAAGCTAATGTAAGAGATGAAGATACAATATACTATTATGTCGTTTCCGATGAGAATAATGGCATCAATCAAGATATTGTGCAAGACAAATATATAACATACCCTATTAATCAAGAAATTGACAACGAAATATATGACAAGGAGAAAGATGATCCTGACCAAGATTGTGATAAGAGACAAGCCAATGTTACTAACAATAACGATGATCAATGCATTGACAATAATATCACAATAACAAACACACGAAGGACATATGTCGTCACAAGGAAATATATAAAGAAATCAAGAGAAGAAACTATAATATCTATCAGACACAAGATAAGAATGGTGTTCTTATGAGCATTATAAGCACAAAGATCCTGTTTAAGGGAACATACACAAAATATGTTGGGAATAACAACACGAAAATAGTTAAGTTTGTCATGTATGTAGAGTATGTTCAATTGATGACCAACATAGTTAAAAGAAGAAATCACACAAGTGGTAAAAGCGTAAAACAAAACTTCACCAAGTTCATGCTTAATGCAAATACCAAGACAAAATAATCAAAATGAAGCAATGGTCGTAATCAAAATCACATCTCTCAATTCATCAGTGCGACACAAAGCCAGAATAAAATATGACATGGGAAAACTCAGCTTTGTGGATAAAGTTTTCCCAAGGGGAAGGCAATGTTACAAAAATTAAATAGTAATAAATAGGTATTAATTACTAAGAGTAATTAATAATATTAAATATAGTTTACGAAGAGAAGTGTCTCTTCAATATGTGATGGCCAAGCCATATTTAAGGCAACCATATCCATTGTATTTTATTATCTATTCAATTATTATATATATTATACATTATTATTTGAAGATGGAACATCTTCCTCCGTAAACCCGGATATGGGATAACTTAACCAGGATACGGGATAGCATATTACACCAGATACAGTGTAACGCATAAGTTCCCTTGAAGAGTTGAGAAAGAGAAAAATGAAGAACAAGCAATTAATAAGATAACTATATGATAATTAATAATAGAAAAAGACAAGAGATAAAGAGTCAAGCCAAATCATTGTTGATATGAAAATACAGCTTCAAGAGGCCAAGAAGATGGAAGAGGACCTAGATTTGCAACTCAAGAAGATAATACAAGACTATGAAAAAATTGAAGCATAAATGATTCATCTTAAAGAGAGGATTGATGAAAGATCTATTCAAACAAAGTTTGAGAACAACTCAAAGGCTCTAGATGACATTTTAAGAGTCCAAAAATCATCAAGTGAAAAAATTGGATTAGGATATAACAAAATGAGTTATGTTGTTGCACTTATAAGTCCAATTGAAAAGAAGGATAGTTAGAAATATGCTCTTCTCGTACATAGAAAAAATATTATTCCTAGAAGACCAATTACAAGTAGATATTAATAGATCTTTCTCAGTCATTGATACTCTTGTAATAATTTTGGACATAGAGCTTTGAATTGAAAAGCATATGGAAAGTTTCATGCCTATAAGAAGATTACACCTAGTAACAATTCAAAATAAAGAAACCATAACTCATTTGCACCTCTACAAAGATATGATATAGAATGTTACAAATGCAATAACCATGGGCATATAACTAGAGAATGTAAACTGATGACTCCTACAGAGAAGGTTATTGCAACATAGTTTCAAGAAAAGAAATAGAGAAAGTTCTGGAAGAAAAATAAAGTGGCGGAGAAAAAGACAAAATCTATGATAGATTTATGTGTGTCAGAAAAGAAAAATGTATGGATACCCGGGAGCCCAGCAGCCCCTGACCCAGCCCCACTATGACTGGCAGCTGTATGCATTGTCTTACTAAAACATAGCCTAAAGTGAAACATAGAGATGCAAATATAATATGTTAAAACGTTGAGATGCAAGTATCATAAGATGTATATCATAGATTTGAACATAATGAATCTAACAAATTGGAAGTATAATAATATATATATATATATATATATTATACCCAGTATGAGTTCTTAGTGCATGTGGACTAAAGAAAGTAGTATCTTTAGAGCTAGTAGTGTACGGTTTAACCCTATAGTAGTGCATGTACTTATTAGAGCTAACCGTACTTACTGCATATACTCTATAGGCAGTCTCTAAAGCCTACCGAAAGTCCATAGTGCAAGACCTTATGGCGGTAGTACCGTTACCATATGGCTAAACTCTACAGACTGCGGCGAGTAAGAAATAAAGTACAATTTCCATGCAACTAATGTTAAGGCTAAAGCTTGTCTCTGGCTAATTGACATGGAGCTTACTCTACAGACTGAAGAATTCAAGTAAGTAATAAAGACCTTACAGTTCATGCAGCTAATGCAATGACGGAAGCTATTTATTATCCTTTTTTTGTTTTCACTTTCAACGCCACGCAGCGAAGTTTTCTTACTTACATCTTTCCAATTTTTATTCTTCTGAACTATCCATCTATGTGAGTGCTAGATGGCATGCCTTGTCGTACTTATTCTCTTTAGGGCATGGCTTTTCTATCTTGCTTCAGGGCATGGCACGGCTGCATGGTCAGGTCAATTCACCAAAGAATTCATTTGCTACCCTTGTTCCTCCCAATTACTGGATAGCATGGCGCGGATTATAATTACCCCATCCTGCAGTTAACCAGGTTGGATCGGATCATCGGAACTTCCCTGTTGGATAGAAATAAAAGCACTACCCAAGAAAGTTAATTATCCTAAGAAGAGATCAAAAAGGAAAAGTCACTTATGGAGATAATATATCTTCCAAGATAATAGGAAAAGGTACAATGGCTATCAAGAATAGAAAAATAGAATCTAAGAATGTGTTGCTAGTAGAAGATCTAAAGCCTAATATCCTCAGTGTGAGTCAGACATGTGATCAAGGGAACATATGCATATTTGATTATGAGAAATGTGAAATCAGAAGAAAAGAATTAGGAAAACTTGTTGGGACTGTTGTAAGGAATTCAAGCAATGTATACATCCTAGAAAATGAAGAACAATGCTACATGAGCATGATTGATGAAAGTTGGATATGTCATAGCAGGATGAGGAACTTGACCTTTTACAATATTATGAAAGTAAGTAAGAAGGAATCTGTAAGAGACTTACCAAAGATCATGAAGCCTCTAAAGTTAGTGTGTAAACATTGTCAACATGGGAAGTAGACTAAATCTAGCTTCAAAGTCAAAGAACGAACAACCTCACAACCATTGGAAACAGTTCACACTGATTTTTTTGGACCAACAAAAACCAAAATTTTGAAAGGAGATTACTATTTCATGTTGTCCATTTATGATTATACAAGGATGACTTGGGTTACATTCCTCAAAGATAAATTATAAGCTTTTGAGAATGGTTGAGAATGAGACAAATATGAAAATCAAATGTCTAAGGTCAGATAATGGAGGAGAGTTCACCTCAAATGAATTCTATGAGTTTAGTGAAACTCATGGAGTTCAAATTTTTTTTTTCAGTCCCAAAGACTCCTTAGCAAAATGGTGTTGTGGAAAGAAAAAATAAGACAATCTAAGAAGCTGCGAAAACTATGCTTAATATAGAAAAAAATTCAGATGTGTATTGGAGGGAAGAAGTATATACAACTGTTTATATACTTAATAGAGGAAAACTCAAAGTAAATAATGATAAGATCCCTTACGAAATATGGTCTAGAAGATCTGCCTCAGTCAAATATTTCAGGCTATTTGGAAGCAAGTCCTACATTAAGAGAAATGAGAATGACCTTGGTAAGTTTGATTCTAGAACCGATGAGGGAGTATTTTTAGGATATTCATACACCAAGAAAGCATATAGATTTTACAACTAAAGGCTACACAAAATCATAGAAAGTGTATATGTAAGGGTAGATGACATGAAACCAAGAAGAGTAAGAAGGAAAGGTGAATATGTAAGAGAAAATGATGAAGAATAAAATGAAGTCTCGTAAAAGAATGAAGGTTTCCATTATGAATAAGAAGAAGAAGAGGAAGAGAAAAGAGAAGAATCAAAAGAAAATGAAGATGAAGACTCTCCAAGGCTTGATACAAGAACTCCATCTAGAATAATACAAAAGAATCATACTAAAAGATAAATCATAGGTGAAACAAATGTTGGAGTCAGTGCAAGAAGGAAAATAATATTTAATGAACAAGCCTTACTTTTAGTGGTGGAACCTAAGGAATTTCTAGAATCCAACAAAGATGATTATTGGATCAAATCCATGAATGAAGAGTTGGGTCAAATTGAGAAGGACCAATCTTGGTAGCTTGTCCCAAGACCTAAAGACAAGGATGTTGTAGGGACCAAATGGGTCTCAAAAATAAGTTACTTGAAGATGGTCAAGTGATAAGAAACAAATAAAGACTAGTGTGTAAAGGATATGCTCAAGTAGAAGGTATTGAATTTGAAGAAATGTTTGTTATCAAGAATATAGCACATTTTGTGGACAGAAGTTGTTCCTCTGGTCTAAATGGTTCAGATCTAGAAAAAATGAGTAACAACTAGGTTGAAGACTTTCCATGAAAGTTATAGATGCCTAGAATAAAACCTTTTATGAAGGACCTGTAGATTTGAAAAAACACATCAAACATACAACAACATCAAAGATACCAGAAAACTATCTATAAATCCATATTAGTGACTAAGGAATCCAATAATATATATGTGAGATTAACACAACAGATATATGGGAAGGAAATAAACTTTGCACTAATAGATGAATGTAAGAGCTTACAACCATTGTGCCTTAGTGTCAATGCACTCCTTCATGAGACTAGCACCTCATCCTCGATAGCTCCAACCTGTTCCTCTATGCTCTCTAATGGATTAGGCCTGGATGTTAATTCAAAATCATAACTTTACTTCTTTCTTACCCCATCAACCATTGAGTATGAGCCTGTATTTATAAGGTTCAAAGGGATAGGAATGGTTGAGAAATTGGTAGGTGAGGTGGCCACGAGATCCTCAAAGGAGGGATCTCGAGCTTAACTGACCTAGGTGAGTAGGGATAAGGCTAGACACAGGGATTTTGTTATAGAAGCTTCATGAAACCTCCTTTTTTTCCCTTTTTACCAAGGGCACCACTTATACTCCCTTATGACAGAGTGGTGATGGGTGAGAACTATGCCAAAGACAAAGGTTAAAGGCAATGGCACCACCTAGTTTCCACACAACTTGGGCATTGCTGCATAAGGTACCGCTTATCTGCTTAAGAGGAAGAGCAGTGCTGAAGTTTTGTATGTTAGAATCAATATCTAGAGCACTGTTTTCACTTCAAGTTTGTGATTAAGGGAAAACATAGGTGTTATGGATATTATCACATGATGGTGATAGGATTTGGGTGTAACAGAATGCCCCTCAAAGCATGAGGCTAGAGGGATATGATAGGTGAGAGATTTGATAGAGCAAGTTATCACTTTTGAGGTAAGAGCCAGCTTGATTGGAGAATGTCACTGAGTAGGCATTTGCAATACATCAATACTTTGACTCATGAATAAATGTAACCTTAACATGGCTACAGACCAATACAAGGCAGATCCATGAGAGGAATAAACAACCATGGCTACTAGAATATAGTGTAGATCCATGCGATAGAGGACTCAAACTTGGACATAGCTACCAGATATACAACGCAGATCTATGTCATACAGATGCAATTTTGAGCATAACCACGACCATACAAATGTGGATCCATGCTGGTACTTCATACAATATATTGCATCGCAACTAGGGGAGAAAGCTATGAGTGCTTCAATGAATACCCAGGGTCTTCATCTGGTATTCCACAAAGTACAATTCTAACCATGTGATTACAATGTTTTGAAGTTGAACATGGTAGAAACCACTTGATTATTGACCAATAATGTGAACCGTTAACAAGTGCGAGGGAGATCACCATTGATGTCAATGATTACCAAGGTACCCTAGTACAATCTACTGAGTGTGAATAGATGTTTTGATGTCAAACACCCAGCAGAGTATTTTGATCAAAGGTCAATGATGTGAACCCTTGTCGATAGTAAGAGAATCTGTCATTGAGGCATACAGATCTCAAGGTACTAAATTTGTTTCTAAGACCATTTCTTGGATGATGAGATTATGTTGACAGGAATAGTCTCATCGAAGGAGGGCCATGATGAATCCCACATCGAAGACACGAAACTCAAAAAAAAGTTCTGGAATGATGTAGATAATGTAACCATAAGATTGACTCAAAGGTACTAACACAAAGGTTGTGTTAATTGCAGAGGTAAACTTCTTTCTTCCTTTGAACATCGGGCGACACGACAAAAGACTTGGCAGCATGACTAGACTAGATAGACACACAATAATACATTAGACAATGCATTCTTTTGAAAGACTCAAAGGAGTGAGATGACTCATGAAAGTGGGTCAACTTGTAAGCCAACTAAATACCCAATTGATTGAATGATATGCAGACAAGTGCCATATTCAAAGGTGACAAACAACTGCCATTCGATTTGCAAAATGATTCCCTTCCCTTAATCCCCCCATCATGATTGATGAGTGCCTCTTTTCATTTTTACAAGTTCAAAGAAGGTAACAAAAACTCGTTTTAGCTCATCCTTCGGATGAGTCCAAACTCATATGTTTTACAAACCTAAGAAAGGAGGGGTTTGTTCCCAAAAAGGGTCTCTCAGTGTTTAGTCGAGTCCAATGAAAGCAAACTCAGTATCGTTCATATTTAGAGAGTCTGAACGAAGACGAAAGAAAAATCCAAAGGGTCCTTTTTCATATGATTTAGTCTATCCGAATAGAAAAAGATATAGCATACCGTCGAAGAGACGACTATACAAATACTTTTACGAGTATGAAGAAGACAAGTACTCGACAATCTTTTCATATTTAGGGAGTCCAAAAAGATCTTAAAGGAGACTCCATTAGGTCTCTTTTTATGATGAGAAGTTTTATGATCCTAAAAAGAATCAGAAAAAGACTCGAAACTTTGATACTGAGTTCTAAGAGTGTGACCAAAGTGTCGAAACAAATGCTCGGGGAATTTTTTCGTTTTATGGAAGTATGAAAAAGTAAAAAACAAGCCCTCAATAGATTTTACTGTTTCCATTTCTACCCCTGCAAGACTCAAAAAATGATATTAATCTCTCGAAAAAAGACTTTAATGAACTATATAGATGGATTTTATAATAATAATATTTTAAAATATCAACATAGAATTGAAAAACCCTAAAAATAGATATAAAAGTCATTTTAAATAGTAAAAATAAAACCATTTTACTATTTACCACTTGGTGAGAGCATTTTGGAGCAAATTTGAGCCAGATCTTCAGTCAGTGATTCTAGGAGATTCTACCGTCTAATTCGAGTGCCATCAAAGCTAGGTAAATGACAAAACCTTATCCTTTATTTTTATAGCATACATTTTTTATTTTGTGGGGGTTTTGGGCTGTTTTAGGAAATACCTAAATCTCAAATGTGGGCATCGTTCCTGCCCCTTACGGGACAAGTGGTGCACTGTGAGAACCGCACATCCTACACTGCACTCAAGCGGTTCCACTGCTCTGTGCAAACAGAGCTCAGGCGGTGCCGACTATGAGTGAGGAAAAAATAATGGATAGGCAAAAGAACAAGTTTTTAATTGATTTTAATGATTGATTGTGTTTCTAATTAGTCCATTAATTATTTTTGGCAAGTTTCCAGTGATAAAAAATGGTTATATGGAAATAACGGAAACACGATGAGGATGATACCTTTGCCGAGAGAAATGCAGGGTGTATAGCCACATTGAGGAATTATGGACTCTTAGAATTCTTCTGCACACCTAGCATGGTATCTCATGTGTGATTGCTAGACTATATCCTCCATATGTGGAACCTAGAGCAACAATACTTCGAGGTAGGACCCCATGTGTTGAATGTTGAGGTAGATGATATCTACTTCTTGACCAGATTATCGAGAGGGGGTGCTCTGATTTCACTGACTAGTTCTCGTGGAGGGGATGTGACCACACATGAGTTTATCAACCGTTACTGCATCCATGGTACTAGAACTTCGGGAAAAAAATTCCCATTTAGGTAGTGATCCTCTCTGTACTATTCTTTTCACCATGCAGAGATTGGATGGGAGCCAAGGGCCTCATCAGGCTGCCAGAGAACACATGCTATATGCGATAGAGGCCATGGCACCTACTAAATATGACGGTTTTTAGTCCATTTCACTGATGAACTAGCAAGGAGGTTAATTACAAGAGATGGGAGAAATGTTTTAATGTAATATGCTCCATAACATTTGGAGTCCACCATAGAACTGCGTGGATCAAGATCCAACCGTTATCAATCGTTTCACTCGTTGAAATATGAGGTGAGATGGAGATGGTTGTACATTAAACAAAAAATAAAAATATCATTTTATATACAAATAATACTAGTTTATTCTTTATCCATTATTCATATTAGATTTTTATAGTTATCCATTTATGGTATAACATTTAAACACTAAACTAATTTATATAAACAAAAAAAAGTACTAATATGAAACTAAAAAACAAAAACTAATATGAAACTAAGCACCACTTAGTTAAATCTTATTTAAATCTTAATCAAGATGCATTTAAGCATAACAAGATATGACAACGATGAAATGAATCCTGACTATACATTTTTTAGACTTAGGTTAATCTTCTTGATCAACTCAAAGAAGCCCAAAATCTGAGATGATATCTAAATTCCTATCAACAAAATTAACCATCATAAATGGAATGTTGATCATGTTATGGTTGTGTTTGGCATATATTTAAAGGAAAATAATTTAGTTTAGGGTGGAGATCATCCATGATGTATTTTTTACCATAAAGGAAGTTAAATATGTTTATGATAGTATATTTTAGAAATTTATATTAAAATTTTTAAGTGAGATAGTTGGTCTAAATATCTGGTAAGATTTTTCTAATAATCATTAGATAATATTACAACAAAGTTTATATAAGACCCACTCGTTCTCAAACAATGGGGTCTTTTGAAGTCTAGGTGTTAGCATTTTCAATCTCTATAAAAGAGAAGGTATCAACCAAAGTAAATTGGAAAGATTTAATGTCGTATAGGGAATATGTAATATAACTAGTACAACTTAACATCCATCATAATACTCATCCTTTAACATTAACTATTATCCATGTATATGACTATTAGACCAATCACTCTATTTAGTTAGTGATTAAGCACTATCATAACAAGAACCATGTTAGTAGAACCAAATAATGCAATAGTTATGCAATTGAATCAATGTTAACCAACATCATAGATAATGAACAAAAATAAAAGACTTCAGAGTCCATTTTTCATTTTATGAATAATCTATGTTTGAGAGACTAATTTTCCTCAATGTTTTAGACCCTTAAGCAGGTCCATCATGAGGAGAACAAAAATCTCACAATTGACTTGCTTGGTGGTTTGAAACATTAAGGAAAATCAATCTCTCAAACACAGATTCTCCACTATTAAAATAAACAATAAAAGACATCATTGCTATATAATGTAAAGGTAACTAGTATTTTAAAGGGAGGTTTCATTTCAATCATCTCCAACAAAAACCAATACATCATAAGTCATGAGACCATAGCACAAGCATAATTTAAAACGTAAATAACAATCTACTAATCCGCAAGTAACTAACATGAATTCAACAAATAGCTAGAATACAACCATCAAATAATCAACTCTTGAGTAGGTCAAGTCCTTTTCTTACATACTAATGCATTTAAAGATGAGAAGATACATTTATAGTCAAGCAATTATTAACCTTCTACTTGCTTATTTATGAATGAGTTATTAGCCCACTTGTTTGTTCTATTCTATTCTCCTCTTAGAAGTGGGGCTCTTCCCCATTGAAATTATGGTTATGATTAGATATCTAATGTACATGCACAAATTAAACAATATAGTAGATCACTTGCTTTTTAAAATTGATCTTAACTCCATCTAAACCCACCTATGCAACAAGTAGGTGTGGCTTAAATATGCCACAACTTCGTTAAATTATTGTGGGATTGATGAAACTACGAATTTGCAAACTATTGATAACACAAAAAAATATTATTACATATACATTCAAATAAAAAAGGGGTACAAGGAAGATTTAGAGGTTAAAAGAAAACTATGATAATATAAAGATATTGTTAACCCTAATATCGATGATCAAAATTATCTTTCTTTCTTAAAAACGTAAAAGAAAAAAATTAATATTACCAATATGGGAATGAAATATCATGGGCTTTATAGTTAAAGTGGGCATTGGACAACCCCTAAGTCTCTATGGGTCGAAAAAATTTCCATCTTTATGTGTCTATGAGTGTTGACGATGCAAAGAACTTTCTCTTAGAATTTTTTATCTACACCCACATTAGATCAATTCCATAATATTTGCTCCAACATTGACCTCTCTAACCTTCTAACTCCTCAAAACTATGGCATGCTAGGATGCTCCTCTTTATGCTTTTTGAGCATATGAATAATATTGTAAAACAAATCAAATAAAATTTTCCTTGTCATTTCTCTTAAGGTCCAATAAACTAAATTTGGTCTTAGTGGATGTTAAAGACCATGATTATCATCATCATATATGAGATTATAACAACTTTTACAATAATGCATACCCTTTATTTGTGTAACCATGTAACTTGAGACCTAGGATTGAATCCTATTAGCCACATGCTACGAAGAATTCTCGCCTACATATAAAAAGAGATCTAATTTCTAGATGATCTTAAGAAGTAATTCCATATATTTTACCATGTGCTTTTCAAACAATTAAACCCGTCCATTTTATTTGATAGTTTCAATTTATTAAACGATTTCTTGATGGATTATCTTTTAGTGGTGATAATTTCATGTTGTGGATATAGAGACATGGGACCAAATATGAGTAGACACATTGTGGCCATATATGGGTAGACTATGTTAGGATTATTAATCCTCCCTTGACCATACTGTCTATTAGATTATTTTAGCCTAACTTAGGAGTTTTAATTAACTAATTAAGTCCACTAGTACCATTGGGTCCACTTGGCCTAATGGGGCCACATGTACTAATCACTAGGGTGTGGGGAACACTAATAGAGGCTAACCACCACTGAATGCACTTGCATGCATTATTTTATTCACCTTCTAGGCCAATCCCTACATTTTGGGAGCTACTGGGAGTCTCGACACCAACCTACTTCAGTTAGTTGGAGTTGGAACTAGTTAAGCTTAGTTACTTTCTAGTTACAATTAGTTATCTCACAATCAGTTCAGTTAGTGCTAGTTATGCATGGCTTCATGTGGATAAGGCACCTTTGCTCAGCTACCACCTTAGTTATATTGAGTTAACTGTTTATTACTGATTATGTGACATGATTAGTCATCTGGAGTTAACCATTTGGACTCCGATATTGATTGAGACATCCTAAGTTAACTATTCAGTCAAATACAGTCACATCCAGTGGGGAGATTTGAATTCATCCCTAATTATTGAAATTATTTTTCTGTGTAAACTATTGTAACACCGGATTTAATTAATGACAATGATACTGTAATTATCTGAGCTATACTCATATGTTTCCTATGTGGTTTGATTTTTTCAGTGTGTATCTTCATTCTCCTTTTATTGCATCAATAATATTTGAATCATTGCTTGAAGATATAAATGGCACATAAATTATAACATGGTATCAGAGCCATCTCAAGTAGGCTTCATGTTTGTCTCTCTCCATCGAACATCAGAAGCAGCTGGGTTTCCACATAAGTCCCACAAAATGTACCTTGCTTCCTTTGAATTTATTCTAAGTGGCCGTGACAGACCCTGAAAACATGTTCATAACAATTCAAATGCTTTAGTGTTTTTGTAGTGAAAATCTACATGTGCTACGTAGTTTGTGTGAAGTTTTGTATTTTTCAACAAGAGAATTATGGATTCTCTACCTTCTACTCCTTGGATCCTTACAACCTCCAACTATCTTGATTGGAGGGCAGATATGCCGGTTTCCTTACGTAACAAGGGATACTTCAGGATAATACTTGGAAGGGAGATTGAGCCCCATCATTCAGTTGAGAAAAATAAGTTTCTCAACCACTTAGCTGAATCTTTTGGCTATCTATGCACTCATATATCCATAGATATCCTCTTCCACCTTGAAGGTTTGAGGACACCAAGAGAATCCTGGTATAATCTTGAATACTTGTTTGGAAAACAAGATGAGCTTCGGGGACACCTCCTAAAGAATGAGATGGTAGCCTTACATCCCAGCAATTTCAAAACAATAGAGAAATTATTTACTAAATTCAAGTATCTGGAAATCCAATGCAGACAGTGCGGAATAGAAAGAAAGGATGAGAAAAATGTGCTCTTCATTCTCAGCAAACTAGGCCTAGAGTATTCTGTATTTGTCTCAATCTTCTATTTGAAAAGGGAATCCTTTCCGGATTGGAAAATTCCTTCACTTGATTCCTTTTCTGAATCCTTAATCAAGGAGCAAGAGACGTTGATTCGAATGGGAATCATCAAGACCTCCAAATATCAATCTATCTTAGTGAGAGACTCTTCCAAAGTGCAAGCCAAAGGGAAATCAAAGAAGAATGAGCCCAAAGCAGTTGATTTAAATCCTAAACAGAATCAGCAAGCTTCCAAAGGAGCCTTTGACTCTAAGAAGAAGAAATTTGAAAAGAAGTTATGCCCCTATTGTGCAAAGGGTTTCCATATTGAAGATCATTGTTGTTGGCTTAAACCTCAACTAAAAAAATCCATTTGATAGGAGTGTCACTCTGTCAGCACTTGACTCACCGTGATCTCCCTGAGCATCAACCCAGAAAGGTTTTACCTTATCCAGCAACACCTGCAGAGCGGATGAGGTCTCACTCGAGAAGTTCGAGGAAGGGTTGATGGAACCAAGTTTCTGCAATATAGAAGAAGGTTAGGGCATTGACGGTTCATTAGTTTAACAACCAGAATAGATTAACTTTTCTAACAGAACCATTATTTCGCATCATTCATTCATAACTATAACAGATCTAGATTGGAAAACATTATAGCATTCATAAACGGTAAAACATCGCATCATAGATCCATATTTTAGATTCACTTAGCATTCATCATCAACTTTGTAGGAACAAAAAGATAGAACAAGAAGAAAACAATGATTCAGATCAACATCCATCTTATCATATTACTTCTATGCAATCAACCACAGATAAAAACAGACAACAATTCATCTCAGATAGATAACAACTTGTTCTCTCTCTCTCTCTCTCTCTCTCTCTCTCTCTATGTCTGTGTCTTGATATTCAATGGTATCTTCATTCACGATTCTTCTTTCTATATATAGACTTTCACCTTTACATTCATGGTCCAATTCTAACTAAATCCTAACTGATTTAACTGACTAATGATCAATATCCACAAAAAATGGTCAACAAGTACAAAAGGTGACACAAAATAATCAAAATTAGTCTATCTTCCGCCTATCGTGCTATCTTCGTCTTTTGCGGTGTCTTCTGAGCTTATGCAGCATCGTGGATGCTACTAAACTTACCCCAACCCCCCTACACATTTTTGTGGCTCTTCCTTGAGCCACGTGAGGAAGACTTAGTGTACTCAGCAAGCTTGGATTACGGAAACTGCTCCCAGATAGCAGTGTGCCATTTACCGGGAATCTATTGAACTGTGCAATTTCCTACAACTACCTCCTTTATGATCAATCTCTGCTAAACTCAGCACACCACTACAAACTCGCAGAATCTTTTTGTGCCTCTGACCACAAATACTATTCGTTGGAATTATTCTTTCAAATTCTTCAACTTCTTCTTCAATTTTGATTGATGAAGCATTCTCACTCAAAATATCCCCTGTATCTAGGGTGCGCTGCATATTAGCTCTGGTTTCCACTGCCTTACACAGTAGATATTTCTACCTCTACAACTTTAGACAGTGTAACTTCACCCCATGATTTCCTCTCAATGACTAGCCACATTCGTATAACACCAGCCTCACTTTGGATATCATCATTTTCATATCAAGTTCATCATTATGAATAAATCCTGCATTAATGAACCGATTAAGCCACCAATTTTTCAAACATCCCAGCTGGATATGCTATATTTAGATGTTACATAAAAAAGTGTCGTCGTTCACCTGTCTTAATGATCATCATTGAGTACTAATGTGACATCTGGTCACCGTCTTCCGATTGGTGAGATCCATCATCCAAACAATGCTACTGATTCTTCAGCTTGTTTAGCCTCAGGATTTTTGCATAGTCACTTCCTCTAGCACAACCATTTCCTTGCACACAACCAATTTCCCAGGCACAGACACTCTCTTCCATGCATCTGATGTTCTCTCAACGCAACCCCTCTCTTCCATGCAACTACTATTCTCATGATGTAGCTCCTATCTCCATGAAACTACTATTCTTTTGGTGCAACCCCTCTCCTCCATGCAATTACTATTCTATCGGTGCAGCCCCTCTCTTCCATGCATCTACTGTTCTCTTAGTGCAACCCCTCTCTCTTGGAACAATCACGTCTTCTTTCCATCTATCCTTCCCCTTCTTTGTGCGGCAGCTCAGGTAGTGCGCAATGTTGTTTGGTTAATTATATTAACTACTCTTTATCTAGTTTTGATTTTGATTATGTCGCAACCCTACAGCTGTTGTAGTAGATCCTTCTAACTGCACTAATGAATCCTATTCTTGCGCAACCCCCTTCTTTCTGGTTTTCCCTTCCTCTTTCTGTCTAGCCTACCTATATTTTCTCTCTCTCTTTTTTTTCATTGCGCAGTGCCTCAGGCATTACACAGTTCTTTCTCCATTCGACAGGGCTTCAAGCGGCTGCCATTCACAAGATTTGGTAGCACCAGCCCATCTAACTATTGCAATTTAACTGCAACCCCAGAGGTAATAGAATTAACAATATAGTGTCATAACCAGTGCATCTGTAACTTACCTGGATGCTTCAAGAATTTGTTGTTGTAGAGAAACACTAAATATCCTTGCTGAAATTGTTTGTTTTTTATATGGCGATCATTCCACACCTTCTTTCAATCCTTCTCGATGCGCTAATGGAATCCTACAACAAAATGGTCTTCTTCAATTTGTATTAACTATGTTGCATGCTCTTCTAGTGTGAATTCATCATCCATGCATGTCACTGCTGCAATTCGCATACTGGGGACAATGTACTACATAGGAATGACTGCCTCTTTCCCATATACTAATTTGAACTGTGTTTTCCCCTTAGATCTCTTGGAAGTGGTGCAATATGCCCATAGCACTACTGGAATCTTCAAATACCAGTCATCTCAGTTAGCATTACATATCTTTGTAAGAGCATGCTGCAAGATTTTATTGAATGCTTCTATAGTCCCATTTTCCTCCTGATGATATGATGTACTTTTCTTGTGTTGTATCTGCAGTTCCTATGTCAGTGCTCTTACTGTGCGATTGATAAAATGGCTTCCGTAGTCACTCATCGATACTCTTGGAAATACAAACCATGTCACAATGTTCTCAAATAGAAATATGGTTGTTGTCGCAGCAGTGCAGTCCACAACTGGGGTAGCCTCCGCCCATCTTGTCAAGTAGTTTGTTGTTGTGATTATGTACCATGCAACAGTTGTTTTTCTAGGTGGGTTGATTGAACCTACAAAATCCACAACCCATTTATCAAAAGGTTGCAAAGTCACCTGCGGTACTAGCAGCATCTCATCCCTCCGTGATGGCTTCCCAATGCATTGACATACATTGCAACTTTGTGCATAATATGCCACATCATTGTGGATGGTAGGCTACCAAAAACCTGCACAAAGCACCTTCCATGCTATTGCATGACACCCATAGTTCCCCCTAGTGACTCTTCCATGTGCTTCCACTAAGATCTTCCCTTGTTCATGTGGTAGGACACATCGCCGCAAGATTTCATTTGGTCCTAGCTTATACAGGTGTTTGACAATCAATTGATAATCATAAGCTTTAACCACCAACTACTTCTTTTGACTTGTGGAAAGTTCTGGTGTGATTCCTATCACCAAGAAATGGATTATTGGGGCATAATGGTCGTCTTCCATGTCAAATCGAAATAACTGCGCATCAAGCATTCCATCTTCAATATTAGTAGGCTTTTTGCCTGTTTAAATTTTGGATAAATGATCGGGACCAAAATTCAAGCAACCCATCTTTATAGTTATTTCAAAATCAAATTCCTGAAAGAGAAGTAACCAACGACATATCTTCTCCCCCAACATAGGCTTATTGACCAAGTACTTCAAAGTAGAGTGTTCAATAAACATCTTAAAGTGGCCACCTAAAAATTCCTGAATTTTTGGAGTGTGTAGACTATCTCCAGACCTTCACGCTCTGTGGTCGTGTAATTTCTCTCAGTGAATGAAAACTTCCCACTAGTGAAATCAATTAGGTGATCCATATTTCCTTCTCCTGTCTGCACGAGCACTACTCCTAGCGCAACAGAATATGCATAAACATGCACGTGGAATTCTTTGTTCCAATATGGGAATACAAGTATTGGTGATGAAGCCATGTTGGCCTTTAGCATGTCAAATCTACTTTGACATTCCAAACTTCATATAAATACAACATCCTTCTTTAGTAGTTTCTCCATCGGGGCAGTGATTGCAGCACATCCTTTAATGAATTTGCGATAGTATCTAGTGTGCCCCAACGTTACCATGAGCATATTTACATTGGTTGGTGGTGGAAATATCAAAATGAGTGCTATCTTTATAGGATCAACCAGTAATCCTTGCTTGCACACAATGTGATCCAACAGTATCCCAAATGGTGCATAAAAATTGCACTTCTTGGAGTTCAGCGCAATTTGATGTTGTCAACACCTCTCCAGCATTAATTGAAGGTTTTCCAAATGATCCTTGATTAGGCCATACACTATCCAATCATCCATATATACCTATAGGAACTTCTGAATGAAATATTTAAATGTTGCAACGACAAATTGGGAAAATATTGTGGGCGTATTCTTCAAACAAAAAGGCATCATAGTGTATTGGAAACAACCCCACTAAGTGCAAAGGTAGTTTTGTGTCGATCCTCTTTGGTGATTCTAATCTGGTGATAACCAAAGAATTAATATATGAAAGAGTACATTTCTTGACTGCCTACTCCTTCAAGTGCTTCATCAGTGAACGGGGCCAGAAAGGGGTCATGCATACAGGCATCATTCAATTTCCTTAAGTCAAAATAGATTTGAACTTCACCCGTTTTCTTGTCATGGACTACCATGGGATTGATACATTCTGATTCTTCTACGAGTTCAATTATTCCAACATCCAACATCCGGTTGAGTTCATCCTTGGCTATTTATTTGTATCCTGGATTCAGGCGATATGGCCTCTATCATACTGGTTTCGCATATGGTATTAGCGGTATCTTCATTTGTCCTAGATCACCCAGTATCCCCTTCATTTTCGAGAACTTTGTCGGAAAGAGATCTTGAAATTCATGTAGCATGTCTATGATTCTTTCCATGGTCTCCTCATCCCAATAGTCCCCAACACTTCAAATTTTGGGTTCTCTTCTGTCCCAATGTTAACCTTTCTGATCTTCAATGGATGACTCATGGGATCAGTTAGTACATCTGGTGCTACAACATCCCTAATTCCTTTTGTCTCCAGGATATTGATATTCCATAGCTCATCATCATCTTCAAGTTCACCAGACATGTTACAAAATTCCATTATCGACTGCATGTGGCATTGCACATGTGGATCCACAGGGTATGTGACTGGTACAACTTTTAGAACCATGTCCTGAATAATATGAAGTGCATTGTTAACATTGGGGTTAGTGTCTGCAAAATGGAGGGTCTATGCAAAGCAAACTCTCAGCTCCTCCCAAGTGGTTATGTCCCTTTGTAGCTCCATTGATACATACCATGATCTTGGCATTTCATCCAGGGTGTAAATAAAGGCATGGACCCATTCATCCTTTCATCGTGATTCCCACAATGTTTGGCATTCCATCAAATGACTGCTAGGGTCATTTTGTCCATCATACCTCCAAACGTGGTATGCTTATGCATTTCCTAAGTGAACTATCATCAAGTGTTGACACTGGGCCCATACAGTAATTGTATTTTTGTGAGTTTCCCACCATCGTGCTGGAGTAGCCTTCAATGCTTGTGGTTTCGAGAACTTTTATTCAAATTCCATTAAGAACACAGAAATTCTTAGGAAGCCCTTCATAAACCGGTATATCTACAATATTAGTTGCAACACGGCGCAATGACTGCATGATTAATCCACACTTTCTAAAGAACACCTCATGCATTCAATTTTGCCAATTTTCCAGTGCATCCTCAGAATCAGAAGACACAGAACTAGTGCTACGCCAAACAAGTTCTTTGTTAGCCATGGGGTGAACATAATCTTTAGAGATATTGTAGGAATGATCCCACCCCCCGACAACTTCATTTTTTATTGGTTCAATGTATTGCTGTCCTTCATCAGGATTCATAGGCACAATGACTTGAATATCTTGGTTCTTGAAAGTCATCATCTACTTTTTGAAGTTAATTACTACCATGCTATTGTTGTCCCATCCAACCCCTAGGAGAGCGGGGTAGGAGCATTCACCATTAATAACTTCGATTACGTCGAAATTAGCATGAGTCCTCATACCTTCAACATCTACGACTAGATTAGATACTTGTCTAATTGGTTGCACCTTCTCCTGGTTAGCTAATCACAATTGCACAGGGGACCATCCCAATGTTGGCTGCCCCATATTTTCCCATGTTTTCTTTGTTAGGATATTTATGTCCAACCCTATATCCAGAATGACTGAGTTGACTTCATAGTCTCCAATTTGAATATTCATACGCATCTCCTTGCCTGTCCTTTTCTTATGTAAAGAGTTCATCGTGGAATCCTTACCTGGGTGGTGCAACAAATTTTCAATCTTAGACAAAGTGTCTAGGTCTCTTTCTATAGTTAAACAACTCTCAAAGAAGTGCTACAAGGTTCCATGCTGCTACGATGGTCCTGCCTCTAGTGTAGAATCAAAAGTGGGAGGCATTTCATAGACATGTGACTTACCAAGATTTCTTTTGATCGCATCCCGTGCTCTAAAAAATGTCTCCTTTTCAGTTACGATATCGAACGATGCCTTATTCTATCAAACCAGTTGAATATATGGGAAATCCCCATCCTATCCTATTGTGTCTCCTGCGCAGGTGATAATAGCAACGCCAACATCAGATGTTTTGGGCTCTGCTGAGATCGTCGCTACCGTCGGCCCTTGATTCTTGTTCATTGGGGGATTCTAAGTCAGTGGTGGATTCTGGTTCAACAGGGAGTTCATAGGTTGGTTCACCGTATGATTCTATATTGGAAATTGATTTTGGGTCATCAACTAGTTCTGGTTTTACAGTTGATTTTAAGTTTTGACCTGGTTCGGGCTCTGCAACCGAGGGACGTTCCCAGCCTAACATCTTGTGATTAACTGTGGGAAGTTTTCAACTGTACGATCAATCATTGTGAAATATGTAAATGAGCTTTGCAAGTGTGGGAATTCTCTCTGATAGTGCCCAAATACCCCACAATTGTAACATTGGATTGATCCATGACCTTGTCCTCCTCCTTGTCTGAAGCCTCTTTTTCTTCCTCAGAATCCTCTGTAGAATCCTCCCTGTTGCTGATACTATGACAGAGCCATTTGTTGTAGCATGGGATTGAGTTGCTGCTGAAAATATTGTGCATCTTGAACATACTATGGTTGCGGCATCGTCATTTGATTGTACTACGGTTGTGGTGCAAATTCCGGCTGTGGTGCGAACTGTGGCTGCGATGGTATAAATTGCATCTATCATGGTAGTGTATAATGTGGTCGAGCATTTATCATATGAGGCTACATCTGTAGCTACTGGACTGTGCAAGGATATTCTCTCTTCACAAAGTAGGAATCATATGTTCTCTCTTGCAGTAGATCGTATGCCCGATAGTATTTGTCTTCATGTCGCATCCAAAAAGAACAATATAGGTTGCCTTGTTTTGACACCATTTTGTGCATGTAGCTACACTCTTGGTGTTGGTGCCCATAAACTTAAGCAGATAATTTTAGAAACTGGGGTAGTTATCTTTGGTGTGTCCGTCTGTGTGACACCAAGTGCACCAAAGATTATCATAATATTCCTTCGCCTTCTTGATGTCTTTTAGCTGAAGTGTTAGATTTTCTAGCTACACCTAGATTTTATTCATTCCAACTGTACTCTCCCCAGCTAGTGAAGCTTCCAACTTCATCGCAATCTCCAGAGCCTCGCTCTTTATTGTGATCTTCTGCTGCATAAGTGGTTGTCGTATATGAGGTACTAAGGCTGCGATAAACCACTCTTTATGTTGAACATAGATCATCTTAAATATTACTCATGCCATCAATGTCTTGAATCTCTGGTCGAAGTCCCAAACAATCTCATTGGGAAACTACTTAATCTATTTCAACTCAGTAATGTATTAAGCCTCAAACTTAGGATTTCAGAATTCTTCGATCAGTCCCTATCAGAATTCATCCAATGTTTTTGCAGGTTCCCCTATAGGAACTTGAATGAATTTCATGAACCAATCTATCGCACGACCCCGTAGGGTAGTCGCCAGTTGGTGTTTCTTGAGATCATCATTGATGGTTTGTCGAACTGTCCACACTGCCTCACAGAGGAATCGGTACTACTTGAGATCATCAGTCCCATTCCCATGAAACTAAGGTAATTTAGTAGCATCTCCCACCATCCTTTACCTTCTTCCTACCGATGCTGATCTACTACTAGAATGTTGTTGACACGTTGGACAAGCCGATGTAGAATTCATGCTTTCCCCTTGAGTTTGAAATGGTGTGTAGATGCATGGGCACATTGCTACAAGGGTTTGATCTTGCCACTGTCATGGGCGTAGTTTGGGTCTGGTCATCTTCCTTTTCACTATAGGGTCTCTTCATCTTGTGTGGTTTTCCTTCATAGTTTTGCATTTTGATCATAGCAGGACCTTCCCCTACCCTCTACCTCTTCTCTTGTCGAAATCTTGCTCCTCCCCTTGTACAACCACTTTCTTCCTCAACTTCCCTCATAGTCTCATCGAAAATTACACCCATTTACCCCTTATCTCCCCATTCGTCTCCCCCCTTTAGTCATAATATCCACCACCTCTGCACACTAGAGTTTGACTACTCTAGGTGCATCTTCAGTATGCCCTTCTCATAGACAAGCATTTTAATCGACAGCTGTAGAGATAATAAGAACCTACCTCTTGGCCTGTTGAAAATTTATCTCTCCGCTTCGTTGTAAGACTTGGTAGTGTCGGTTACGAACTCCATAATGTATCCTTATAGGATACTAATTAGCTAGGCATCAATAGCTCGTGATGCTTTGTTGTCAGTTTCTTGCAGTTCCTAAATCAATTCAGGGGTCCAGGATGTTGGTTCTCCTCCTTGGAAATTTGTCTTCTTGTATGTAAACTATGCTAACCACTCATATAGTATAATGGAAAACTCATAGAATAAATACTCATGAGGAATGTTGTGTATGTAGTTCATCAACCACTTGTCTGTGGTCAATCCCAAGTTCTGATTTTCTACTTCAACAAATTCTTGCATAGTCTAGTCAAACCAATATTGGATTTCTGGTCATGTCGGATGCCACATCCCCTCTTCTCAGTCGCAACAAGGTCCCGACAATGGAACCATATTTTGGATCAACCCTCAACCAACAAAACCCAGGAGACATGGGTCCCACTCTGTTGACACTCGACTCACTGTGATCTCCCTGAGCATCGGCCCAGACAGGTTTTACCCTGTCCAGCAACACCCGTAGAGAGGATGAGGTATCACCCGATATGTTCGAGGGATGGTTGACATAACCAAGTTTTTGTAGTATAGAATAGGGTTAGGGCATCAACGATTCATCAGCTTAAAAACTAGATCAGATCAAATTTTCTAACAGAACCATTATTTCACATCATTCATTCATAACTATAACATATCTAGATCGAAAAATATGATAGCATTCATAAACAGTAAAACATCACATCATAGATCCATATTTCAGATTCACTTAGCATTCATCATCAGGTTTCGAGAAATAGAAAGATAGAAAAAGAAGACAATAATGATTCAGATCAACATTCATCTTATCATATTACTTCTCTGCAATTAGCCGGAGGTCAAAATAGATAACAATTCATCTCATACAGATAACGACTTGTTCTCTCTCTCTCTCTCTCTATCTATCTATGTCTATGTCTTGATATCCAATGGTATCTTCATTCACAATTGTTCTTTCTATATATAGGCTTGTTCCTTTACATTCATGTTCCAATTCTAACTAAATCCTAACTAATTTAACTAACTAATGACCAATATCCACAAAAAATGTTCAACAAGTACAAAAAGTGACACAAAATAATCAAAATTAGTCTATATTCCTCCTATCGCACTATATTCATCTTGCGCGGTGTATTTTGAGCTTGCACAACATCATGGATGTGTTGCGCCTGCAACATTTCTCCCAAAATTCTAAAATTTTTTGGGACCCTCCTTTACTTCGAGTTATCCATTTTCCTTGCTTAGTTTCATGCTCTTGATTTTTGCTTATGGATTTATGGCTCCTTCCCGAATTTTGAAGGCTAGAAATTGATTGGTTTTTCATAGTTAAGATGCTTAAAGACTTCCATTGAATTTGAGTCCCTATCATTTTGCAAAAAGTTTTTGAATTTTCGTTGCAAAGTCTTCATGTTGGACGCATTTCTCTTTGTTGTTCCCGACTGTTGCGGGCATCTTTCGGTTTCTATTTCTCTTGCCTGCCCCACCGTTGCGGGTGGCCTTCAGATCCTTCTACCCGTCTATCGCGCCGCTGTAGCGGAAGCTTTTCGATTTGAAGTTGGCTGTGTCGAGCCCGCCGTTGCGGGTGGCTTTCAGGACCGCGTGGGTTTATCACTTCGGCCGTTGCGGGGAATCTCCGACTCTTAATTTTCTTTTCCGTAACGGACGATTTTTTATATCCGCCCCACCATCATGGACTCTGTCGCATGGCGAAACAATTGATCGTTGCCTCCGTTGCGGGCGGTGTTATGATGGGAGCGTTTCGTCGTTGCAGAGGTTTCCAAGCTCCAAGCTTCTGATATAATTTCCGCCGACGCCCGAGGTATTGTTTTGAGCCATATTCGCCGTTGCGGGTGATAGAGTGGTAGGAGGGGTCCGCCGTTGCGGGTGGTATGAAGCTTGTGCCGCCCGACCTAACTCTCGGAGCCGCCCCGATTGAGGTGACTTCTCGCACGTGTGGATGTGTTTATATATGTTGGGCGACAAACGGGGTTTTTTGTTGTTTTCGAAGGCATGGTAGCGGTAAGGAGAGCTGTTGAGTTTAGGAGCGCGTGAGAGCTAACTGTTGGTACCTGCGGCCAGGTGGCAGGAGAAGAAGTCTAGATATCATCTTCTCACCTCGTTAGGTGGATTGCCAGGTAGGATCTTAAATCTTATCATCGTTTTTTTTAAGATTTCTTTTACGCGGTGGGGGGTTTTAATATTTGGACCCGTCATCCCGTTGCGCCAGCTGGGAGTTTCTCCCTTGGTTGGGTTTTTTCTTCAGTCGTCCACCTGGCGTTGCGCGCCGTTCGTTTAGGGTTCCCAGTGGAAATTGTTTGGACGGTTATAGGGAGAGGGGTTTTTGCCGTTTATGTTTAAAAGCCCGCGTTTCCTTTTCTGCCATTTCAGTCCTTTGGGGGGAAGCGAGGTGCAGGTGGCCATCATGCCGCCTGCACCTGGTGGTTATGATGGAGGTTTTGGGGCACCGGAGGCCGTTACGCTTTTCTGCGCTGGGTTTTCGTTGGGCGGTTAAATTAATAGGAGCTGCGTTGCCGTTTTCTGTCTAGGGGTCGGGTTGCACTAGCCATAGTCGCCGCGGGTTTTTTGACTCTCTGTTTACAATCCGGGATGGCGCGACCTAGTTTTTCTATTGAGCGCTGAGCCTTGGTAGGGCAAGAGGAAGGGTAGCGTGAGTCGGTTTTGATCAAGATGCCTGGTCTAGAGATGGGCTCGTTTCCCGTCGAGGTGGGTGAAGAAGGTTATGAACATAATATATTTGCTCCGCTGATTAGTCGCTTGCGTTCCATGGCCCGTAGGTCTGAAGTATCGACTGGTTAAGCCTGGGGTTTTTATTTTTCTCTCTGTGTGATAGGCAGTGAAATGATGGTTATATGATGCACCTGCATAGATTTTGCTCATGTCGCTTCTATATATCATTTTCATAAAAATGACAAGCCTTGTAATAGCGTATTTTCTTACCATCCTCATTATGACTGATAATTTAATGCATGCGGGATAAATCATAAAACAACTCATTCATAAGACCTGGTGAAAATGTGCTACAATAAAAAATTTATCGTGCTCATAACACATTGCACAGCACTTCATATTTGTGAATTGTTCAGTATGAAAGCTGAAGGTTGATTGTATTCACTGATATAATTCTAATATACCTAAAAGAGAGTAAACTGTTGCACAAAGTTTATAAATTGCAATTACTCAATACTATGATGTTGTTTATTGCAGGAAGATCTGAAAATGTCTAAAAGACAGAGAAAGAAGGCCCCAGCAGTAGAGGAGGTTCCTGCAGCAGAAGTAGAAACAAGAATTGAATACATTTATGAGGACACCCAATGTGTCACAGGGTTGGAGCCTGAGTACAGATGGGGAGATGTTTATAGGATGATCTCCCGCAGGGAAGTCCCGGATATGGGGCTTGAGGAGGCACCCATATATGCCAATATAGAGAAATCAACTATTATGAAGGTCGCCACCAGGCCAGAGCTGTTCCCGTGCTCTGAGTTAATGAGATGGGTGTTACCACATTCAAACCACAATTCAATGCTCATCTATAACGTCGATGGCCAGGGCTATGCTGCATTTAGCCCTGGATATGTAGCTTTAGCTTACCATCTACCAGAGCCTCAGCTTTTCCTTACAGATAGATGGCTGGATGACCTCCGGATGGACCTTGTAGAGACCTTGAAAAGAATGTTGTTACCAGGCAAGATCTTTCGACATAGAGTGACTGAAGATTATGACACAACCACTCTCAAGCCCACTTACAGGTTCATATCTTTAATGCTAAACAGAATCTTTGGGAGGGAAAATGGCAGATTGTTTAAGTTAGAATGGGTACCCATAATGTTTTTTATAGCAACAGAAGGAACCATTTTCAATTGGGTGAGCATAGTCTCCAGCAACCTCTCCTCTTGTGTGGCTGCAGCTTCAGAAGGAAAGGAACGGAGAAGGTCTGAATTTTACATGAGCTCAATCCTAATCGATTGCATACTATGCCACCAGTATTTCCACGGGCTTAAATGTGTTTGGGAGAAGAATAGGATGCCTGTATATGCAGCATATAGAATGTTGGGAGCTAATCAATACCATACTTTCTATCGAGAGATCTGTGAACAGTTTATCATGCCTTTGCACAATCTCATATTCAAAAAGGAATCCAACTGTATGTCAGAGGAGGCCATGCAGGTCATAGAGGAGTTTGGTGACTATTTTTTGACAGAAAATGGGATGTATTTGAGGATGTTTGGTGGGTCAAAGACCCCTTATCCGTTGCCCAAGTATGCAATAGATTATATCATACACAAGGAAGCTGTCAGACAAGTGTATATAGATGGAGTTGGGCATTTCCTATTCCAGAAAAAGAAGTCTTCCTACCCTCCTCTACCATTCAAGCTAGGTAGTTGCAGCTTTGCAAATGTGAAGCAGGCTCCTGAATTTATACAGGAACTAGAAAAGTTCCATTTCGGGGAGATGACCTTTAGATGGAATGATACTCACGAGAGAATGGCCGAGCACTGCAAGAAACATAAAGTATTTTATGAGTACACTCATCACATTGACAGGGATGAATCTATTTTCAGGAGGGCCGCTAACATGACAGCGCTCGGTAAGAGGTTCAAACCACAAGGTGGATCTGAGCAGGAGAAATCTGAACAGGCTAAGGCTGAAGAAACAACTAAAAGAATAAGGGAAGAAGCCCAGAGACTAGAGCAAGAAGCTGCAGAATGGTCCCAGAGGGGAGAAGAAGAAAAGAAGAAAGCTGCCCAGGAAGCAGCTGAAAAGGTAAAGCAAGCAGCTGAGGAATCTCAGAGGAAAATAGATGAAGAGCTTCGACAACAAGAGGCCGAGAAGACAGAGATGACATAGCAGCAGGCTTCTGGATCACAAGCAGAACAAAGTCAGGGTGAGGAAAACCCTGAGGTGCAGACCATGCAAGTGTCCACTACCATCATTCCTTCCACCCCTATGCTCCAGTTAGTACCATTCACAAAGAAGAAAGGGGAAGAGGTTCCTGATTTTAGCACAGTGTATTACGACAAGGCAACCAAAAGAATCATGAGAAGAACTGAGCAAAAGGTAGGGGCTGAAGGGATGGCCAGTACCATGATAACCAATAAAGCTGTGATGGTCGGAACGGATAAAGATCCCAACTTTGTCATAAGGGCTGGAAGAGCGGCAATAGACACTACGGAGGACAATGTAGATCAAATGATGAAAGAGATATACTCAACCAGGAAAACCTCCGCTCAATTGAAGGACACCTTGAGAAGGGAGAGAGAGGAGAGAAATAGATTAAAAAGAAAATACGAGCATGCAATCAAAGAGTGGAGGTCACGAAGCATGAAATTCATGCTATCCAGCAGGAAGCACAAGCGAAATAAAATACCCAAGAAGCCTTGAGTAAGGCACATCAAGAAATTCAGGACTTGAAGAACGAAAGGGAACAAATGAAAACAAAGATAGAAGAGCTGACGGAGCAGCAGAAGGACATCTATGAATCCAACACCTTATATGTTAGAGATCTGCAGGAGCAGTTGAAGGCAGCCAAGGAGCAGCAGGTAGATCTGTAGCCCGTCAAAGATCACATCCTGGCTCAGAAGGCAAGGATGCTGCAACTGCAAACGGCCTTGGAAGAAGAAAGGTGTCAAATCTTGCAGATTGCTGGTAGGATGGATGAAATATTAAATACAGCATCTTATTTCGTGGACAGATCACAAGACATTATGGAGGTGCTGACTTCAAGGATAACCAGAGTAGAAGATGATCAAGAAGCCCCAGCTGAGCTACCAGTTAAAGATAAGCAGGATTTGAAGCGGGATCACGATCTGATCGAGTTTGCTGTTATTACTGCAGAGGACTTTCAGAAGACAGTGAAGAAAACGAAGGGAACATGTACAGAGTTCTTTAGAAGAGCCCTTGTCACCTATAATCGCTGTCAAGTGGAGGCTGAGCATAGGCTACACGAATTCCCTGATCATGATACAATTGCAGGGATATTGCAGACAAGGCAGCGGGAGGATGAAGCCAAGGTCCAATGCATCAGAGCCCTTGATGAGCCGATCCTAAAAAATGAAATTGGACACGCAGCCATTAGTATTCAGCTGTTGGAGGAACAGGTGCACCTGAACAAGGCCAGAATAGAAGCTATTCGGAACCAAGCAGATAAGTTCGAGCTGAATATACAATTCTTGGAGCCCCACTCATTTGAAGGACTCGCGGCTGAGGCAGTAGCATGGAGGAAATTTTTGGAAGACCAAGCGGGCCCCTCCGAGTGAGAAGGACTGGTCCAACTTTGTATAATGTAATATTTTGTAAGGGGTTGAGAGAAATTGAAGCATTCGGGAGCCCAAAGGTCATTTTGGGCAACCCAAGCATTTTTTGCTTTTTGTATAAAACTAGGGAAGAGAGACAAAGAAAGGGCTTTTTTCCTCGGTCACACTGGATGACCTATTGTAAAGAAGAACTATTTCCTTTTTGCAATAAAGAATTGTAGTTTGCCTGTTGGAGAAAGTGTTGTGGGATTTTCCAAATGGTGTGCAATGGATGGCAGGAAAATGAACTATTTTGTTTTTCAGCATATGTCCATGAATTGTGAGATCGTTCTAACTCTATGACTTATGTCTCGTTGAATGATTTTCGGTTTATTTTGTGGAAAATTCACTTTTAGTAATGCTGGTGCTTCACATAACAGTTAGCTATCTGATTGTTGGAACAATTTCTCTTTCATGTGCTGTAAATACAAATATCAGTTACCTGTGATTGTGTTTATTCTACATGAAACTAATGCATTGCTAAATAATAATTATCTTGGCTCCTCGGGGATAGATAGTTAAATCATCTTAGTTCATAGTTGCATATGTGGTTTAGATGTTTCGGAACATAAGACGAGAGGTAAGAACCTGCGCAACACATTGTGTGGTTCCCGGCATCTTTATCACCCTGCATGGTTTAGATAGGCATGTGCATTGCATATTAAGTCAAAAATTACAAATTCCGGTGGACCGGGCCGCAACCGGTAAACCCTTGTTGTTATTTTGACCTACGGTAGCCGGACCGTAAACCAGACGGATTCCCTATACCAAACAGTCAGTGGGCTAGTTGGGAACGCTGATTGGGGAGAATCCCTTACTGTTGCCGCCTGTGAATTCCCAGGCCTCAACAGTTTTGGCACTAGAAGGAGGGCCACCAGAAAAGGCTGGCCGTGGAACTTAATTTTCCCAAGACGACCCTACCAGCAGATGTTTTGAAGCTTTCAATCTCGCCCAAGTTTGAGGTTTTCCTGTCCTTGAAACCCTGCTTGCTTGGTGTTTCTGTTCACCTTTGCTCATGGCTGGGAATCTACCTAACCCCTTACCAGCTTGGAGAGCTAGGTCTCCTCTGAACTTGAATCCTCCTTTACACAATCTGCCTCAAGCTTTTGACAAGCTTTTACCCAAGTTTGACCCTGCGGACAACAGTGCTATAGATGACCACCTTCAAAGCTTTTACCTAGCGCTAGAAGGGCTGGAGAGCATGAAGACATAGTGTGCAGGATTTTTCCTCATACTCTGAAAGGATCAGCAGCATCATGGTATTTTGGACTGCCTGTAAATTCCATTCCAGATTGGGATACTTTTGAAAGAATCTTTAGAAATAAGTACACAACCCAGAAGACTCATGCCTCATTGATGAAAGGGCTTGGTTTGTTGAGGAAAGAGAAGAATGAAAAGGTGCGGAGTTTCACACAGAGATTTTCACTGTACCTAAAATTTTTTTCTGTTATAGACAGACCCGCAGATAAAGTTTTAATTGAGTATTATACCTCAGCCCTAGGACCTGAGCTGGCTATGTTTTCCAAGATGAAAGTCAAGCCTACATTGGTGGAAACTTATCAAGAAGTTGAAAGAGTAGAGGCTGAAAGTGAGAGTATAGAGGACTATCCTGACTCAGTTGAGGGGAAAACCGCTATAAGAAGAATCTCATCGCTGTTCAAACCTAAAGAAGATCAGTCACATGATTATCATGAGATGATGAAAGTGCTTCAGAAGCTGTCCAACCGAGTTGTGGAATTGGAGAAAGAAAGGGACATTCAAACAACCAATAAGCTGCCCCATCCCAGAAAAGAGAGTGACAACCAAAGGCAGGTTTCCCCACCACCAAGCGTGGCATCAATAAACATAACAGAGATAGGAGGTGATAATTTCTGTACCTTTCATCAGCAACCCCACTCTGAGAAGAGATGTCCCCAATGGATACATTCAATGACACGAGTGATGAATAAATTGTTGGATCCTGAATTGACTAGATACAGTGGTGAGGAAGAAAAAAGGAAACAAACCATAGAAAAGAAAGAAGATGATACTATGTTTTCATGGAATGGAGTTTCACTGTTTAATTTGGAAGAAAATGCTCTCCAATATCAGCATACACTTATAACCACAAAGAATGAGAATTTGGCCATGGAGAACAATGAAATAATGGATATACAAGAGGAGATAAAGGGACAGGCCGATATGAGGGTTAAAGACGATTCACCTAAAGATATTCAAGGCAAGCAGGAAGCAGAGCCACCCATTAATCTTACCAAGCTGGTAGAAGATGACAAAGAAAGCGCAGCTGGTAAGCTAAAGGAGGAGTTTCCCACTGCTAACCAACCTGTAGAAGAAAAGAGTGAGCTCATCAAGACCATGAAGACCAGCGCTCCACCTTTCCTAGTAACTCTTGAAATTTTAAATCATAATGTCCATAACTGTTTGGTAGATTCTGGATCATCCACAAATGTTATGCCTCTGATAGTCTGCAAAAAGCTCAATGGACAGATAAAGCCTACTCTCTGGGATGTCACACAACTGGACAGAACTAGTGTCAAGGTAGTAGGAGAGATGAAGAACGTGATGATTCAGTTGTCTGCAAACAAAAGGATATGCTATTTTATCGACATCATAATAGCAGACATTCCTGATGGATATGGGATGATTCTAAACAGAGATTGGACAGCGAGACTAAAGGGGTACTTTGCTTCTGATTGGTCTCATTTATGGTTACCCCAGAAGGGCAGCCCCAACTTGATGAAGATTCTAAGAGAGCCTTTTATGAAAAACAATGTCACTAAGTTGGGGGAAGGAAACGAGCCTGCTGATTTTGTTTTGGGAAACTATCTTACTGAGCTTAAGCTAGAACACCATTCCTCAAAAAGGGCCAGCCATGTGATGAACACTCAGTCTGAGCTCCTTCAACTCCCTCAGACTGAAAGAAATGATTGTAGAATTATAGATATGGGTTCCATTTCAATAACTGCACAGCTGGACCATGGTTAGACAATTCTGGTCTGAAATCCCGCTCATTCCTAGTTCTTTAAATGTGAAAATTTTTGGGATGGGCAAATTTTTTGAAATTTTGTGTTGCTATTTTTTCTTTTGTATATAAATAAATTGCTTGTTTGCTTAATGCTAGATGCTTTCTTGGTTTAGTACCTTAATGCTTTCTTTATTGTCATGCTGTTATTTTCTTATGGTTTTGCTAGTTTTCTTTTGTTTTGAATAAGAGGCAAACTTTTGGATGCAATGGAAACATCAGAGGTCTGTATTAACTAAAATCCTGAGCAAGAGGACTGTGTTTTAAAGTGCAAATAATCTTCTAGCAGCTGTATTCCTAACAAGCAGAGCATTTATTTGAAGGCTTATTTCATCCCTGTAAATAACTCAGAAGTCAAAAGGGTCTAAAGTACTATTTAGAGGCTCCATTCACTTCACATCTTAAATACCCAAAGGGGTGACAGCACTAGACCCGCGGGATGGAAACGGAGTGAGACAGTTTATCATATATAAATGATCCCATGCCATGAATTAAGAAAAGGGCCAAAAGCTCTTAAGAGTCAAAGGAACAAAGCATATCAGAGCAAAGCTCCAAAAAGCATAAATCTCAAAGCATAAAGTAACAAATGGCCACAAGATCCTCTCCGTCTGTGAATTGAAGTAAAAATATGTCATTCACACAAAAGGACACTATGGGATAGAGGATCCTGAATTAAAAAAATTCAGTAAGAAAGGCCCGCAGGAGGACTCATAGTGAAGAACTAAAGTTCAGAAAGCACAAAAGTGCAAAATGGCATGGGAATGAGGAACAAAAGGATAATACTGTTCATTTTCTGTCAGAATCCTGTGGTGTCGAAACTGTAAACCCCAGAGGGCAGGTAAAATGAACTCCATTTATTTGGCCTCCAAAGAGTTATTCAGACCTGAAACACTTCTGGTGTTACCTTTTCCCGAGTAGATCGACTTCATCTAAGTAATTTAATGCATGAGTTGACTGGTTAAGGATGCAGACAGTTAGAAGATTTCAGTCTTGTTCATACAGTCTTAGGCTTAGAAAGAAAGTTAATTCAGAGATTCTAGGGTTCACCAGGTAATCGCCAATTGTTGCACCTGCAACATTTCTCCCAAAATTCTAAAAATTTTTGGGACCCTCCTTTACTTCGAGTTATCCATTTTCCTTGCTTAGTTTCATGCTCTTGAGTTTTGCTTATGGATTTATGGCTCCTTCCCGAATTTTGAAGGCTAGAAATTGACTGGTTTTTCATAGTTAAGATGCTTAAAGACTTCCATTGAATTTGAGTCCCTGTCATTTTGCAAAAAGTTTTTGAATTTTCGTTGCAAAGTCTTCATGTCGGATGCATTTCTCTTTGTTGTTCCCGACCATTGCGAGCGTCTTTCGGTTTCTATTTCTCTTGCCCGCCCCGCCATTGTGGGTGGCCTTCAGATCCTTCTACCCGTTTATCACGCCGCTGTAGCGGAAGCTTTTCGATTCGAAGTTGGCTGTGTCGAGCCCGCCGTTGCGGGTGGCTTTCAGGACCGCGTGGGTTTATCACTTCCGCCGTTGCGGGGAATCTCCGACTCTTAATTTTCTTTTCCGTAGCGGACGATTTTTTATATCCGCCCCGCCATCGTGGACCGTGTTGCATGGAGAAACAATTGATCGTTGCCTCCGTTGCGGGCGGTGCTATGATGGGAGCGTTCCATCGTTGCGGAGGTTTCCAAGCTCCAAGCTTCCGATATAATTTCCGTCGACGCCCGAGGTATTGTTTTGAGCCATATTCGCCGTTGCGGGTGATAGAGTGGTAGGAGGGGTCCGCCGTTGCGGGTGGTATGAAGCTCGTGCTGCCCGACCTAACTCTCGGAGCCGCCCCGATTGAGGTGACTTCTCGCACGTGTGGATGTGTTTATATATGTTGGGTGACAAACGGGGTTTTTTGTTGTTTTCGAAAGCGTGGTAGCGGTAAGGTGAGCTATTGAGTTTAGGAGCGCGTGAGAGCTAACTGTTGGTACCTGCGGCCAGGTGGCAGGAGAAGAAGTCTAGCTATCATCTTCTCACCTCGTTAGGTGGATTGCCAGGTAGGATCTTGAATCTTATCATCGTTTTTTTTAAGATTTCTTTTACGCGGTGGGGGGTTTTAAGATTTGGACCCGTCATCCCGTTGCGCCAGCTGGGATTTTCTCCCTTGGTTGGGTTTTTTCTTCAGTCGTCCACCTGGCGTTGCGCGCCGTTCGTTTAGGGTTCCCGGTGGAAATTGTTTGGACGATTATAGGGAGAGGGGTTTTCGCCGTTTATGTTTAAAATCCTGCGTTTCCTTTTCTGCTATTTCAGTCCTTTGGGGGGAAGCAAGGTATAGGCGGCCATCATGCCGCCTGCACCTGGTGGTTATGATGGAGGTTTTGGGGCACCGGAGGCCGTTACGCTTTTCTGCGCTGGGTTTTCGTTGGGCGGTTAAATTAATAGGAGCTGCGTTGCCGTTTTCTGTCTAGGGGTCGGGTTGCACTAGCCATAGTCGCCGCGGGTTTTTTGACTCTCTGTTTACAGTCCGGGATGGCGCGACCTAGTTTTGCTATTGAGCGCTGAGCCTTGGTAGGGCAAGAGGAAGGGTAGCGTGAGTCGGTTTTGATCAAGATGCCTGGTCTAGAGATGGGCTCGTTTCCCGTCGAGGTGGGTGAAGAAGGTTATGAACATAATATATTTGCTCCGCTGATTAGTCGCTTGCGTTCCATGGGCCGTAGGTCTGAAGTATCGACTGGTTAAGCCTGGGGTTTTTATTTTTCTCTCTGTGTGATAGGCAGTGAAATGATGGTTGTATGATGCACCTGCATAGATTTTGCTCATGTCGCTTCTATATATCATTTTCATAAAAATGACAAGCCTTGTAATAGCGTATTTTCTTACCATCCTCATTATGACTGATAATTTAATGCATGTGGGATAAATCATAAAACAACTCATTCATAAGACCTGGTGAAAATGTGCTACAATAAAAAATTTATCGTGCTCATAACACATTGCACAACACTTCATATTTGTGAATTGTTCAGTATGAAAGCTGAAGGTTGATTGTATTCACTGATATAATTCTAATATACCTAAAAGAGAGTAAACTGTTGCACAAAGTTTATAAATTGGAATTACTCAATACTATGATGTTGTTTATTGCAGGAAGATCTGAAAATGTCTAAAAGACAGAGAAAGAAGGCCCCAGTAGTAGAGGAGGTTCCTGCAGCAGAAGTAGAAACAAGAATTGAATACATTTATGAGGACACCCAATGTGTCACAGGGGTGGAGCCTGAGTACAGATGGGGAGATGTTTACAGGATGATCTCCCGCAGGGAAGTCCTGGATATGGGGCTTAAGGAGGCACCCATATATGCCAATATAGAGAAATCAGCTATTATGAAGGTCGCCACCAGACCAGAGCTGTTCCCATGCTCCGAGTTGATGAGATGGGTGTTACCACATACAAACAACAATTCAATGCTCATCTGTAACGTCGATGGCCAGGGCTATGCTGCATTTAGCCCTGTATATGTAGCTTTAGCTTACCATCTACCAGAGCCTCAGCTTTTCCTTACAGATAGATGGCTGGACGACCTCCGGATGGACCTTGTAGAGACCTTGAAAAGAATGCTCTTACCAGGCAAGATCTTCCGACATAGAATGACTGAATATTATGACAAAGCCACTCTCAGGCCCACTTACAGGTTCATAGCTTTAATGCTAAACATAATCTTTGGGAGGGCAAATGGCAGATTGTTTAAGTTAGAATGGGTACCCATAATGTTTTTTATAGCAACAGAAGGAACCATTTTCAATTGGGCGAGCATAGTCTCCAGCAACCTCTCCTCTTGTGTGGCTGCAGCTTCAGAAGGAAAGGAACGGAGAAGGTCTGAATTTTACATGAGCTCAATCCTAATCGATTGCATACTATGCCACCAGTATTTCCCCGGGCTTAAATGTGTTTGGGAGAAGAATAGGATGCCTGTATATGCAGCATATAGAATGTTGGGAGCTAATCAATACCATACTTTCTATCGAGAGATCTGTGAACAGTTCATCATGCCTCTGCACACTCTCATATTCAAAAAGGAATCCAACTGTATGTCAGAGGAGGCCATGCAGGACATAGAGGAGTTTGGTGACTATTTTTTGACAGAAAATGGGATGTATTTGAGGATGTTTGGTGGGTCAAAGACCCCTTATCTATTGCCCAAGTATGCAACAGATTATATCATACACAAGGAAGCTGTCAGACAAGTGTATATAGATGGAGTTGGGCATTTCCTATTCCAGAAAAAGAAGTCTTCCTACCCTCCTCTGCCATTCAAGCTAGGTAGTTGCAGCTTTGCAAATGTGAAGCAGGCTCCTGAATTTATACAGGAACTAGAAAAGTTCCATTTTGGGGAGATGACCTTTAGACAGAATGATACTCATGAGAGAATGGCCGAGCACTGCAAGAAACATAAAGTATTTTATGAGTACACTCATCACATTGACAGGGATGAATCTATTTTCAGGAGGGCCGCTAACATGACAGCTCTCGGTAAGAGGTTCAAACCACAAGGTGGATCTGAGCAAGAGAAATCTGAACAGGCTAAGGGTGAAGAAACAGCTAAAATAATAAGGGAAGAAGCCCAGAGACTAGAGAAAGAAGCTGCAGAATGGTCCCAGAGGGGAGAAGAAGAAAAGAAGAAAGCTGCCCAGGAAACAGCTGAAAAGGTAAAGCAAGCAGCTGAGGAAGCTCAGAGGAAAATAGATGAAGAGCTTCGACAACAAGAGGCCGAGAAGACAGAGATGACACAGCAGCAGGCTTCTGGATCACAAGCAGAACAAAGTCAGGGTGAGGAAAACCCTGAGGTGCAGACCATGCAAGTGTCCACTACCATCATTCCTTCCACCCCTATGCTCCAGTTAGTACCCTTCACACCGAAGAAAGGGGAAGAGGTTCCTGATTTTAGCACAGTGTATTACGACAGGGCAACCAAAAGAATCATGAGAAGAACTGAGCAAAAGGTAGGGGCTGAAGGGATGGCCAGTACCATGATAACCAATAAAGCTGTGATGGTCAGAACGGATAAAGATCCCAAGTTTGTCATAAGGGCTGGAAGAGCAGCAATAGATGCTACGGAGGACAATGTAGATCAAATGATGAAAGAGATAGACTCAACTAGGAAAACCTCCGCTCAATTGAAGGACACCTTGAGAAGGGAGAGAGAGGAGAGCAACAGATTAAAAAGAAAATACGAGCATGCACTCAAAGAGGTGGAGGTCACGAAGCATGAAATTCATGCTATCCAGCAGGAAGCACAAGCGAAAGAAACTACCCAAGAAGCCTTGAGTAAGGCACATCAAGAAATTCAGGACTTGAAGAATGAAAGGGAACAAATGAGAACAAAGATAGAAGAGCTGACGGAGCAGCATAAGGACATCTATGAATCCAACACCTTATATGTTAGAGATCTGCAGGAGCAGCTGAAGGCAGCCAAGGAGCAGCAGGTAGATCTGCAGCCCGTCAAAGATCACATCCTGGCTCAGAAGGCAAGGATGCTGCAACTGCAAACGGCCTTGGAAGAATAAAGGTGTCAAATCTTACAGATTGATGGCAGGATGGATGAAATATTAAATACAGCATCTTATTTCGTGGACAGATCACAAGACATTCTGGAGGTGCTGACTTCAAGGATAACCAGAGTAGAAGATGATCAAGAAGCCCCAGCTGAGCTACTAGTTAAAGATAAGCAGGCTTTGAAGCGGGATCACGATCTGATTGAGTTTGCTGTTATTACTGCAGAGGACTTTCAGAAGACAGTGAAGAAAATGAAGGGAACATGTACAGAGTTCTTTAGAAGAGCCCTTGTCACCTATAATCGCTATCAAGTGGAGGCTGAGCATAGGCTACACGAATTCCCTGATCATGATACAATTGTAGGGATATTACAGACAAGGCAGCAGGAGGATGAAGCCAAGGTACAATGCATCAGAGCCCTTGATGAGCCGATCCTAAAAAATGAAATTGGACACGCAGCCATTAGTATTCAGCTGTTGGAGGAACAGGTGCACCTGAACAAGGCCAGAATAGAAGCTATTCGGAACCAAGCAGATAAGTTCGAGCTGAATATTCAATTCTTGGAGCCCCACTCATTTGAAGGACTCGTGGCTGAGGCAATAGCATGGAGGAAATTTTTGGAAGACCAAGCGGGCCCCTCCGAGTGAGAAGGACTGGTCCAACTTTGTATAATGTAATATTTTGTAAGGGGTTGAGAGAAATTGAAGCGTTGGGGAGCCCAAAGGTCATTTTGGGCAACCCAAGCATTTTTTGCTTTTTGTATAAAACTAGGGAAGAGAGATAAAGAAAGGGCTTTTTTCCTCGGTCACACTGGATGACCTATTGTAAAGAAGAACTATTTCCTTTTTGCAATAAAGAATTGTAGTTTTCCTGTTGGAGAAAGTGCTGTGGGATTTTCCAAATGGTGTGCAATGGATGGCAGGAAAATGAACTATTTTGTTTTTCAGCATATGTCCATGAATTGTGAGATCGTTCTAACTCTATGACTTATGTCTCGTTGAATGATTTTCGGTTTATTTTGTGGAAAATTCACTTTTAGTAATGCTGGTGCTTCACATAACAGTTAGCTATCTGATTGTTGGAACAATTTCTCTTTCACGTACTGTAAATACAAATATCAGTTACCTGTGATTGTGTTTATTCTACATGAAACTAATGCATTGCTAAATAATAATTATCTTGGCTCCCCGGGGATAGATAGTTAAATCATCTTAGTTCATAGTTGCATATGTGGTTTAGATGTTGTGAACATAAGACGAGAGGTAAGAACCTACGCAGCACATTGCGCGGTTCCCGGCATCTTTATCACCCTGCATGGTTTAGATAGGCATGTGCATTGCATATTAAGTCAAAAATTACAAATTCCGGTGGACCGGGCCGCAACTGGTAAACCCTTGTTGTTATTTTGACCTACGGTAGCCGGACCGTAAACCGGACGGATTCCCTATACCAAACAGTCAGCGGGCTAGTTGGGAACGCTGATTGGGGAGAATCCCTTACTGTTGCCGCCTGCGAATTCCTAGGCCTCAACAGGATGCTATGCAACTTACCCCAACCCCTTTCCAATAATTGTATGAAGAAATATATTGATCAAGTGTTAGCACTCCTCAAGCATCATAACTTTTCTCTCCCACAAGGAGTAAAGAAGGTTGATGAAGAACCTCAGATAGAAGATGATGAAAGTTGCCATGCATTGAAATCTAGCGTTTCTCAATCTACAACATACATAATTGATTCTGGAGCATCCAACCACATGGTTTCCTCCAAATAATCCTTCTCGGGACTCACACTATAAAAGGGGCCTAATATTCACATAGGAGATGATTCCCAGATTTCAGCAGAAGGAAGGGGCTCAGCCAGAGCGAACCATGGTGAGTTCAAGAATGTCCTCTATGTTCCCTCCCTTGCAGCTAACATGTTTTATGTTTATCAGATGACTCATACAGGCTCTCCCAATAGAGTTACATTTGATTCATATATAGTTGAGATTACAGAAAAATCCATTGGACAACTCGGAGCAAAAGGTATTGCAAATCACTCTACTAAAGCTTATGAGTTCTCACGTTTTTTATCTGTCTCTCCTCCTATAGCTTTATTGTCTCATGCTAACAACACTAGCAATATTTTTCATGAGAGATTTGGCCATCTCAATTTCAAATATCTCCAGCAACTCCACAATAATAAAATGGTTGAAGGGTTACCTCCCATCTAAGCTTCCAATGGAGTATGTGTTGGTTGTTTAGTAGGTAAGCATCCAGAGAAGAGGTATGATGTTGGGAAGGCACATAGAGCTCCCTCTATAATTGATTTGATACATAGTGATGTAGTTGTACATATGCCCACAAACTCCATTAATTGTTGTAGGCATTTCCTCACCTTTATTGATGATTGTTCTAGGTACTACTGGGTCTACTTCATGAAACAAAAATCATAATTTTTTGAGACTTTTAAAGTTTTTAAGGCTATGGTTGAGAATAGTTTCAGTAAGAAAATTAAGTCTATAATATCTAATAAAGGAGGAGAGTACATCAAAGGATACTTCTAGAAGTTTTGTGAATTAGAGGGGATTTGAATGGAAGACTCAGTTCCATACACACCACAACAGAATGGTGTGGCTGAGAGGAAGAAGAGATCACTAAAGGATATGACAACATGCCTTCTCCATGCAAAACATCTTCCTCCTCTTTGGCTGAAGCTGTAAACTATGCTTCATATTCATAGAATAGAGTTCCTCACAAATCAGTGGTTGGGTCCACTCCATTCGAAGCACTACATGAGAATAATCCCAATGTCTCTCATATGATAGTTTTTGGTTCCAAAGCTTGGGACAAAATACTACTTGACAAGAGGAAGTCCTTCCAAGCCCAAAGTAGAGAATGCATTCTATTGGGATATGCAGAAGATGGAAAAGCTTACAAGATGATGGAGGTTGCAACCAAGAGATGCTTCATTGAAAGGAGTGTTCAGTTCGAAGAAGATAATTTGTATGACACACCACCATTAGCAACACATGAAGATATAACCACTCCTCCACCTATTTTTGATGATGATGATTTTCTACACGTTTCATATTCATATGAAGAATATCAAATACACCATGATCCTGCTATTGAGATTGAATTTCATGAAATTCTAAATCCAGATCCAGTATCCATTCCAAATCAAAATCCTAATACCAAATGGGCTCAAAAGCTCCTAGATGCAGTTGGAAGAGGTGTTGGACATCCATAATATAGAATAATAACTAGGCCCCAATATCATAATGAACATGTTGCATTATCTCTCACAGATTCACTCCCTACAAAGTGGCGCAACAAAGTTTTAGGTCATTGTTACTTGATGATGGCGAATGATCAGCTACATGGCCCACAGAAGAAGAAACTTGATCATTATCTACCTTCACCATCCAAAAGAAACATACAAAGTCATCAGTTTAGAATAACATTGAAAGGTTCACATGTACAACTTTAGGATGTTGTTGCATAGATGGACCATGCTGTTTCATAGAGCTACAATTTTGCAGCAGTGTTTTGTTCAAGTTATTTTTCTAAGGAGGAAGCTTCTTTCTTCTAAAGATAGCTTGCATTTTTTCTATTTCTGCTTATTTTGAAGGGGGGGAGGGGTGTTCCCATGAGGTTTTCCACCTATTACCTCGGTTGTATTAACTAACATTTTTTTATCTTTTAGATTGTACATGGGTGACATATGGCCTTGTTTCTAGGACCTATAGTTGTCCAAGCTAGGATTCAGGGGGGGTGTTAAGATTATTAATCCTCCCTTGACCATACTGTCTATTATATTATTTTATCCTAACTTAGTAGTTTTAATTAATTAATTAAGTCCACTAGTACCTTTGGTCCACTTGGCCTAATGGGGCCACATGTACCAGTCACTAGGGTGTGGGGAAAACCGATAGAGGATAACTGCCATTGACTGCAATTGCATGCAACAATTTAGGCTCCTCCTAGGCCAATCACTAGATTTTAGGAGCCACTGGGAGTCCTGACACCATCCTCCTTTAGTTAGTTGGAGTTGGAACTAGTTAACATTAGTTAATTTCTAGTTACAATCAATTCAGTTAGCGCTAGTTATGCATGGATGCATGTGGATAAGGCACCTTTTCTCACCTACCACCTCAGTTATACTGAGTTAACTATTTATTACTGATTGTGTGAATTGATTAGACATCCAAAGTTAACCATTTGGACTCCGATATTGATTGAGACATCCTGAGTTAACTACTCAGTCAGATACAATCACATCCGGTGGGGAGATTTGAATTCATCCCTAATGATTCAAATTCTTTTCCTATGTAAACTATTGTAACATCGGTATTAATTAATGACAATGATACTGTAATTATCTGGGCTATACTCATCTATTTCCTGTGTGGTTTGATTTTTTCAATGTGTATCTTTAGTATCCTTCTACTGCATCAATAATATTTAACTCATTGCTTGCAGATCTAAATGGAACAACAATTCTAACAGCCTATCTATCTTTCCTATGTGCCACCACCATGACAACCTTTATGTTGTCCCAACTATCCTTTCCTTTGAGTTGTTACCTTTTTTGTGTGCTTGTATTTTCATGTATTAGTCATTTATTGCTTCTTTCTTTTCATGATTATTCTAAATATGACATAATTAGATGGAATTAAAAACACAATCTAGCTTACAAGAGTTGCATTAAAGTTAAAATGATGAGCTAGGATTCCACTCCATAATTTCTTGGGAATATTTATTTTCTACTTAAGTGTTATATCTATGCTAATTTATTCCCATTATCAATGACACTAACTCCTTTATGCTATCCTACCCTAGTGCTTTTATTAGTGACATAACCTTATAAATTTCCATTCCCTTGGCCATGATATAGCTTGAGGTAGCTTCCATTAATAAGACTCTTCATGGGATAGCATGTTGTTAGTTGTGGAGACTGATCTTATTGATTTAGAGGTCATGTGTCGGCTGTGTTTTGATCCTAGTATCATGACGAGGGGTGTGGGGGGGTATTTCCCCCCCACAATAGTCTCCATAAGGGGTCCATGGGGGTAAAAACTACCTTTGGGGACCCCCTCGGAGGGGCTTAGGGGGAAATGCCCCTACAACAAAATTTTGGGAAAAATTCATTGTAAAATGTTGTAATTTCATAACCTTGACTTGGTCAATAATGGGTGATTTACAGGGCCATGGTTTTGGGTATCCCATGGTATTTTCCCATGGTTTTGGGTATCTCATGGTATTTTCCCATGGTATTCCCTCAATAAAAGAAAGGAATTATAATATGGTTGTGTATTGTATTGTAACATTGTGAAAACTGTTCGTTGTGATTGTGGGAGAGAGATTTTGATAGAGTGAAGAGGAAGTGTAGTAGATGTGTTGTAGGCTGGATCCCTTCAATTTGTTGGACGGTGTCATAAAAAGAATCACATTTTCTGTGTGGATGTAGTACATCTTGGATGAACCACATTATAGTGGGATCTCTCTTGTAATGTGTTTATATGTTTTATATTTTCATCTTGTTTATTTTTATTGCTATGTGATAATGTTTTCTAACACGTTCTAGACTGGCAAGCTTTGATGTTCTTTCTTTAGTAACGAAGAAGATGTGAAACAATCGCGACCATCTCATCCTTAGCATGCCTAATTTATTCAAAAAATTATTGTCATACATATCACAAGTGTGCCTATTCTAGGGATCTTTCTCTTAATGTTCCTATCTCCATGATTTCTATCTATTCTTTTCAACCAATTGGCTGAAGCATGCAATATATAGAACCTCTTCTAGTTCCATGAACTCATCCATCTAACTGCATTGGAGATATTCATTATCCACCATGTTTTTTGCAATGGTTATGCATAGGCTAGGGACAACAAACTAAAACATCATCACTTCTTCTTTTCCATAAACTAACTCGGTGTGTTCATAGTGAGGCATTTGCATGTTTTTCTATACATTGAGAGTACTTCTAAAATTAATTGATCCCACTCATTGTACTATACATTGCATACAATCATTAGAAACTCCTATAAGATCTTATTGAACACCTCCTTTGTGATCTTAAAATAGTGATATCCTATTTTAAGAAGTTGTTTATTAGAGATTTCCTATTTTAAGAAGTTATTTATGGGCTGTGGAGACATTATGAAAAATTTTGTTTGTGTAAACATCATATAATATAAGGAAATAAATTTATGGATTAGTCACATAATGAGCAATTTTAATTTGGATTAACCACTAACACATTTACAAATAAAGTGGTGGGTGAACATCAAAAGGCGGATCCAACCACTTAGTTTTGTGGAGATGGTTGTCCATTAAACAAAAACTAAAATATATAATTTTATATAAAATTAATACTAATTTATTCTTTATCCATTATTCATACTATATCATTATAGTTACTCATTTATGGTATAAAATAAACATTAAACTAATTTATATAAACATAAAAAATAACAAGAACCATGTTACGATAACCCAATAATGTAATAGTTATGCAATTGAATCAATGCTAACCAACATCATAGATAATGAACAAAAATAAAAGACACGAGAGTCCATTTTTTAGATAGATATAAATGCTTTTATGATGGAAAATCTGTGTTTGATAGACTGATTTTCCTCAATGTTTTAGACTGTCAAGTAGGTACATCGTGAGGAGAACAAAAACCTCACACTAACCTGCTTGATGGTCTGAAACGGTGAGGAAATCAATCTCTCAAACATAGATTCCCCACTATTAAAATAAACAATAAAAGACAACATCTCTATATAATGTAAATATAACTAGTATTTTAAAGGGAGGTCTCATTTCAATCATCTCCAACAAAAACCAATACATCATAAGTCATGAGACCACAACATGAGCATAATTTAAAACTTAAATAACAATCTACTAATCAACAAGTAACTAAAATGCATTCAACAAATAGATACCATACACATAGCCATCAAAGAATCAACCCTTGGGTAGGTGAAGGAATTTTCTTCTATGTTGATGCATTTAAAGTTGGGAAGGTACATTTAAAATCAAACATTTATTAACCTACTAGTTGCTTATAGTATGAATGAATTATTAACCCACTTTCTTTTTCTATTCTATTCTTCTCTTAGAAGTGGGGCTCTTCCCCATTGAAAGTATGTATATGATTAGATACATAATGTACAAGCATAAATTAAACAATATGGGAGATCACTAGCTTCCTAAAAACCCGTTCCATAAGAACATGTGGCTTAAATATGACACAACTTGGTTAAATTGGTGTGGTATTGATGAAACTCCGACTTTGAAAAAAATCGATAACATAAAAAATATTATTAAATATAAATTCAAAGAAAAAAGGGTTGCAAGAAATATTTAGAGGTTAAGAGAATACTGTGATAATATAAAGAGATCATTAACCATAATCTTGATGATCAAAATTGTCTTTCTATCTTAAATAATTCAAAGTAAAAAAATTAATATTGCCAAGATGAGAATGAACTCTCATGGGTTTTATAGTGAAATTAGGCATTGGACAACCCCTTAGACCCCGTGGTATGAAAATGTTTCCATCGTTGTGAGTCTATGAGTGTTGAATATGAAAATCACTTTCTCTTAGAATTCACTATCTACACCAACACTATCTCGGTTCCATAATATTTTCTCCAACATTGGCCTCCCTAACCTTTTAACTCATCAAAACTATGGAAAGATAGGACGCTCCTATTTATGCCTTTTTAGCATAGGAATAACATTTTAAAACAAATCAAATAATTTTTTCCTTGTCATTTCTCTTAAGTTCCAATAGGGTAAATTTGTTCTTAGTGGATGTTAAATACCATCATCATCATCATATCTACGATAATAGCAACTTTTACAAGAACACATACCCTTTATTTGTGCAACCATGTAACTTGATGCCTAGGATTGAATCCAAATAGCCACACACTATGAAGAATTACCCACCTACATATAAATGGATATAATTTTTAGATGATCTTAAGAAGTAATTCCAGATATTTCACCATGTTCTTTCCAAATGTTTAAAATGATCCATTTAATTACTTAATTTAAATTTATTAAACGATTTCTTGATGGATTATCGTTTAGTGGTGAGAATTTCATGTTGTGCCTATGGAGACATGGGACCGAATTTGAGAAGACACAATGTGGCCATCTATGGGTAGCCCGTGAGGGGTTTGGGGGGAAGTTCCCCCATAGAGAAAATTTTGGGAAAATGCCTTGTAAAATCTTGTAATTTCATTGTCATGACTTTGCCAATAATGGGTGATTTATGGGCCCATGGTTTTGGGTAACCTGTGGTATTTTCCCATGTTAGTCCCTCTATAAAGGAAAGGAATTGTAATACAACTATGTATTGTGTTGTAACATTGTGAAAAACAATCATTGTAATTGTGTGAGAGAGATTGTGCGAGTGTGAAGAGGAACTGTAGTATATGCGTTCCAAGTTGTATTTCTTCAATTTGTTGGATGGTGTAATAAAAGGACTAGCAATTTCTGTGTGTATGTATCCCATCTTGGTTGAACCACGTTATAGTGGTGTCTTTCTTGTAATGTGTTTATGTGTTTTATATTTGCATCATGTTTATTGTTATTCTTATGTGATCGTGTTTTATAACACCTTCTAGAGTGGAAATATTTGATTTTCCTACTTTTGTAATGAACAAGATGTGTAACAATCTCAAACATCTCATGTTTAGCATGCCTAATTTTTCCAAAAAATTATTTTCATACATAGCATAAGTGTTCCTGGTCCTGATATATTTCTCCTAATGTTACTATCATTCCATGATTTCTATCTATTCGTTTCTACCAATTGACTTAAGCTTCCAATATATTGACCCTCTTCTAGTTACATCAACTCATCTAGCCAGCTACGTTGGAGAGATTCATTATCCATCATGTTTTTTGCAATGTCTATACATAAGATGGGGATGGAAAACAACAACATAATCAATTTTTCATTTCCATAAACTAACCCAAATGCAGTGTTCATAGTGAGGCATTTACAATTTTTTCTGTACGTCGAGAGTACTTCTAAAGTGCATTGGTCTCACTCATTTCCTTATACATTTCCTGCCTTTATTAGAACATGCTAAAAGATATTATTGAACACCTCCATTGTTTCGATTCTCCCAAGTATGGTAATGCATAATCTTCTAGCAATATATCATGAAATTTTTAGTTAGCTCATATGGTGGAATTTAGGAAGTGATTCCGTTGATTAGTCATTCAGACCTTCTAGAAACTAAACCTGGTGATGATATACTTGGATATAAAACATGTGACTCGTCTTTGATGTATATCCTTTTATTGGCACAACTTTTGACCATATTGAAAATTATTCTGATATGGTAATGATGTATTGTAAATAATTCCTTTACACTGATGGGTTTAAAGGACCCACAAACTCAATCAACCATTTTATAAAGGGCATGAGAACAGTCATCGAGAAGAGTGGCATATCATCCATACATGATGAATTCTCGACTCATTGAAAAACATGGAATTGTTTGGAATATACCTTATATTATTGAAATAATGAACACCACCACAACCCTACATCTAGTACCTTATATACACTATCCTTTATTGCATTATTTAAACTTTCAATTCCTTCATGCGCTTCCTATAAATTAGGCCCATTTCATTCTCTAGTACACACCTGCACAGTATATCATCTTCTTCCAGCTTATAGAGATGACCCATGATCAACTGGAAATCAATAGTCAACATTTGTATACTCTCCACAAAGATGCATTCTTTCAGTGGATGTCATGTTTCTAGAAATGCTACAATTTCATTAAATTGGTACGGTATTTCCTTAATTTGGAAGAACTGTGCATCTAGAAAATCATCATCTAATATCCCTCCAACTTCGCTTGATGCTATTATGGACAAATGGTCCATCCCAACATTGTATTTTCCAAGATTGACCATGAATTTAAATTCAAACTCCTAAAATAAGAGTAACTATCTATACATGTGCCCCCCCAACATGAGATTTTTGACTAGATATTTCACTATAGAATGCGTTTTGAAAAACTTGAATGTATTTTCGAGTAGGCAATGTAAAAAATTCTATGGCGCATATACCATCACCAACACTTTGCACTTAGTGGTTGTATACTTATTCATGACAAGTAACAACCTACTATCAAAAGAAACTAGATGAGTGTTGTTTCCTTCTCTTGGTTGGGATATAACTACATCCAATGATACTAAAAATGCATCCACATGCACATAAAATGCATGCACCCAGTCATGAATGATTAATATGGGAGTAGTAACCAATTTTTCTATGGGAATGTCTGATTTTTGTTGGCACTCTTGCATCCAAATATAAATATATTTATTTAATATCTCCTTATGTGGTTTTGCAATATTGTCATAGATCCTAATGAACTTCTTGTAATAGCTACTGTGTCTTGAAATGACATGGAACTACTTCTCTAATGTCGGGACTAATAAATTCACAATCATTGTAATATTTTTTGAATCAACTAATAAACCTTCCTTTCACATTATGTGCCCAAATATCATTCCAAACGAGGTACTTTTGTAGTATGAGGAGTCACATAAGCTACCAATAGTACATTATATATATAAGAGAGTACATAAGCACATACAAGATACAAGGTAAGAGAGTAAGTGAGATAGAAACACCAAGTCTTTGTATTAACATATGAAAAATAATATAGAATCAATGTGTCATAGATCCATGGATCACCATCCTATATATATGCTTTACAACTGGTTAATCAGTTATAACTTATAGTTCGGACGGCTTTACAAGATACGACGACTGCAATGAGTTAAGTATTTCAAAGCTATGCTAGAGTTAATTCATTTTCATAAGCATGACGCCAAACCCACTTATCCACATGTCGACACTTTAGTGTTTTAGGTCTACAAAGGCAGTCTTGTCATACCACTCAAGAATGGCCTTGAAACCTCCTAAGCCTATCGAAGCAAAAATTGACCAGATAAGGACTAGTGCGACGTACAAAGATCTCAGTTAGGACCTTTGGATCAAGAAATAAAGACTTACAGATTAAAAGTATTCAGGGATGTTAAGACACATGAATTGTATTCCTTGGCGTCAACCTTGTCTCTAAATCTGCTAGTACATGTGTCAACCCATTAGCTTCTTAAGTTCGCAAAAGTGGTCTTAAAATACCATGTTCATGTGGCCTGATACAATTTTTGCACTAAGATCCAACCTTTTGTGATATGGAAAGTGCCACATAAACATAATTTCCTAATGGGCCCTCCCATATCCTAGCAATATAGTTGGTGCGCATATCCTAGATCTTGTAGGAAAAATATATGGCTACAGTTGTTTTAGCCCCCCCAAGTTGCATGACCATTAATTCCATATTTGGGCCCAAAAACAAAAAATTCTTTGCCATGCATCAGAATTTGGAATCTTTAGGGTCACAAAAGTAGTTTCAAAATACTATCTATCCATGATCCAAAAACTTCTTTCCCGCCATATCATATAAGGAGGCCCACTTTGTTAAGTACCTAACGAATATTACAATCATCATCTTGTTGTCCAATGGCCCCTGCAAATAAATTATCTTTGCAACTTATGTCTATCATCCTATCCGTAAGTGACACCTATATCATTTATTGAAGGAACTAATTCAAATCTCTCGTCTATAAATATCACCTTCAAAATTCTTCAACACTTTTGTTGCAATCTATTTTTGTGCAATCCCTCTCCTTTTGTTGTGTTGTTCCATAATTAAGTGTCATGGTCTCTACATTAGAAATAGTATCCTCACCATATGCAAGGAAACCATCTAATATCAAAGAGGACCTAGTAGATAACCATTTCAACATACATGACCTCATGTTATCCATTGATAACCTACACCTAGTTTCGAGACAATTTGAATATCTAGATAATAAAGGGGAGGATACCCTGAATCTATAGAATTTTCAATTAGTGAAAACTGTCTTGTCAAGGGATTTTTCTTTCCCTAAATTGGTGCAATGGTGTGTTAAGCGATATGTTCCTGAAAAATGATCCATCCTCTCCAGAATTATCACAAAAATTTGTTCACTCCTCTAGGAGATGATGAATATTGAAGATGATCTAGATCGACTACCTTTTGAGAAAGAGTCCCTTAGTGCCAAAATAAAAAATTTGTCTCCTAAAAGTAGATATTTTTTTCTCAGAACATTGTTGTTACATGGAGATGACCCCTTTGCTACTTCTTCACCTTATAATATGAACATATTTTATGAGCAGGCTCAAGCAACAATTTCCTATGGTATGTCAAATTTTCGGATACAATTATAACTTGGTGGTTGACGATGTAGTGCTAGGTTTCATTTTGTTGATAAATTTGTGGAGACAAGAATCATCCATAAATATGGATATTGTTTCCCTTTTAATAGAGATGGTCCATGGCCAGCTCAAAAAATTCAGTTCAATAAAAAAAAATAGATACCAGTATTACCTATTGTACATGATTCATTACCACAACATGGAATTCTTTGGCCAAACAAACCTAAAAATTTCTTTGGAACAACCTAGTAGTGAAGTTTTGCAAGAGTTTGTCAACACTGTGATGCCAAAATTCCATACCTTTTTTGTTTAATAAACCTCCCCCAAGGGTATTCCTTGAGTGTAAAATTAAACTACAGTTGAATCCACAAGCCCCACCTAGTGATTGGTTTTTATATGAGAACCATACAAAAATTTGTATCTATGGAGAAAAATTACCACCTTACCATCTTCCTCTCTTCTTAACCTTGCAGTTGTTGTCCCTTTAGTATATCAGAAAAATATTTAATTTTGGTCCTTTATATTTTATGAAACATGATAGTAACTGAACTTTCATAATACCTCAAGAAATTGGTCCTTTCAATGTCAATTCTACAGTAGCTCAATCCATCGTGGAAGAAATGTTCTCTAGTCTAAATCTCGCAACTCGTTTTTTTTGGAAATACGATCCTAGAGGAATCATATCTAATAAGAGAAGGTATGTAAGGTTAGAAGGTTATCCACATGATCCCACTCCAAATTTGACAATATCACTAACCTGGATAGCTAGAATCAAGTAAAGAAGGATTTATATTAAGGAAAAACAACAAGGGTAAGAAGGATGAGGGAAATCAGAACAAACAGAAGCCCACAAACAATGCTGAGGAGGGAAAATAAGAGAAGAAGAAATTCAAATTTCCTTGCAATATTTTCTAGGAAGATCATTTGACCTACCAATTCCCCTTAATAGATTAAGCACATAAGTTTCTAAAACAAAAACAACTGGTCGTCTCGAAGAATATGCTTCCCCAAGGACAGAATGCAAATTCTAGCTCAAAAAATGTTGGGTGAACACAAAGTTCTCCTACCATTAATAAATATTATATCAATAGGACCAATCCCATACTTTGTTGCAAACCAGAGCTAAAAATTATGAATCAGAGGCTCAACAGAAAGATAAGAAAATTGCTGAGACATCGGCCCCACTATGAATTAAAAAAATGGTTGATACTATGCGTAAGATACCTAGTAATGGAAACCTAATACCCACTCATAATACAAGGATACCCTTAAGAGATATTGTGTTGTAGTTCAAGAAATATTTCTTTACCACATATTTGTAGGTACTTCGTTTAATTATTAAGGCCCAAGTTTCTCTCCATACATATTCCCCTATTTCCTCCCCCCCACCTCACTCTCTTCATATCTAAATCTCTCTTTATCTCTCCCCCTCTTTACCATTATCCTTCTCTCTCTCTATATCCAAGTATATCTCCCACCCTCTTGTTTCTCTCTACCTCATCACTCTCTCCCTCTCACTTTCAACAACTTTCCCTATCTCCCTCTTATTTATCCATACCTATATCTCTCACTCCCTTTTTGACGCTCTATTCCATGATCACTATATCTCATTATCTCTCCTTTTCCCTCCATATTCCCCCATTTCCACCTCTAAAATTTAAACCTTCTCTCTCCGACTATCCCCCCTCTCTAGCTATAACCCTCTCCCTCTATGAATCTCTTTATCACCACAAACCTATCACAATATCTCTCATTCTCACTCTCCACATCTCTCTCTCTCTCTCTCTCTCTCTCTCTCTCTCTCTCTCTCCCCTATCTACCTCTTCCTCTCTCTCACACCCTTTTTCCTTATATCTCTTCCTCCATCTTCCTCTATATCGTTCTTGCTCTCTCTTTCTACCCCATGAATACATCTCTCTCACTCTCTTCCTCTCCCTTTGTCTCCATATATCTTTCTTTCCTTACACTCTATCCTGCCCCTTCCTCTCTCTCTCTCTATATCTATCAATATTCCAAGGTCTCTTTCACCCTCCTCTATCACCCTCTCTCTACACCTTTCTCTTCCTCACTCTCTCTCTCACCCTCCTTCACTCACTCTCTATCCCTTCCTCTCTTACTCACAATCTCTCTCTTTGCATCTCACCCTTATTCACTCTATCTATATGCATTCCTCTCTTCCTCTATCTCCCTATATCTTTCTTTATCTCTTCCTTTATCAGTCTCTCCCTCTCACTCTCCACCTCTCTCATTTAATATTTTCCCTTACACTATTCCCCTCTTTACCTGTCCCTATATCTCTCTCATCTCTCTCTTCTTCTTAGTTCTCCCTATAGCAATATTATTCTATCTTTGAATCTCTCTATGACCATCCATTTCTCATTCTCTCTCTCCCTCTCTCTCTCCCTCTCACTCTCCAATAATTCTTTTTCCCTACTCCCCCCCCACCTCTTTATCACACCCTTTCTCCTTATCTCTCACTACATATTCTCCTAACTCCTTCCCCATGTCTCACTAAATCCCCTGACTACCTCTCCCTATTTCTATTTACCTCTCTCTCTCTCTCTACCTTTGTCTCCTTCTTACCCTCTCTCCTCCATCTCGCTTTCGATTTTTTTCTTTCTCTTTCCATTTCCTCTATCACCCTCACTCTATACCTCCCTCTCTTTGTCTATCTCTCTTCCACCCTCCCTCACTCTTTCTCTCTCTCTCCCCATTCCTCTCTTCCTCAATCTCTCTCACCCTCTTTATTTCTGTCTACCTCTAACTCACCACCTCTCTCTCCCACTATCCCCGCCTTTACCTCAACCCAACTTCTCTATCTCCCTCTCTCTCCCCTTATCTCCTATTCACTCTCCCTACCTATCTCTCCCATGTTGTTTATTTCTACCACCAGAACTCTCTCATTATCTCTCTACCTCTTGCTCCACCTCTCTCTCCTACTCTATCCCCCATACCTCCACCCCTCCCTTTTCCCCACCTCTCTCACTCTATATTCATTCATGAATTGAGGATTGAAAATTGCCAAGACTAACGAAGCATCAAATTAATCCCATTTAAGTAAACCAAGGCATGGAATTGACTCATATAATCTCAAATAGGATTATGCAAGTGTTGTTCAATAAGGAGGGATCCAAAATACTCCAACAACAAATATTAATCAAACCATCAGATCTAAATTTTATAAAATATAAAATCTATTATACCTTTATTTTCCATCCTATTGGATCCTTAGAGACCTCACATGCCCAATCAATTGAAACAACTTCCTTTTACTATTCTCTATCTTATTTTTTACCACCATCACCCCTTTTGTTCCTATGGGGGAGTCATGGTCACTCTACCATAGCCCCTTGCATGCCTTTAGAGGAGTGATGCCATCACTCCTTACACTTCCTTAGGGGGTGATGGTCTTCCCTTGCATGGCTTTTGGATTAGTCCTGGAAGAATCATGGGTATGTCTAGATTCCACCTCATTTTGGCATAGGAACTCATACACCAGCTCAAGTCCATGTTTCCTTTGGAGTATACATTTATCCTCCCTTCATCCACCATCCACCTATATATTGAGGTTAGGATATGAGAAAGGGGAGACTATTTTCATGGTATTGTTATGTTGTTGGAATCCCCAGTGCATCCCATAGCCATTTGTGATAATCCTGGTTAAGTCAAAGAAGGTTTACAGTTGGAATATTGGAAGACATCTACATCATGACCCAATGTATGATTTTATGTACTTATTCTTATTTATATAATATATAGACATATTCATTTCTTCTCCCTGCACATCATGGTGTGTATGATTTAGAACTATGTGTTTAATATGATGTTTTTGGTGGATATGGTTTGTCTTGAGTAAATTAGATTAGATCTAGATATATATTGCTTAGATATAAATGTTTTATATCATTTGCATGGACTCTTATATATGTTACAAGGGTTTGAATAAAGGTATTTATTTCCTCTTTGTGTGTAGGTTACTAGCAAGTGGATATTAAATCATCTAGGAATATGGGTACCAGAACAACCCATTAAATAAGAAAAACTAACCTTTCTATGGTATCTTTAAGTTATGACTAGGAATATTAGTCCCATTATGACAATTCTAATATTAAGTATGTGCGTCAATTCCATGGACACGGTCAAGGGATACGGTCCAATATTTGGGCCCTAAATAATTATTCTAGGTATATGGGGCCATTAACAATACCTCCAACCATTTCTACCATTGAATGCATCACCATCCACCATTTCCATTAAGGGCATGTAGTAATGGGAAAAACCAACGCTTAGGAGTGCCTGTGCTCTCTTGTTACCTATTTTATTTTTTTGCATTTGAGAGATATGCATGGTCCTTCAATGTAATAGTAATAGTGTGTTAATGTACTACTACAAGAATGCTAATAACACCCATATCCCCACTTAAAATCAAAGTATTCTCTAAGGAGTTCATGTGCAGTGGTTGGAGGGATTGTTAATGGCCCCATATGCCTAAACGATTTATTTAGGGCCAAAATATTGGACCTTTTACCTTGATAAAGTCCATGAATTATAGACATATACTTAGTGTTATAATAGTCCTAATGGGACTAATATTCCTATTCATAAGCCTAAGATACCATGGAAAGGTTTACTGTTCTAGTTTAATGTGTTGTTCTAGGACCCATATGCCTAGATGATTCCCTAAGTTCCCAATACCTAATTTTCATCTATATATCATTTGAAATGCCTTTATACCCATAGCTAATTCTATAAAATTTGTGATGATGCCTATATCCCTACTTGAATTCCAAAGATCCACTTAACAAATCATTTGTGGTGTTTCTATGTGCCATTCATGGAAATTAATCCCTAGATTATAATTAATGAGCCTGATTGCTATGATCCCTCCATTGACCATGGTTAATTTATCAATACGCAATTGTACTACTCAAAAACTACTATTGTTGACCATATCCTCACTTGGAGCCAAGGATACCATTAGGATATCACATGTGGTGGTTCAAGGTGGTTCTCTTGGGTCTAGAAGTCTAGAACCATACTTTATGGCCCTGGGGATGAATTTCCTTCCCAAGACTTGTCCAAGTTCTAAAATATTATAATGGATCCCACATCCTCTCTTAAATATTCCATATATACCAAAAAAGGACATATGCAATGGTTCAACACATTGGTCATGGTCATCAAGAATTAGACACTGAATTTAGTGAATAAGGTATAAGCTTCATCCCCTAACCATTCTCAACTATAGATACCCATAATATTTTGAAGTGGGATTTTTGGAAGACTTCTTTATATATTAAGTATGATGTTACTCCTTTAACCTTGTTTGGGGCCCCATAATTAATCCTTAGTTCTCAAAGCCTTCTAATGGTTCCTATATCACTACTAAAAGGATAAATATCCCTTGAAGAGGACATGTGTAGTATCCTAAGGCCTTGGTTATTTCCCTTGATATTTAGAATCTACCTTTTAGACCTAATTCCCATGTTTCAAGAATTTGGATTTGTCTAGGCCTCATTACCAATACATAGTTCACAAAAAACTATAGTGGTTCCAATATTCCCACTCAAAGTTGAAGGATCGCCTTGGGAGATCATGTACTATGTTGTATAGGAATTATTATTTTCCTATGATGTAGGAAATACTTCCTTGGTGACTAATTCCTATGTTTCCTCCCTTGACCATGTTGAGGGAACCATGCAACATACCTTGTGCTCAAAATTTTATAATTATGTCTATATCCCCACTTGGGGGGTAGATATATTTTCAAGAGGTCATGTGTTTTAGTTCAAGTCTTCATTCTTGGGAATGGATTCCTATAATATTCAGTTAGGGCCTAAGGACCTATATTTAGTTCTCAAAACATCATAATATTATTAATATCCTCACTCAAAGGTCACGCAGATATACTTGAGAGGCCATGTTTGGTGTTCATGATTATGAAATTTTAATTCTTATAATATTCCTCTATTGGATATGGATTATGTTTCCTCCATCAACTATAACCCATGTCTAAGGCCTGGAGGCTCATATCTAATATCCAAAACCTCTTAATGGTGCTAATATATATAGTCAAGGGAACACATAACCATGATTGGTCCTATGTGGTTGTCTAAGGTGTTCTTCATGACCATGGATGCTTAGAATATTTCATTAGGGAATTTCCTTCAAACAATTTTTCTATTTAATCATAATTATTAGAATAAAGGACATGGCCAACCATTTCAAATCCCCTACTTCTCATAATATCCTAATTCATCCAATATCCCTAGTTGGAAGACAAGGACACCCTTGGGATATGCTATGGTGTATATTATGTCATCATTCATAGACCTATATTTCCTAAAAATTCATTTATATTGTAACTCTTAGGATCTCTCCCCCAATAATGTCAAATAACCCAATACCCATACAAATTTCTTAGTAATTTCATAATTCCATTGATACCCACACTAAGAGGCTAAAGATAACCTTGGGAGGTCATGTGTGGTGGTTCAAGGTATTGTTCTTGGACCTTGATGCTATAACTCTTCCTTTGGGTCCTAAGGCCTAAAATTACTCCTTAGGCCAGGTTAATAATCCCAATATCCACATGCATTATTCAAACCCTTGTAATTTCATTAATATTGCCACTCAAAGGTGAATAATATCCCAAGTAGGGCATGTGTTGTAGTTTGATGCATTGTTTTGGGTCCTAGGTGAGAAAAATCATCCATGAGTTCCTAAATATTATGTTTCCTTCCTTGACCATGCAAAGGAAATAAATACCCATTTGTATTGTTAAAACCCTAATAATGGAACCCATATACCCAATCATAAGACAAGGACACCCTCAAGAGGTATTGTGTTGTAGTTCAAGGAATATTTCTTTACCATTGATTTGTAGGTACTTCCTCTAATACTTAAGGCCCAAGTTTCTATCCATACATATTCCTTTATTTCCTCCCCCCCCTCACTATCTCGATATTCCAATTTCTCTTTCTCTCTTCCCCTCTTTACACTTAACCCTCCCTCTCTCTCTCTCTCTCTCCCATTATCTCTCCCATCCTCTTTTTTTTCTCTACCTCCATCACTATCTCCCTCTCACTCTCAAAAAATTTCCATATCTCCCTATTATTTATCCCTACCTATCTCTCTCACTCCCTTTTTGACTCTCTATTCCAGCATTACTAGATCTCACCCTCTCTCTCTCCCTCCATGTTCCCCTATTTCCACCTCTAAACTCTAAACTTTCTCTCTTTGACTATCCCCCCTCTCTACCTATAACTCTCTCCCTCTCCGAATCTCCTTATCACCACCACCCTCTCACACTCTCTTTCCTTCTCACTTTGCACTTCTCTCTCTCTCTCCCTCCCTCCATCATATATTCACCTTCCTCTCTCTCACACCCGTGATCCTTATATCTCTTTCTCCATCTTCCCCTATATCATTCCCCCTCAATCTCTCTCCCTCTCACTCTCTTCCTCTCCCTCTGTATCCATATATATTTCTTTCCTTTCACTCTCTCCTTCCCCCTCCTCTCCATATCCCTATTTCTATCTCTCTCCATCTTCCAAGGTCTCTTTCACCCTCCTCTATCACCCTCTCTCTACAACTTTCTCTCCCTCACTTTCTCTCTCTCACCCTCCTTCACTCACTCTCTATATATTCCTCTCTTCCTCACACTCTCTCTCTTTGTCTATCACCCTTATTCACTCTATCTCTATCCCTTCCTCTCTTCCTATATCTCTCCCTATATCTTTATTTATCTCTTCATTTACCAGTCTCTCCCTCTCACTATCCACCTCTCTCATTTAATATTTTCCATTACACTATCCCCCTCTTTACCTATCCCTCTCTTTATCTCCTCTCTATCTTCTTCTTACTTCTCCCTATTGCGCTATTTATCCCTCTCTAACTCTCACTACGACCATCACTCTCTCATTCTCTCTCTTCCTCTCACTCTTCAATAAGTCCTTTTTCCTACTCTACCCTGGCCCCTCCTCTTTATCACACCCTTTCTCCTCTCTCCTTACATATTCCCCTAACTCCTTCCCCATATATCTCTTCATCCCCTCATTCTCTATCCCTATTTCTCTTTACCTCTCTCTCTCTCTCTCTCTACCTTTGTCTACTTCTTATCCTCTCTCCTACCCCCTCCTCTCTATCCCTCTTTCTCTTTTCACCTTTTCCTTTCTCTTTCCATTTCCTCTATCACCCTCACTCTATACCTCCCTCTTTTTGACTGTATCTCTCCCACCGTCCCTCAATCTTTCTCTCTCTCTACCACTTCCTCTCTTCCTCTATATCTCTCACCCTCTTTATTTCTCTCTTCCTCTCAATCGCCACCTTTCTCTCCCACTATCCACATCTTTAGCTCAATTGACCTTCTCTATCTCCCTCTATCTATCCCCCTCTTCTATTCACTCTCCCTACATCTCTCTCTCCCTTGTTGATTCTTTATACCACCATCACTTTCTCATTATCTCTCTACCTCTTACTACACCTCTCTCTCCTACTCTATTCCCTATACCTACACCCCTCTCTTCCCCCCATCTCTCTCACTCCATATTCCCTACCTACTCCCCCTCCCTCTCTCCCACTCCATATTTCCTATCACCTTATCCCCTCTCTGATGACACTTTTCTATCCCATAATCTCATTCTCTTTCTCCATATACAAGTCTCTCATTGCATTAGAGGTACACATATTTTCCTAGAGCATGTGTACATTCTTAATGCATGTGCGTGTGTTCTTTTAGCACGTGGACATTGTTTTAAATTTGAATTTCATAAGAAGGAAAATTAGGTGTTTGTTGAATAGGTTGGTTTAGATTTAGGATCAAGATCGTTACGGAGAAAAAATCCTATGGCTTGGGGTACCACAACAAACAGAGTAACCACAGAAATCAATCCTTTCCCATATGCAAAAGAAACCAAATATCTAACACTAAAGGATCTAGAAACATACCTTATTCTGGACGTTTGGTGTAGATCCTCGTTGAGCTTTTCCACTCTCGCTTGTATAAGGAATTTTCTCTCTTAACATTCAGAAAACAAGACAAGCATTCTATATGATGGTGTTAGACCTACTCTAGCATATATAATAAATAACATATAAGAATTTAAAAACATCCATAGATTCAATACTCATTTAAATGCACATTATTGGACATGAAAAGATAATTCTATTAATATAAAACAGAGATTACAATAGTGACAACCTTTGTCGGCACGTCTGTGAATCGAAGAAACTGGGTCCTCCACCTCGGCCTCCACCGCTTCAATCCTCCATCTCTTGATAGCAAGCTCACAAGCAAAGGAAAGCTTGGGAAGAAAACAAAGTGATCCAAGGGACAAAGGGATGCAGACTCAAGTATAAGCTCCGGCAACAATGGACTATAGTTTTCTTGCTCTTCAATTCCTCCCTTTCAATGTATCCAAAGGGTTTTGTATATAGTGCTTCAATGGTGTAATGGAAGGTCAAATCCAAGTGATATCAAGGCATATGGAAAGAAAAGAGATAAGTGACTCAGATCCACATCAAGAAAAACTTCAAAACTATTTGGCCTTTTGCACACATCCCGATGTACGCAGGTTAAGGGTCAAAACCATGTATATACATGAGAACAGGTTTAAAAGTTGTGTATAGAAAATCATGCATGTTTTTAGGGTTGATATTGGAAACATCAAAGGTACAAAAATGGTCCATGGGGTCAAAAGAGTCTACAAAGGGATAGGGAAGGCCATAAAGGTGTGATCCACCGTGTGTGGTAAAATCAGCTGTAACAAATGCCCCCTAATGTGTGAGGTTAGAGGGGTGATACGATGGTAAAAATACATTTTAAGTCCATCCCAGAAGTGGAGTGATGAAGAACCAGGTGGAAGAACCAGCCTTCCAATAGTATAATACAATAATCAAACTCTGCACATAACTATAAGTACATATAGCAGTCCCGGATACATAAGAGTACATTGGCCATGAATAGGCATGATACAAGATATGACATATGTGTTCAAAACCACATACAATATAGATAGATCAGAATCTCCATGATAAAAATATACAAAGGATCATGATCTCCATGAAATATGAAGATATATAATGGATCAAGATCTCCATAACGGATGAAAACAATTGACATATACTCGAATTAAGTCACGAGAGCTGAAATCTCATGAACACTGGCACGATCAAGGAGGTAACATATATGAAATGCCACCAATATGGAAGGTCTTCTACATAATCTTATATGAGTACATGTCCTAGTATGTGAATAGAGGTGTCGAGGTCGAACATAGTAGTCCATCGTCTGATTACCGATCATTGATTTATATCGTTAATAGACGCGAGATCACCCATCGATAATGAAAATGGGAATCAAGGTACTCGAGTGAAAACTAACAAGTGTGAATAAATGTGTTGAGGTATAACACCTGATAGGATCCATCGATCAGGGGACATTAATGTATTCCCAAAAACTGTCGATTGCGAGAGAGCCTGCCACTAATGACTGCAAGTCTCAAGGCACTAAAAAATGACTCTAGATTCCTATCCCAGAATAAATGATCCGAATTCGATGGGATGAAATATGATAGAAGGAGGGAATTAAGGCATCCCCCATCATCCAACACTGTGGAAATCGAACCCAGGTGTTAGAACAATTGCACTCACAAAAATTGGTAATCAAACATGCAAATTACACATAAAGGAGACTGAATATGGAGCAGAACACTAATCTGTATTGAATAAGTGTACAATATCCAACCTTGTGAAGTAACAGGCTACAAAAATAAATAATTATATGAGATATTTGAATGCATTGGGATGCCATTCGAATTAGTCAAAATAAGGCTTACTAAATCTAGTCAAATCCCCCATAGGTGCATAAAGCAGTTTCCAAATCTGCCTAGGAGCTCACAAATTGGAAAAGTCAAGTAGGAAATATAATAGGTGATGGAAGGACAACTCATACATTCTTTTATTAGGAGAAAAGAGTGGAGGATGATGAGGGAAAAAAAAAAGTCAAATTCACCTAGTCATACTTTCCCTTTTGCCATAAAACTCAGTAAAAGCAGGCAATAAAGCAGAAAAAGTAGATATGCACTAGGGAGGTTCAGGAATAAAGTAGAATTGATTCCAATAGGTTTCCCAAGCACTCCATGACTTAGTTTTAGCAAGTTTTACCATCTTGTACATGTGGAGGACAACTTGCATAGAGTGGAATATGGAAACTAGGCAAATAAGACAAAAATGGATTAATTAATGTCTAAGGTAGCTAACTATGGGTTGATTATTCTAACACCCCCCCTTAATCTTGAATTATGAGTAAAATATCAGAAAACTAGGTCCTAGAAACAAGTCTTAGTCACCCTTTACATACTACATGTCCATTTAAACAAGGAAAGAGGCAAAAACCCAGTGGGAAAAATCCTTCCTTAAACATGGACAGTAAAACAAAATTTGAAAATATTGTCATCAATCATGCTTCACAGCATGATCAACAATCCCCAATAGTGATTTGATATTTCTGAATGTCTTCTCACATAAAACTTTGGTAAAGATGTCTGCTACTTGTTCTGAAGATGCACAGAAGAGTTGGTGAATGGTGCCATCATGCACAAGCTGTCTGATGTAGTGCATATGGATCTCAATGTATTTGGTTCTCTGTCTCTAAACTGGATCATTTCAGATTCAAATGGTACTCTGATTATCATAATAGATAGTAGTTGAGTATTTTGATTCGAAGCCACACTCACCAAGTAACCCCTGTAACCATAAACATTGAGTTGTTGCATTTACAACTCCTCTCTACTCTGCTTCTGTAGATGGGAGTGCAATGGTACTCTGTTTCTTGCTTGACCAACTGATTGGTCCTTTAGCAAGCATGAAAACATATCATGATGTTGACTTTTGATCTATGTTGTCACCTTCCCAATTATTATCAGTAAACCCAATCAAATCAATATCAGATTTAGCTTTGTACAAGATGCCATGAGTCCTTGTTCCTTGAACAAAGTTAAGGATCCTTTGGCTGATCTCCAATGGATCTCATGTAGCTGATCCATGTATCTTGAAGCCATAGTTACTGCATAATAAATATCAGGTCGAGTATGTGTAAGGTACATCAAACACCCAATCAGTTTCCTATACAGTGTATTATTTACCATAGGAGAAAAACCTGCTTATTCCATGTTTGGTTTGAGCAATCTCGAGACCCAAGAATTTGCTCAGTAACCCCGAATCAGTCATAGAAAATGCATGGTTCATTGCATCCTTCAAGGAGGCAATTTCATTCTTTGAGCTTCTTGTAATCAGAAGGTCATCCACATACAAGAAAATAATCATCAAAGAACCATGAATAAGCTTCAAATAAAAAATAGGATCATACTTGCATCGAACAAAACTCAATGATAGTAGAAAGCCATCAATCTTTGCATACCAAGCCCTGGGGGCTTGCTTAAGCCCATACAATGATTTCTTTAGCCTGCACACAAGAGATGGATTAGTAACAAAGCATTGAGGCTGCTGCATGTAAATATCTTCAGTAATATCTCCATTTAGGAAAGCACACTTCACATCCATGTGATGTACCTCCCACTGCGTCGAAGCTGCAATGGATAAGGCTAGCCTGATGGAGTCCATCTTTACCACTGGTGCAAAGGTCTCATTGTAGTCTATACCATGTACCTGCGAGTATCCCTTGGCTACCAATATTGCCTTATATTTCAAAGGTGAACCATCAGTAGAAAATTTAGTTTTGAAAACCCACTTACATTGAACTAGCTTCCTCCCTGGGGGAAGATCAACTAGCTCCCAAGTGTTGTTCTTCTGGAGTGAGCTGAATTCTTCTTTCATGGCTGTTTGCCATCTTGGATCATGTGCTGCGTATTCATATGTTTTTGGGTCTGATTCAACCATCATATATCATTTCTCTCCAAACAAAGGGTCTTTCATACATAGGGCACTCTCAAACTGAGATCTAGTCCTCCTAGAATCACTAGGATTTCTAGCTAGTTCCCCAGCTGCATGAATGGTCTTTGCTGCCCATTTTCATCTTGTAGGAATGTTAGGATCTGAAATTAAATCATCATTATCAGACATATCAGAATCATCAAACTCATTTATCTCTTCACTTACATTCACTGGTTCTCGTGGTGAAGAAGACTCTCCAACTTCAATTGCTGCTAAAGGCTTTTCTTGGAACTGAACACTCCTTTGAATGAAGACTTTGTTTGTGCTCAAATTGATCATCTTGTACCCTTTTGAATATTTAGAGTACCGAACAAATAGATACTCTTGTATTTGGGGCTGCAAATCCTTTTGTGGAAATTGAACCCAGGTGTTAGAACAATTGCACTCACAAAAATTGCTAAGCAAACATGCAAATTACACACAAAGGAGACTAAATATGGAGCATAACACTAATTTGTATTGAATAAGTGTACAATATCCAACCTTGTGAAGTCATACACTACCACAATAGAAAATTACATGATAGATTCGAATGCATTGGGATTCCATTCGAATTAGTCAAAAGCAAGCTTACTAAATCTAGTCAAATCCCCCATAGGTGCATAAAGCAGTTTCCAAATCTGCCTAGGAGCTCATGAATTGGAAAAATCAATTAGGAAAGATTATAGGTGATGGAAGGACAACTCATACATGCTTTTATTAGGAGAAAATAGTGGAGGATGATGAGGGAAAAAAGCAAGTCAACTTCACCTAGTCATACTTTCCCTTTTGCCATAAAACTCAGTAAAAGCAGGCAATAAAGCAGAAAAAGTAGATATGCACTAGGGAGGTTCAGGAATAAAATAGAATTGATTCCAAGAGGTTTCCCAAGTGCTCCATGACTTAGTTTTAGCAATTTTTACCATCTTGGACATTTGGAGGACAACTTGCATAGAGTGGAATATGGAAACTAGGCAAATAAGACAAAAATGGATTAATTAATGTCTAAGGTAGCTAACTATGGGTTGATTATTCTAACACCCCCCCTTAAGACTGAATTATGATTAAAATATCAGAAAAATATAGGTCCTAGCAACAAGTCTTAGTCACCCTTTACATATTGCATGTCCATTTAAACAAGTAAAGAGGCAAAAACCCGGTGGGAAAAATCCTCCCTCAAACATGGACAGTAAAACAAAATTTAAAAATATTGTCATCAATCATGCTTCACAACATGATCAGTAATCACCGGTAGTGATTTGAGATTTCTGAATGTCTTATCACAAAAAACTTTGGTGAAGATGTCTGCTACTTGTTCTGAAGATGCAAATAAGAGTAGGTGAATGGTGCCATCATACACAAGTTGTTTGATGTAGTGCATATGGATCTCAATGTGTTTGGTTCTCTATCTCTAAACTGGATCATTGCAGATTTGAATGGTACTCTAATTATCACAATAGATAGTATTTGAGTATTCTGATTCGAAGCCACACTCACCAAGTAACCCCTGCAACCATAAACATTAAGTTGCTGCATTTACAACTCCTCTGTACTCTGCTTTTGTAGATGAGAATGCAATGGCACTCTGTTTCTTGCTTGATCAGATGATTGGTCCTTCAGTGAGCATGAAAACATATCCTGATGTTGAATTTCGATTTGTGTTGTCACCTACCCAATCACTGTCACTAAACCCAATCAAATCAAGATCAGATTTAGCTTTGTAGAAGATCCCATGAGTCCTTGTTCCCTGAACAAAGTTAAGGATCCTTTTGGCTTCTCTCCAATGGATCTCATGAGGCTGATCCATGTATCTTAAAGCCACACTTACTGCATAATAAATATCAGGTTGAGTATGTGTAAGGTACAAAAAACACCCAATCAGTTGCCTATACAGTGTATTATTTACCATAGGAGAAGAACCTGCTTCTTCAAGCTTAACTCTTGAAAGGAAGGGAGTCTTTCTTGGCTTGCAATATTTCATGTTGAACTTGTTCAGAAAATCCAAAGCATAATTGGACTGATGTAATTTTATTCCATGTTTGGTTTGAGCAATCTTGAGACCCAAGAATTGGCTCAATAACCCCAAATCAGTCATAGAAAATGCATGGTTCATTGCATCCTTCAAGGAGGAAATTTCATTCTTTGAGCTTCCTGTAATCAGAAGTTCATCCACATACAAGACAATAATCATCAAAGAACCATGAATCAGCTTCAAATAAACATTAGGATCAGACTTGCATCGAACAAAACTCAATGATAGTAGAAATCCATCAATCTTGGCATACCAAGCCCTGGGGGCTTGCTTAAGCCCATACAATGATTTCTTTAGCCTGCACGCAAGAGATGGATTAGTAACAAATCCTTGAGGTTTCTACATGTAAATATCTTCAATAATATATCCATTTAGGAAAGCACACTTCACATCCATGTGATGTACCTCCCACTACTTCGAAGCTGCAATGGCTAAGGCTAGCCTGATGGAGTACATCTTTGCCACTGGTGCAAATGTCTGATTGTAGTCTATACCATGTACCTGTGACTAGAACTTGGCTACCAATATTGCCTTATATTTCAAAGGTGAACCATTAGCAACAAACTTAGTTTTGAAAACCCACTTACATTGAACTAGCTTCCTCCCTGGGGGAAGATCAACCAACTCCCAAGTGTTGTTCTTCTGGAGTGAGCTGAACTCTTCTTTCATGGATGTTTTCCATATTGGATCATGTGATGCATATTCATATGTTTTTGGGTCTAATTCAACCATAAGATATCATTTCTATGCAAACAAGGGGTCTTTCATACACAGGGCACTCTCAAACTGAGATCTAGTCCTCCTAGAATCACTAGGATTTCTAGCTAGTTCCCTAGCTGCATGAATGGTATTTTCTGCCCATTTTGGTCTTGTAGGAATGTTAGGATCTGCAATTAAATCATAATTATCAGACATATCAGAATCAACAAACTCATTTATCTCTTCACTTACATTCTGTGGTTCTGGTGGTGAAGAAGACTCTCCAACTTCAACTGCTGCTAAAGGCTCTTCTTGGAACTGAACACTACCTTCAATGAAGGATTATTTTGTGCTCAATTTGATCAAATTGTACCCTTTTGAATCTTTAGATTACCCAACAAATAGACACTCTTGGCTTTGGGGCTGCAAAGCCTTCCTCTTTTCTGTTGGAATGGGTCACATATGGATTTTGCCCACTCCATTCTTCAAAAGGAGTCATACCATCACGCTGTTTATAAGGAACCCTATTTTGGATATAGGATGCATAGTTTATAGCTTTGGCCCAAAAATTTGGTGGCAAATTCTTAGCCTCCATCATGCAGGTTTCCATCTCTTTCAGGGATCTGTTCTTTCTCTCAGCAACACCATTTTGCTGTGCTGTGTAAGGGATTGAATGCTGCATCTGAACACCTGCATCTACACAATATTGAATGAACTCAGACTTGACATAATCACCACCATTTTTAGATCTGAGGATCTTGAGTTTCCTCCCAGACTGGTTTTCAACCAAAGCCTTAAAGACTTTGAAGAGGCCAAAAAATTCAGACTTGTGTTTCAGGAAATAAACCCAACAATACCCGGAAAAGTCATCTATGAATGTCAATGCATATTTGGCATGACTCATTGACATATGAGGAAATGGGCCAGCAACATCGCTATGGATCAAATCAAGAGGTGCAGAGGTTCTCTCATGACTAACTTTCTCAAATTTATGCTCTGGGTGTTTTCCTAAGATACAACCTTGACAAAATCCTTTGGAAAACTTAATCTTTGGTAACCCTATGACCATTTCTTTTTCACTAAGATCAGAAATATACTTATAGTTAAGATGGCCAAATATTTCATTCCAAAGCTTGCTTTCCTCATTAGCATGAATTAGAAGAGCAGAGGGGTTTGAGTAGGGTAGAAAATGTGAAAACATGTATACCTTCGAAGTGTGATTTGCAACTCATTTTGCAATGACTTTACCACTTGAGATCTCTTTGATCTCAACTTCATCAGGGGAGAATATGACCTTCTTTGGAGACCATTTGTGGGTCATCTGATACACTAACAAGAGGTTAGAGGAAAGACCTGGAACATACATAACATTGCTGAACTTACCATGGTCAAGATCAATCCTCCTTTTGCCCAAAATTTCAGTGAGAGAGTTATCTCCTAGTACTATTGGTGGACCTTTCGAAATGTCAAGAGAGGTGAATACCTCCTTGGTTGAAACCATATGTCTTGAAGCTCCAGAATCTATGATAAACTAGGTGAGCTTGATGTGCGAGCAACCAATGCATGAACTCTCTCTATGTCTTCTAAATTTGATCCTCCTTCCCTCTTCTTTGAGCTATGAGGAAGGGAGATGTTATTCTTCTCCAGGAGTTGGGTCAGCATGTCAATTTGCTTCTTCATGACGAAGATTTTAGGATGATTTCCCTTACTGCAGTATGCACATTTGCTGATTTCTCCTTTGTTCTTCTTCTTTTGGAAGTTCTTCTTGGAACATTGGGGATCCTATGGAGACTTGTTCTTGTCTCTCTTTTGCTTAGGTGGCTTCTTAGATTTCTTCTTTCCTTTTGAATCCACCCTTGAATCTCCAGTAACCAGAGCTTGGTCTTTTGAAGGTTTGATGGTGCCCATAATCACTAGTTTATCTTGTTCTTGTGTGAGGGATTCCATGAACTCTGCAAGGTTAGGCATCTTCCAGGCTTGATCTTTCAACTTGGTGGCATGGAAGGTCGAAGCAAACACTGAATAGTTAGGGCCAAGATTCAAGAGTATGGCCAAAACTAGTTTCTCCTCCTTCTTTTCGATTCCACACTATTTAGCTACAAAACAAGGGCTTTAAACTTGGAAAAATAGAGTTGTAGGGATTCAAAGCTGTTGGGACTCAAGGAGATCAATTCATTCTTGATTTGATGTCCTCTCATTTCATATATTTTACCAAAAATATCAAAAATATTCTTCCATACTTCATTTGGTGATGTGAATCCATCAAGATGGAAAAGGAGGTCTCTGGATATGCTCAGACATAGGAGACCATAGGCCTCATCCCTCCTGTTGTGCCATTTAATTTTCTTTGCAAATGCATTGGGATTTGCTTAAGTTTCCATAGTCACCATATATAGGCCTTTCTCTCTCAATAGTATCTCCATCTCTGCTTTCCATTCAAAGAAATTAAATGGAGTCAAGATGATCTTCTAAGATTGATCCATAGCTCAGAAATTGTCCCTTCAGTTAGCAGAATGCTCCCAGTCAAGATGTTTAACCTGCAATAGCAATATGGAAGGAGAGAAATTGATCTACAAAGGCTTTGATACCATGTGGAAATTGAACCCAGGTGTTAGAACAATTGCACTCACAAAAATTGCTAATCAAACATGCAAATTACACACAAAGGAGACTTTATATGGAGCAGAACACTAATCTGTATTGAATAAGTGTACAATAGCCAACCTTGTGAAGTCATAGGCTGCAACAATAAATAATTACATGAGAGATTCGAATTCATTGGGATTCCATTCGAATTAGTCAAAAGCAGGCTTGCTAAATCTAGTCAGATCCCCCATAGGTGCATAAAGCAGTTTCCAAATCTTCCTAGGAGCTCATGAATTGGCAAAGTTAAGTAGGAAAGATAATAGGTGATGGAAGGACAACTCATACATGATTTTATTAGGAGAAAAGAATGGAGGATGATGAGGGAAAAAAACAAGTCAACTCCACTTAGTCATACTTTCCCTTTTTCCATAAAACTTAGTAAAAGCAGGCAATAAAGCAGAAAAAGCAGATATGCGCTAGGGAGGTTCAGGAATAAAGTAGAATTGATTCCAATAGGTTTCCCAAGTGCTCCACGACTCAGTTTTGGAAAGTTTGACCATATTGGACATGTGGAGGACAACTTGCATAGAGTGGAATATGGAAACTAGGAAAATAAGACAAAAATGGATTAATTAATGTCTAAGGTAGCTAACTATGGGTTGATTGTTCTAACAAACATTAGGTACTCAGCAAAGTTGTATAATGTGGAAGGACTTGATCATAATGTGCAGGAACTAGTATCAGTACCAGGAATGGCTGACATGCAAAGTCAAGAGAACTGAGGAATGGATGACTCATGTTTCAACTTCCTTCGAACAAGAGCATAAAGGAAAATGGTGACTGAATGTAGGCAGCATAGACTTGATATACAAATCTGGGACATCTCTACGATATAGGAGGCATCGACAGAGACTCCGTAGGGACTGCAATCTAAACCAGTCAGTGGACATAAACTCAGAGAAATGAATATAGCTCCTAAAGTCAAACTATTAACCCAACCAATGGATGTGATATACAGTGCTCTATTCGAAGGAGACACGACTCGACTGCTGCCAAAGATAACATCTTTCCTTGTTCACCTTTTTGGTTTTTTGATTTTTTTTTTGAACTTTTTAAAATATTTTGAAAAGCTTGAAAAAGAATAAAAGTGCTTTATAGTTACAGACTAGGAGGAGATGACTGTTAAGGGGAAAACAAACTAGTTCCAAGTGGTGGAACATACCTATGCTCAATGTAAGGATACACATGTAGGATAACGACACTCAGGGGAAAGTCCCCTCTCGGTAAAAAATGGGGAATCAAGCTGCAAAAGACATATAAAATGGCTCTGCAAGGCTAGAAATGAGACAAGCTCGGGCTATATAGTTGATAATCAAAGTCAAGGAACCGACATAAGGCTCGGTAAGGCAGGAAAAACTCATGATAATGCAATTACAACTTGATATAAGGGAGTCTTGAGGGAAAAAGGCCAGCCAAAAATATCAAGAGGAGTATGATGCTCTTGCACAAAGACATGGTGATACTATACAAAGGACTCCCATATCCTAGAGGAAAAATGTCGGCATGGGTACCAAATGCAAAATAGGAGCTAACTAGGGCACCCATGTATGGTTAAGTTCTACCATTCACATCATGTCACTTCTAAAATGATAAGAAGGTTCTGTGACAAGATAGAATGGGTTCGTACCTAAGGTTATCATGAAACGGTCATAAGGTCATGCAAAATGCAAATGTATGTGACATCTAACCTATATCCTAGTTTAGACATAATACTTGAAATTGACACGAATGGATCAAAACAATGGTCCAAACGGCGCTCAAAATGGACTCCTACATCATCATATTAGTCCAAAATGGTCCAAAATGATCAGAAACAATTCAAAACTATAGAAAGGGGGTAAAAAATTTCAGAAATTTAAATTTTTTTCTATAAATAGTAAAAAAATAAAAAATTACATGTCATTTGAAATTTTTACCCATTTGAGCTCAAAACTTCCAATGTGAATTCCGGGAGCTTCGTCTAGAGAAACTCGACACCGTTTGTTCCAGGTAATTTCTCATGTCCTCCTCTTTCATTTTCATGTAAAGTTTTTCAATTTCCATTGTCAAATTTGATTTCTAGGCCAGTCTAGACTGGTATTTTTGGCCCACGTGGATATCGGGACTTTTTCCACTTATAGGGATGGCTATACGTGAAAAAACCTCCCAAAACCGCGTACATACGTGGTTGTTTTGCAAACACTCACATATGCGGTCGCGCACAAGGTTCTTGAAGGTAAATATTGACCAAGAACAATTTTTAATGTGCAGGATGGTTCTATAATGGAGGGAGAGGGAACATGGAGATGTAGAAGAGACTCTTTGGGGTGATTTAATGGCTCAATAAGCTCTCCATGCATGTGGGCTATACAAGTTTTGGTGTCTTGGAAGCCTGAGGGACAAACCAAGACTCCTGCATATGCTAGTAGACTACTGGGATCTAGACTTAGAGTCTTTTCATATCGATGGGATGTCCCTCACTATAGAGGTGGAGGACATATACTTCATTACAGGATTATCCTGACGTGGAGAGGTGGTGAACTACGCTCTCGTGGGCCCGGAGGTGGTATCACTATAGAATGAGCACAATGCAGTATACTGTTTTCTGGACATGAAAAAGGTTGGGAGTCAAATCTTGATAAACTCCATCCAGGTACTAGGATTGAAGGCCATACTATTGGCACTCGATAGGATATCTAGGCTAGCATCACTCCACCAGGCCTCGCAACCGTTGATGTTCTATGCAGTGGAGTGCATGAGACCCACATTTTATGACTAGAGCACTGCACTGTTGAGTAACATGAAGCAACAGCTTAGTGACTGCAAGATGGGTAGGTTACAAAACTTCAGTTTTGGAGGTATACTGAGCACATTCTTCATTGAGCGTGTACTGGGGCTAAGCCCTAGAGCTGACGTTCCTCCTCACAGGGTTCGATATCTGGCCCAATGATGTTGGGCAGATGCTATGCACAAACTAGGAAGAGGTAGGGTGTCCAACCCCTACCCAACTAATTTCTTTCCATGGTGGTGGCGGCAGATCATTGCCATCGATGACTACCCCTATGTAGGGTATATTTCCAGGGAGATTCGGACATGCCCCTATCACCAGGAGCAGCATACGGTGATATAGGTAACGAATCCTGACCCTCTTTTTAAGTTTTTTGAATTATAATTTTTTTTGTGTTTGTTTTTTATATATTGACTCTAAAGACATATTTTTATGTGATGACACATAGTGACAATCTGTCCTGTGTGTGCAAATGTTGGACCATGGAATCCTGATGGTTTCCCTCGTCATAGATGAAGGGGAAGAGGATATGATATCATGATTTGGATGCTGAGTGGATGCTCCAAAGCATCCACACAAACTTTGTATAGTTGACACACAGAGCGCCCATGGCACAAGTCGAGGACTTGCCTGAGGCCATGCAGCGCCAGGTGGTTGGTGTACCATGAGCATGAGTTCAGTTATTCTGACAACTAGCTAGAGCCGTGATGTTCTACCATGATAAGAACCCCCCTCCTCCTCCATAATATTAGAGACCTGAGAATGATTCATTTTTGTACTACCGTGTATTATATTTTGGTGGCTTGAAAGCCCCATTTTTGTATTATGACACTTATGTATTATGACATCATATTTTGGATGTTTAATGAAATTTTTTTATGATGATCAATTTTATTTATTTACATGTGTGTAAAAATGTATGTTTGTGATCTGCTTATGGTTTATGAAACAAAAGCCAATCTAACACATAGTTATCATATGAGTCAGCAACTTGATTAAAAATTCTTGAAACATGTATATATGTTATGTTCTCAAATTGTCGTTCTATCAATATCACACATAAGAATATTCATAATAATGTCAGATCCCTAATACGATACAAGCCATTAAGCTGAGAAACCACTAACTGCGAATCAAGACATACCTCAAGAGATAGAACACCATGTGAAATGGCATCCTGAAATAACTCGATAACGACACTATACTCAGCAACATTGTTTGAAGAAGGCCATAAACATACGCGTCCTGAAGACAACACCTGACCCGTAGGAGTATAGATCACCCAAGCAGCATAAGCTGAGTTTTGAGTGTGGTGGCTAGCACCATCAGTGAATCCTATGTAAATGGAAGACTCCATCGACATCTTCCATAAGAAATGAAAGCTAATCAACAACCCCGATCACCATAAGAAAACCTAACTATGCAAAAAGCTGTACAATAATATACAATAATCAACCTTGATTGAAGATCATGCATAGTATTTTTTCAGATAGAGCCCATTTCTAGGATTCGCTAAGGCTGTCCCTTCATAATCCACCAACTCATAGGAACCCTTCTCTAACACACATTTGACTACGTAAGGACCATGCCATATGAGATTAAAATTTCTTGCCCCCAAGGGTTCTTTAGCTTGATCCCATAAAAGGACCAAATCACCTTCACTAAACCTCCTCGGATGGATAGACTTATCATACTAGACCTTAATGCGATGCTTATTTACTTCAAGAGCCACTAAGGCATCTTGGCGCTACTCATCAAGCTTCTCTAAGTGGACCAAACGTTCCTCCAATGCGGAAGTGTCTGGTAAAATATCTATAGCTAACTTCAATGAAGGGATTTCGCATTCAACCAGTAAGACAGACTCCACCCCATGTACGAGTTGATATGGAGAGAAACTGGTGGTAGTATTAACCGTGGTCCTAAGAAGATGAGTGCTCCTGCTTATACCCTAACTTTGAAGCCAACTCTTCCATCATTTTATTCTGAAAGTGCCTACCATGGTCAATGAAAAGCTCTTTTGGAATGCTGAACTGAGTAATGATTTGGTTGAATACAAAATGCATGGCTGTCTCACTGTCATATTTAACCGTGGGCATAGCCTCAGCCCATTTCGTGAAATAATCAACAGCCACTATAATGTGATGATGCCCCCCAGCCAAAGCTAGGTGACAATCCATAAAGTCAAGCCCCCACTTAGTGAAGGGACCGACGGTGATAATCGGATGTAACGGGGCAGGATGTGAGCGCATATTGCGTGCAAACACTTGGTAAGGGTGACACTTTTTGACCGCATTGACACAATATTTGAAGATTGATGGCCAAAAAATCCCACTCTCAAGATTTTTTGGGCTATAGAAAGCCTAGATAAATGACCACCACATGATCCTCCATGGAAATCATTCAGCACAATCTCAGCCTCCTCATGGGTTAAACAATGACGTAAAATAGAATCTACCCCACAACGGTACAAAGTGTTATCCACTATAAGGTAGACATGACGTAATCGTTGTCGCTCATCCCGTGACAGGTGAGTAGGGACTTTCAATGTTTGCAAATATATAATGATATGCCCATACCATGGATCCATAATTGATATAAGGAAAATATGCTCATCGACAAATGTATCTTCATAAACCTCTTCCTCCTCCTCACTTGGAAAATCAGAAATGAGCTCCGCAAAAATCAACGATTTCTTTGATTTTGCCGAATCAAATTCGAGATCGAATTCTTGAAAAATAACAATCCAATTATTATACTTTCCCTCGATCATCCTTCTAGTGAGGACGAACTGAAATGGATTGACATGAGCTACCACCAAGGTCTGGCAAAGGAGAATGTAATGTCTCAATCTCTAGACCGCATGAATGGTGGCTAAAGCAAGCTTCTCCACATGAGAATAATAGATTTTTCCATCTATAAGGTTCCGGCTCAAATAATATATGACAGGCTCATGGAGCTCCTCATCCTCTTGAACCAAAACCATACCAATCATATCCATGGACTCAGCCACATAAATAAAAAATTCACGGCTATGGTCGGGTGGACTAAGCACGGGGACCAATGCTAAGGCTTGCTTAAGAGCATCAAAGGACGACTGGGCTTGCTGTTGTAATCTCACAGATCACATAAGGTTACCAATAATACATACAAAAATACACAGAATATTCACAGATACAAGAGACAAGAACTGATAAGATGAACAGATTATAATATTCTCAATAGATCGTACCAAGCCAAGAACTGAACTACGTTCTTGAGTGGCTCAATAGCCTAATATACAGGTTACAAATAGTTACAATCATAACTACCTGTCGGTTCACCGAACCGACACGACTATTAGTTAACAGACTAACTACTGTGTTTACTCAGCCGACCGACGTAGTCGGTCTCTTGACTTAGTCGGTTGATCGACTAAGTTGGGCTTCGTTCAAGTCGACTTATGTCGACTTGCTCCTTCTACATCTCCCCCACAAACAAAACATTTCTTCGTCCCGAAGAAAGAGGGAGGTAAGAACAAAAATAGACTAGAAGTACGAGAATCAGATTTGCAAAAAGGAGACTGCTACTGAGGTGGGATGTGCAAGCGAATAGTTGGTCTTCTCTGTACACAGACTTCGACTATTGCTGGTGCTGTGATGGCAAGCTGGTGTTGAAAGTCCGTCCATGTCTGCAAGGCTTTCTGGATGTTGATAGTCAGAGTAGTAAGATTGGAAAGTACCGACATCTTCTCTGCCATTGCCATTGCTGCAATATTTTCCATGTTGGGGCCCAGCAGCTGATTGTGTTCTTCCGCAGTCTCAAGGAGTCTCTTCATCTGCGGACAGATGTTGTCGACTTTCTCCAAGTTAGGAAGGGCTTGCTGAACCCACTGGTGTGCCTCACGTTCCAACTGCTGCAGCTTAGTGTTTTCCATCACTATTTGATCTTCGATGGTCTGCCTCAGTTCTGTCTCAGTCACCTTCCTTCTCTCCAAGGCCTGAATGCCCTGTCTGGTCTGCCTCGTCTGACTATAGACCTGCCCATAATGAGTAGGCCAATCTCGGAGTACTTCCTCAGTTACCAGGGATTCCTCCATGTGGTCTTGTAGAAGTTTGTGAGCCTCCGAGAATGCTGTGTGCTGAGTCAGGAGCAGTCGGACAATTTCTTCTTTTTGCCCGGCCTTAGTCTGGTGGAGGTGGGTCTGTATGGTCGACACCAAACCTTCAAACAGTTGATATGCTCTGTCCAGCGGTCGGTCGGTAGCAGCTTCGACAGGTCCAGGGTTAACAGTTTGTACAAGAGACCTGCATTTGTCGAGGAACTCAACTTCTTCTGTCTCCTTATCTGTGAGCTGTTTCCTTAGTCGGGTCGTCCTTCTCTTCGAATCTTTTGCTAGGGTGTTGAGTAGCTAGCCAACCTCTGAGTCGGTCAACGAGCTTACATCCCGTAAGCTGATCCTTAGCTGATATGGTCTAGGAAGAGGCTCTGTTGGCTCCTTTGCTGGCTCTTGTGGTTTGT
>LPNX010203978.1:0-22077 GCA_001517045.1 Pseudotsuga menziesii | reverse complement strand
TTAGTGTCATCCATGCATAATTTCTATTATTAACTTTTGCATGGATCTCTTTAGTTAATTGATGCATGTTGATTGATGAACATTAAGCTCTTCTTTACTTAACTGATTACATTCATTAATAGCTCAATTGATGCTTTGACTAAGGTGTTGATTGATGCATTCATATTTTACCGAAGCTTTATAAATTGAGTTCACTCAGACATTTTCATGGGCAATTTGAATTTCTCTTTATTTGTGATTTTATCTCATTATCATTAAATAATTAATTCATGGTCCATGTGTACATTAATTATTTATCCATCTTATCATATCATACTCAAAATAATTATTCCATACTGATGATCATATATATATTACCATGTGCCATATAGTCATATGCTAAAGTAATTCACTCTAGGGGTGTCTAAGCCTTAAAGGAGACTTATAGCACTCAGTGACCATGACTAGGAATATATCACATAATATAACCACATGGCTTGATACAACACAAGTCCATATCCATAATTGGGGACCCATTCTCATAGGGAACCATCTATGAGAACCATTGACTTGATACAACACAAGTCTAGACTTGATACATCCCAAGTGATCCATAGTCTTGAGACAACACAAGACCAATCTTGATACAACACGAGACTCCAATATTGATACAACACAATATTCCAACATTGATACAACACAATATCGCAGTGAAAACATCCCAACTCAATACATGACGGCATATATAGGAATTGATACAACACAATGTCTTGACTTGATGCCACACAAGTCCCTAACTTGATACAACACAAATCTTGGAGAATGAATCCTGATGTTGTACAAACAACAAGTCCATGGAGATTCCTACAACACAAAAAAACTCTTTTTTATTTTTCATTTTTATTATATTTTTATGATTATATGAAATAAATGAAATGAAACTAATTGCAATAATGGAAAACCCACTCAAAGGAAAAAATTAATCAAAATTTTGCAAAGCTCATGTACTCGAAATGCCACCGTACTACTAGGATCATGTTGTCACCAAGTTATCTTTTAACATGAGTTAGGCTTCTCCTATTTTCATGAATAAAATATAAATATTGAAGAAAACAAGCTATAAGAGAAATCACTCATACCAACTTGAGAAAGGATTAGAGATACCCACTAAAGTAGATGTGCCAAGCTATTGCACCACATAAAATCTATGGTAAGGTCATCTTTGCTTCTTACCATTTCTTCTCATCCATGTCATAAATGTTGGCACAACCAAATTTATATTTAGGAACAAAAATATTAAATGAAAGAAAAATCAATTACTAATACTCTAATCCCTTCAACATCTACCTGGCAATGCCTCCAACAATGTCGATCAAATTATATGCATAGTTTGCAACATTAAATCATCAATCTAAGAGTTTGTATACTTTGACATGCAAGCACAGGAAATGAAATATCAAAGCCTATTTATCCTAACTAATGTCTATAAAATGACTTTACACACCTTCATGCAACAAATTGAAAGAAAATGGAAATCAACAAGCTCGAATGAAACCAAACGAAAAAAGTAAATTAATACCATAGGATTTTATCACCGTGATGTGAAACAAATTAGTGATACAAAGGATTTATATCACAATATTTCATCCATGGATGTTCATGTGACATTTCATTTTTTTCTTACTAAAGATTCATCCTTTCATTATTGAATTCCTATAGTGAGTAACAAAGCTACGAGAAACTAAATCAAGGAAATATAAAAATAAAACACGTTAACATTGCATTCATTGAATTGTATCAAGATGATCGATGGAACTACATACTATGTCAAGATGTGTTGTATATGCATATGTTTGCACTAGAGTTTGTACCTAGACTATGAAAGTGCAAAGTCCATACATCTTGGATAAATTGGATCTACAACTAAGAATTGACTATATTCTTTAAGGTTCTTAGGAAAACACAAGAATCAAGATATTATCTTTAAAGGTAATCAATCAATCATTTATAATGATATAATGGATAATTAAAACGAAATACTATGTCGATATATCATTAACAAGAATATAATTTTATTTGATATCTTAAAAATAAATTAAATTCATGAGAAGAAATACTTTCTGAATAGGAAAAGGATAGTAAAATGTTAGCCTACTCATGAGCATTCTAAAACAAAAGCTTTAGCAAGGAATTGAATCATAAACAGGGTAATCACATCGATCATAAACATTTACCATGATAATGAATAAAATAGGCTCATATCATATATACTATCATTCCAAAAATAGTCTTCAAGCTTACTTATAAAATATCAAAACATGCATGATTGCAGATGATGATATCTCGTGACCTAGTCCAAAAAATCAATTCCCAACCACTTCTCTACCTTTGTTTTTCATATTTATAGACATAAAAAATATTAATGTAGAAGCTTTAAGATTCAAATTTTAAGGATTGAATAGACTCAAAATAGGAAAGAGATATCATATCGAATATTTACATATTAACTAGTTTGACTCATATAACATAGAATCTACCACCTACTCCTATTTCTCATTAATAATTGACAAATGTTGATGATGAATCATCCTAGAAGTTCTGGAAACCTCGATCTTCATCTTGCACTTCACTAGTACAGATGGATCTTCATTTGAATCAAAACATGAATAATCAAATTTTCCTTGTTGCCTCTGCCAACATTATAAGCCCATTTAATGCTTGAGACCTCTTCTGAAACTAAGTGTATTCTACATCCATCGTTTGAATTTTTTCTTGGAGTTCTTTATTATGGTTGAAAATTTTTCTTGGAGTTCTTTATTATGGTTGAAACGTTCTTCATTTTTTTGCTAAGTAACCTTCTTTCTTCTCAAAAATTCCTTTGAAGCTATTTTTAACTCTTGGTAATTAGCATTAGTTTCCTCTAGAATTCTCTCAACCTCCTATTTGCCAGCATTAACTGGTCATTTGAATAATTAAGGTATCCATTTTGAGCTTTACAATACTGTAATGATTTCTTAAGGACTTCAACTTATGATAATGTCTCCATGGAGGTTTTGTGTGTAGGGATTTATATACTTAAGCTTAGAGCATGCTTCTCTTGTTCTTCCAACTCTTACACATTTGGAGACTTTGAACTCATGCCCATTTCAAATTCAGAGATATTGTGTTTACCCTTTTCTTTATGATCTTCTTCAGAAAATTTTGTAATGCGCTCCAGATATTTCTCAATGTCTACTAGGGTTTGTCCACTGTTTATTCTATATTTGCAATTTGTGGATCTTCCTCACTCAAATAATCTTCAACAATAGTCACTGCATATTTATGAAATTTATAATCTAGAACAATTTTCATATTCATTCTTAATTTGTTTTTTGGTATAGTCCTTTGTCTCCAATTAGTTCCCCGAAATTATGAAGCAAGAGTATCTAAAATTTTTGTATTGGAAGAAATTTCTTGAATCATACCACCTTTTTCTTCTCCATCCCTGGGGGTTTCTAGATTAGTTATCTCTTCATTTTGTAACTCAGAGAACACTTTATTTTTTAACTCTTTTTGAATGGGTTCTTAAATAGGGTCATCTTTTGAATTAAATTCACTTTCTGGCTCCTTTATTTCTTGTTCAACCTTCCATTTTTATCCTCTTGTATTTTTACTACTGATTTTATTCTAAGTGACTGAAATATATTTTATTTGCTATTGATTTGTACCTTGATATCATTTTTTGGATTCAGGTGTATCTAATTCAAATCCTGACTAGAACAAAAAGTGCTTCCAGGAGTGATTTCACTTCCTTATTTCAATCAATACCAACAATTTAACCAGGACATGAAGGAAAACATAATGACTTGTGTGATCATGATGGCTTTTTACCCTTGTAACCATCTTTTCAAGGATTTTGAATAAGTAATAATGTAAATTTAACTTATATTTTTCTTTAAATGAAAAATAAACCTTACATGATACCTGAAATCGGTAGCGAACCGACCCTCATAGGTAATATAGAGTTGTACAATGCTGAGAACATCCCTCAACTCCTGATTCACATTATTGAGATGAATACATTTTCTACAATCTAAATATTCATAACTAGGTAGAAAATACTGACTTAAGTCAACTTCAAATAGGTGCTTTTTAAACCATTGTTCACCTTCAACAAATATCCTTGTCGCCTCTCCAATCAATTCTTCATCTAATTCAAAACTCTCGGTTTGGAATTTTACAGATGGAACTGCATAATTTTTAGCAAAATATTTAGTTAATTCAAGATTGTAACCCTTAACTATTTCAAAGGAGGAGTACCATCCTATGTCCATCATCATCTTAGCACATTGGGAAAATTCCTCAACCCATTTCAAATTCACCAACTCAAACTTGAAAATTTTACCACTTCTTTTATTCATATTGATAGCTATCGAACCCTGCTAGACCATATGCCTCTAGAATAAACATGAGTTCAAGAATGAACATATGTTTTGGTATGAAGCGACTTTAATGATTTGACAATTTGATAGTGCTATCTTGCAAAACCTTCATATATTTCGTTGTTGGAATGTATCATATTATTTATACTAACCATAATGCACAAACCTCCAAAATTGAGTTAGCTTGACATATAAAATCATGCTTTGAAATACCTTATGGAATAATTAAATGAATATGAGCCACATTTTATTACATTCATCATAAAATTGCATAAAGGGAATAACAAGATTACTAGGAAAATAATGGATTAGAACCTAAGACACATAATTACATTCTAGGAAAATATGAACTAATAAGGAAATCTAAGATAAAAATAAGATACAACTCTAGTGTTAACATCTAGCTCTGGATGGGGATGAATATCTCCTTGTGAGGCTTCAAGAATGTATTGATCAGGTTCCTTAGACTAAAATCAAAATATGCAAGAATTATTCCCGGTTGAAATTAAACTGAAAACTACATCTCTGTAAAATCCATTGGGATGGAGTCTTATTCAATAAAACTTGAAAATTCAATGGTATATACAATGAAATATACTCACTTAAGGTCTTAGTATGTGTAGAAATGTTTCAGAAATTTGCTTTCACTGGACCTGCAACTTCTTCACCCTCCAAGTTCTGTAATACAAAAGTATCGTTTCCCAAAATTTTGTAATTTTAAAAGGTCCAAGCCATAAATTATCAAATTTCCCATGCTTACCTTTTTCCTCTCTTTGTACATCCCATATGAGTACCATATCACCCATTAAGAAAGTATATTTTCAACTTTCCTATCAAATATTTCTTTGACTTTCCTCTAATAAGAATCTTATTTTTCTACTAACGCCTCTCTTTCTTGTTGCGGTTCAACTATCTAAAAGATTCTTCTCTAAATTTCATTCAGTTCTTATTCAATGTCTTATTGGTGATATTTCTCAATGTATCCTAGGGTTTGATCCACTTTATATTCTATATTTGCAATTTGGGGATCTTACTCACTCGAAGAATCTCAACAATAGTCATTGCATATTTCTAAAATTTAGAATCTAGAACAACTTTCATATCCATCATTAATTTGTTTTTGGGTCTAGTCCTTTGTCTCTAATTAGTTCCTCGACATTATGAAGCAAGAGTATCTAAAATTTTTGTATTGGAAGAAATTTCTTGAATCATACGACCTTTCTCTTCTCCATCCCTGGGGGTTTCTGGAGAAGTGATATCTTCATTTTGTAACTATGAGAACTCTTGCTGTAACTCTTTTTGAATGGGTTCTAAAATAGGGTCATCTTTTGAATTAAATTCACTTTCTGGTTAGTTTATTTCATGTTCAACCTTCCTTTTCCATCCTCTTGTATTTTTACCTCTAATTTTCCTATGGGTGACCATAATATCTTCGTATTCGATATTCATCTATACTATGATATTATGTTGGGTTTCAAGTGTCTCTGTTTCAAATCCTGACTAGAACAAAAAGTGATGCTAGGATCGATTTCGCTTCGTTAGTTCAGTCAATGCCAACAATTTAACTAGTTCAGGGTTAAATTGTACTCATTGATGTACTATCAAATGTAGATCTAAATCCTGACAATTTGAATCCACTGGGAGTTTATCTAAACCCTTTATTTTTACCAATTTTGTAGGTTTAACTTCAACATCATATTCTATGATCTTGGCTCTCCAACGTCCTCTTTTCCCTTCACTGTTAAGTTGCACCATAATTTCCTTAATTGGTGCACTTGGAACATAAACTATGATTTTGGAATGCAAAACATAAATCCTGAAAAAATCCAGAGCTTTAACCAATGCATAGGCTTGTTTTTCCATTGTAATGTATTTAAGCTCTGAATATCTCCATTTTTACTAAAGAAAGAAATTACTTGTTCTAAACCATCATAATTCTTTTGCAATAATACATCAGTTATAGTGTCTTCAAATGCAAACAAAAATATTGAAAATTCCTTAGTAAGAGATGGACTTACCAACACTGCTACTTCCACGAGATCTTGCTTTATCCTTTCAAATGATAACCTAGCTTCATCTAGCCACTTTAATTCTCTGTATTTCTTAAGCATCTATGTGATCTATTTAATAATATTTGCAAAGTTAGGGATAAACCACCTTAAAAAAAATATTTTTCCAATGAAAGATTGAATCTCTTTTTAATTTCCAAAAATATTGATTTTCAGGATGGCATTGACACGTTCTAGATCTATCTTAATCCCTTCAATAGAGACTATATGACCTAGGATTTTACCTTCCTTCATGGAAAAATGAGACTTCTTTGTATTCAAAGACAGTCCAAATTTCCTGCATTTAAGAAAAAAAACAAATGCTTTAGATGTTCATCATCAGACTTGGAGAATATTGTAATATCATCTAGATATCTAACTACAATCTTTTCTTTCTCACCAAGAAAATATATATCCATATCCCTTTGGAATGTAGCACCAAAATTCATGAGTCTGAAAGGCATTTTTTCATACATAAATGTGCCCCAAGGAGTACTAAAGGCCCTTTTTTCTTTGTCATCTGGTTGCACAACAATTTTATTATACCTAGAGAATCCATCAATCATTGATATCCTCTGAGAACCAACCACTCTCTGCAAAATTTGATCAATTTTGGGCAATGGATACTTGTCTTTAAGGGGGCATCTATTTAGATTAGGAAAGTCTACACAAAGCCTTATTTCTCCATTCTTATTATGTAGTGGCATTAGATTTGTTACCCAAGTAGAATACCTAAGAGGTATTATAATCTTTCCATCTAACCATTTTTTGACCTATTTTTCAATAACTGGTAGCAATGTTGGATTAAGTCTTCTAATTTTCCATCTGAAAGGATTTATATTAGGCTTTAATGGAATCTTATGTGGGATTATGCTAGTATTATAAATTTTCAGATCTTTAAATGACCAAGAATTTTTTTTTAACAAATTCTTTCAAAAGTGTAAGATACTTGTTCATTTCTTCATCTACAAGTGTATTGGATATTTTAACCATTTTGGGTTCATCAATAGTACCAATATTACAAATCAAGACATTTTCTTTAGAATATTGCATGGTAGTATTTAATAAATGGTCATCTTTCGAAAACAATCTTTCAAGAGGAACAAGCCCATTGGGAATGAAATTTCCTTTTAATTCAATTATCTTGTGGTTTCCAATTGAATTTTTTGTACATGGAGCACTTTCATCAAACTCAAGATATTTATATTGATCAATTAATGAAATGGAAAAACCACCTGTCAATTCTAAAAACTTTTTGATCTCTTGATCATCATGGAACACTCTCCAATGTTTGATATTATCTGGAATTAAAGGTTTGTACCTTACTTCAATCGGATTCTTGAGTTGAGTTACTTTTGGAACCTTAAAATAAGGTGTTTCCAAAGCCAATGAGTATTTTGTTTGATTATGATCTCTTTATATGAAATATATGTTAAAGGCTAAGAAAAAATTATCTACCAGATCCCATACCTCATTCCTGTAGAATTTTAACAATTGTTGGTTTACTTGGTATACATATTTCACCTATTGAACCACTAAATCGAAGTTGCCAAAAATGGTCAATTATTGAATGTTTAAGTCATTTACTTCCCTTAGCCCAAGAATTAATGCTTCATATTCAACAATATTATTTTTTTTTTGGAATTCAAGCTTATACATTAGAGAAATCATCTCACCTTCTAGAGAAATAAGTACAATACCTTTTCCTGCTCCTGCTTCCTCCTTACATGACAAACCATCAAAATACATTTTCCATAAAAAATATTGAACCTCCATTTTATGTTGAACTGTATGATCTTTTTAAACTTGTAAAATACTTGTTGTATCATCATCTAAATCTAACATACAAGAACTCATATCTTCTTGAATTGCATATATAGGATGATTCATAGGATTTTTATTATCACTTACCAAATAAGAAAGTTGTGCCTCCCTATATAGTCTCCTATATTCCCCTCCGAATACCAGAATCGTAGCATAAGAAATATCCATCTGCAAGGTTCCTCCTACCCTCTTTTCCCTTGACCTCAACAAAACCATACCAAATTTAGGAGCAATATCAACTATAACAACATCCATTAGCACACTTTTCATTGGCAATTGTGTAAGGTTAACAACAATATCCTTGATAAGCCCATTACATTTAACTGATTTGGAATCAAAATCATATAGATCATGCTAAGTCTTGGTGACAGCTAACCCAAAGCTTCCATAACTGCCTTAGGCATAAGATTGTGTGAAGCACCAAAATCTAGAATATGGTTATGTAACATTTGATCATGAACTGTGAGATTAATATAAAATGGGGGAGGTAAGTATGATTTATCATCTACATGATGAAATGATTTGGGACCAAAAATAACGGTTGGATTTTCATATTGTAAATTAACCACATCTAAAGGGATAGAATCAACTAGAGTATTTAAAATTTTGAGAGTAGGCTCTCTATATGACTGGTTTTTAATGAGTTTAGTTGATGGAATAGGAATTTTAATCTTGTTAATTTCATGTTCAAGATTGAAACTAGAAGAAAATATGCCTACCTCTTCCATATCTACAACTCTATCTTTATTTCCCTTTTGATCTTGTTTCTTCTCAAGATTTAATCGTTGCTTTGCAGGAAAGTTCCTTGCTTTATGCTTGTCTTGTGAGGCATTCTTTATTCCAGATCTAAGACCATAAGTCTTCTGTGGCACTTCTTGGAAAATATCAGGGATATATGAAACCTGTTCACAATCATCTTTTTCATGATAATCAGAAATTTTTGCACAATGATATTCAAACTTAGTTCAAAAATTGGAAGAAGGCATATCATCCAATTGATCAATGTTTGGATCTAAGTCTTCAACCTTCATCTCATCTATCTCATTAGATTCACCATTATGTGCCATATTATTCCGAAAAGGAGGTTGTATTTTTTTATCTTCATTATTCCTCCTGTCTGTAGGAAATAACCTAGGATTAAATGGCCTTCTAAACTGATTGGGATTATGATTATCATTCTCTTAAGCAGGTTTATTTTGAGTTCTATTTTCCATTTCCAACCTACTAATTTTTGCAGATAAATTTTGAATGAGTTTGGTCATCTCATCCATCTTACTATCTGTTACCTTTGCCCCTAAAGTAGATGGTAGCATTTCATTTTTCTTTTTCTTGACCCCCCCCTCCCCCCATGATATTCTGATTTATCCCTCAGCTTATTTGTTTCCATCAAATTTGACTCTACCTTCAAGGATGCTTCTTGCATATTCAAAAGAGTAATGGATCTCCTTTCACTGAGTAATAAAGAGAACTCAACACCAAAAGAATTTGCATAAGTAAGTTTTGCAGATGTCTTAGTAGGCATAATTTCTGCAGGGATCTTACTATACATCTTATTGAAAATTTTGGTAAAATCAATAACTGTCTCACCTTGTTTTCTTTTCAAATATCCAAACTCAGTAGTGTAGTAATGATAACCTTTAGTATCTCTCCATTGTCTCATAAACAATTCTTCCTGTTGAAATATTGTAACTTAGAAGAATATTCTATTTGTATCTTTTGTGGTCCCGGATGGTCCTACCGGGAGAACCACTTGTATTACTTTGTACCCCGATTCTTCTAATCGGAAGAACTAATAAGAGTCATGAGGTAGTCCCCTCTAATTGTAAAGGTGGGTCATTAGCACCCCAGTGTGGTTACTTGAGCCTACATGTGTAACTCGAGCCTACATGTCGAATGAGTTAATTCAAGTGAACGGATGAATATAAATAGAGGTGTGGTGCTCCTCATTTGAAGCACACACTCTCACTTGTGTAGCGCATTAATGGAGAAGAGAAGAGTAGCTGGAGAAGGAGGAGGAGCAGGCTTTGATCTCCTTGTTGGTTTTATCTTTTATCTTTTGGGGCATCTATATTGAGGAAGCTTTTGCTGGGTTTTTTCCCTTTAGGGTTTTCCCAGGATAAATATTTGTGTTCTTTTTGTATGGTTGTGCTTGTCTATCTTTCAGTGATCCTGTTTATATGCTTTTGTTATGAAATCGAAATGAAATACTAATGATCTAGCTTAGCATATGAAAATTCAACATGGTAGCAGAGCCACCCTGAAAGAAGACATTGTGCAGCTATAGAATTTAGGGCTTATTAATTTTTTATTCTCTCTCCACAATCTATCAACAAAAGAAGGCTAGGCTGACTCTCCTTTGAAGGACACATCTTTTTGTCAAAGCGGAATTCAATTCCGAGCATTTTCAGTTTTCGGTGGGGGAAATTAGGGCTTCTTGCAGAAGAAGAATTTTTGAGTGAGCTTAGCATAGGATTTCTCTCCTCATCAAAATCGAAGTTTAGAGACCTGGATCAATATTTTTGGTTGGGTGAAACTCCAGGAAAGTCAAACCCTAGTTTGACCCACAGCTAGAAAAACCTTAAATACTAAAAATGCTAAGTTTTGGTACTTTCGCTATATTCCAATATTCGTGAAGGATCAGGAACGAAAAATTGTAGAGCCTGAATATAAAGTCCTGATGTACGCTATATCCAAAATGCAGCCTTAGATTCACTATATTCTGAGAAATATGATCCCTCCAAGTTAGGGTTCCAACTTCTTCTAGAATTCATCCCTAAACAGGACACCTAGGGAGAATTTCTATAGCGTGGGCTACAGACATCCAAATGGAATTCCTGAAGATGTTCCATAAATATAACATACTAAAATTTATGTTATCTAAATTTCAGAACTAGAAGATGAAACAGTGACACATGGCAGGCTGTACAACTTCGTTGTTCTGAATAGTCCTGTAACAGGTCACCTTGGGAAAAGGATCATAAATCCCAATTGGTGAAACCAATTCTGATGAAACCTATGTTGTTGGATCAGGGACATGTGAGGTTACTGTAGTGCAAAATTTCAGACACATAGGATTATTAATTTCAGATATATCATAGAAAGAGTGACAGGCATTTTTGGAGAAGAAATTGGAAAACTAGGGCTTCCTGTTCCGAGAGCTTCCCTCCACTGTTTTCAGAAAAGGAGTACATTAGACAGCTCCATTTGAAGAGATATATATTTATATCCAATCATATCTAAAATATTCGAAGTTTTGAAAATTAGGGTTTCTCTAACAAACCCTAGATCAGCCAGCTCCAGAAGCAGGACAGACACCTCAAATCGGTAAGATCTAATCTTTTTCTATTTGCATTTGAGGTTCTCATTTCAAAGTGATCTATCACATCAGCGTGATGATAATCATGGTGAATTTGACAACTTCCAAGCATGGAAGTATTTGATCTCTTTGAAGAAAATGAATTGGACACCTACATGAGTAGAGAGGTTCTAATTCTAGAGGGAGATGAGGCTCAAAGCCTTACACTAGAAGAACTTGGTTAAGGCCAAGAAGATCATTGTTGATTCAGTCACAGATCAACTTGTACCACAAGTCTCTTCCCTAAAGACACCAAAAGAGATGTTTGATTCCTTAACCAAGCTATTTGAAGGAAAGAACATACATCGGAAGATGACCCTAAGAAACAAATTGAAGAGGTAAAAGAAGAAGTGAAGAATGCAGAAGTGGTGATAGCCACCTTGAATGGCCTGCCAGGATCATGGGATCCATTCATGTGAAGAATGTATGCCAAAAGAAAGTGATTACTTTCAGCTCGAATCATAAGAGGAGAAGAAGAATATGGGAGCAATTGAAGATCAAGCTCTCACCATTCAAAGAAGATCCCTCAAGCGATGAGGAATATGAACAACTCAATTCTTGAAGAACCTCTTATTCATCTTATCATTTCGATAAGAAATGATGATTTCATGAATGGAGAAGATGATAAAGTAGAATGATCAAGATGGATTCTACCCATGAAACAAATAAAAGATAAGTATTCAATTGTCATTTCATGATATTGTTTTGTTATACATTTGATTATATTCAGTTAATGTGTTATGCATGATAGATTGTTTGCATTTATGACTGTATATTGTATTGGCTAAATAGTTGCATGATGCATAAGAATTTTTCGTTATGCATATGTTTTATGAAATAGTTCTAACCATACAACTAATGCATTTGAATTGTAGGAAAGGTCATGTACAACCTCCTACAAGAAAAGAAGGATGAGACTTGTTCCAAAGAACAAGTGATGACAATTCAATAAACATGAATCTGAAGCTCTCAGGGTCAGAGACACCATGACGGAAGAAAGAGCTTCAGAGAGCAGTAGATCCACCTCGAAGGATGAAGGCCACTATGGGTATGAGAGATAACTCAAGATGAAGAAAATTATGCTATGAAAGAAGCTATGATCAAAGAATAACAGCTGATCATGGGGAATGATGTATACAATATGAGTTCGAGACATAAAGGGAAGTATGTAGTATCTTCCATATGGATCTACAAGAAAAAGTGTACAAAGCAAGGTTCATGATTTGCCTCAAAAAGAATAGACTATGACATGACATACTCTATTGACCAATATATATCAAGCAGAGAACCACCTATACAGAATGAAGAAGGAAGATAATACTCCACTTCAGGGGGAGTGACTACAGAAGATATCCAAGTTCGACACGGTACGACATGATGGACAGCTTCCTGATGGATCGAGACTTTACCAAGAGTAAAGTGGGTTCCAACCTTCAAAGTTGAATGTAAAAGACTAGGATATGTTGATGATCTGACAGGACAAACTCTTGGAAGATGTTATGATGAAAGAATACTAGAATGATGTTTGGGATATAGTACTCAAACCAGAAAGCAAGAATGTGGTATCTTACAAATGGATTTGCAAGATAAAATATGTTGCTGATAGAAGTAAGGAAAGACTTGTGGCTTCAGGTTTCTATAAGAAAGAGGGAATTAGTTCTAAAGAGACACTTACTCCAGGAAGCAAGGTACACTTCCTTCAGAACTATGATGGTAGTTGCTTCCATGATGAAGTAAAGACAAGCCTTCCTTAATGGTATGATTGGGGAAGAGTTTTACATCGAATAGTCACAAGGATTTAAAGTTGAAGGAAGATGGACTCATATATGTAAGTTGAAGAAGGCCCTCTATGGCATGAAGCAAGCTCCCAGAGCTTGGTATGGAAGGATAAACAGTTTCCTGTCAATTATGGGCTTTACCAAGAGTAAAGTTGATCCTAACCTTTATATCAAGGTTGTAGAAGATGAACTTGTCATCCTGTTATTATATGTGGATGACTTATTCTTGACAGGGAATGAGAAACAGATCATGGAAATCATGAAGAAACTAGCAGAATAATTTGAGATGAAAGACATTGGGTTAATGCATTATTTCCTAGGTTTGGAAGTATGGCAAATTTCAGAAGGAATATTTCTCAATCAGGGAAAGTATGCGGTAGAGATATTGAAGAGATTCAATATGTTGGAATGCAAAGCCATGGCCACACCCGTGGACTCCAATCTGAAGCTGTTAGCTGATGACTCATTGGAGTTAGTGGATGAAACTCATTATAGATAGATCATTGGGTCATTGATGTACTTAACAAATACCAGACCAGACATTTGTTTTGCTGTGAGCACCTTAATTCAATATCTTGTTCAACCAAGATGGGTTCACCTAGTAGCTGCAAAACATGTGATGACATATCTAAAAGGGACTATAGACCTTGGTCTATACTATGATGGTAGCCATGAGTATAGATTGTATGGCTACACAGATGCAAATTGGGATGGAAGTATCTCAGATAGAAAAAGCACATCAGGTGGATGTTATAGTCTGGGATCTACTATGATTTCATGGTTTAGTAGAAAGCAGTCTAGTGTTGCTCTAAGCATAGCCGAAGCAGAATATATAGCATCTTGCTCTACTAGTTGTGAAGCCATATGGCTTCAGAAGCTGATGTCAGGATTATTCAACCTAGAGTTGGACACTACCGTGATTCTATGTGATAACCAGAGTTGTGATGATAGAGAACCCCATGTTCATCGTAACACATAGAAATCTGGTATTTCTATATACTGTAGATGCAGATGATGGTGATTTTGTATTTCTATACTGAATATAGAGATGATGATGCTTTCAGTATTCACATACTGGAGATACAGATGGTGATAGTTCAATATTCACATACTGAAGATGTAGATGATGATGTGCTAACGAAGCCTCTGTCTCGAGTAAAGTTCGAACACTTTCGAGACAAGCTTGGTGTGGTTCGAAAATACCTTCCCCGAAAGGGGGAGTAGTGATGTTGCAGTGGGATTGTATCATCCCTGGGCACTTTCCCTAAAGTGATTTGGAGACCTCAGTCTTCAAGAATGAAGAGGGATTGTATCATCCTGGGACATCTGTCCATAATAGATCCGATGACCTCGGTCCTTGAGAACGTGGTGGGATTGTATCATCCCTGGGAACTTGCCCTAAAGTGATCCAGAGACCTCAGTATTCGAGAATGAAGAGGGATTGTATCATCCTGGGACATATGTCCATAATAGATCCGGTGAACTTCGGTCATCGAGAATGTGGCAGGATTGTATCATCCTTGAACTTCGGTTCAGAATGGATCCGGTGAACTTCAGTCATTGAGAATGTGGCAGGATTGTATCATCCTTGAACTTCGGTTCAGAACAGATCCGGTGTACTTCGGTCATCAAGAATGTGGTAGGATTGTATCATCCTTGAACTTCGGTTCAGAACGGATCCGGTGTACTTCGGTCATCGAGAATGTGGTAGGATTGTATCATCCTTGAACTTCGGTTCAGAACGGATCCGATGTAACTTTGATCATCGAGAATGTGGTAGGATTGTATCATCCTTGAACTTTGGTTCATAACGGATCCGCTATAACTTTGGTCATCGAGAATGTGATAGGATTGTATCATCCTTGAACTTCGGTTCAGAACAGATCCGGTGTAACTTCGGTCATCGAGAATATGGTAGGATTGTATCATCCTTGAACTTCGGTTCAGAATGGATCCAGTGAAATTTGGTCATCGAGAAGGTGGCAGGATTGTATCATCCTTGGACTTCGGTTCAGAACGGATCCGGTGAACTTCAGTCATTGAGAAGGTGGTAGGATTGTATCATCCTTGGACTTCAGTTCAGAACAGATCCGGTGAACTTCGGTCATCGAGAAGGTGGTACGATTGTATCATCCTTGGACTTCGGTTCAGAATGGATCCGATGAACTTCAGTCATCGAGAAGGTGATAGGATTGCATCATCCTTGGACTTTAAGTCCAAAATAGATCCAAAGACTTCTTTGTCTTTGTACTATGGTTTGCAGGTTGTTGCTGATGATGATGATGCTTCTGATTGAAAGATCAGAGTGTGATGATGATGATGTTTTGATGTTGATATTTTGATGATGATGATGTTGATATTTTGATGTTTTAATCATAATGATGTTTTGATGTTGATGATTTTTTCATGATGATGTATCTGATCAAAAGATCAGAGTACTATGATGATGATGTTTTTACTGATCGAAAGGTCAAAGTACTAAAGATATTGCTGATCGAAAAAGGTCAAAGTGCTGAAGATGTTGCTGATCGAAAGGTCAAAATACTGAAGATGTTGCTGAAGATGTTGCTGATCGAAAGGTCAAAGTACTAAAGATGTTGCTGATCGAAAGGTCAAAATACTGAAGATGTTGCTAAAGATGTTGTTGATCGAAAGGTCAAAGTGCTGAAGATGTTGCTGATCGAAAAGGTCAAAGTACTAAAGATGTTACTGAAGTTGTTGCTGATCAAGAGTCCAAAGTATTGAAGATGTTGATGTTGATCGAAAGGTCAAAGTGCTGATGATGATGTTGCTGATATTGCTAATCATAAGATCAGAATATAATGATGATGATGATGCTATTCGAAAAATCAAAATGCTGAAGAAGTAGTTGCGGATCAAAAAAGTCAAAGTGTTGCTGTTACCATATACTGAAGATTGAAGATGAAGACTACCTGATGTTGAAAAGATTTCAATGATTTATAGATGTGTTACCCTGATGATGTTGATGATGTCCTCTATCTCTCTCCTACTATTGTTGTTGTTGATGTTGTTGTAGAATACTCTTCTCATTAAGGGGGAGTGTTGAAATATTGTAACTTCGAAGAATATTCTATATGTAACTTTTGTGGTTCCCGGTGGTCCTACCAGGAGAACCATTTGTATTACTTTCTACCCCGATGCTTCTAATCGGAAGAACTAATAAGAGTCATGAGGTAGTCCCCTCTAATTGTAAAGGTGGTTCATTAGCACCCCAGTGTGGTTACTTGAGCCTACATGTGTAACTCGATCCTACATGATTTAACTCGAGCCTACATGTCGAATGAGTTAATTCAAGTGAACGGATGAATATAAATAGAGGTGTGGTGCTCCTCATTTGAAGCACACACTCTCACTTGTATAGCGCATTAGTGGAGAAGAGAAGAGTAGCTGGAGAAGGAGGAGGATCAGGCTTTGATCTCCTTGTTGGTTTTATCTTTTATCTTTTGGGGCATCTATATTGAGGAAGCTTTTGCTGAGTTTTTTCCCTTTAGGGTTTTCCCAGGATAAATCTTTGTGTTCCTTTTGTATGGTTGTGTTTGTCTATCTTTCAGTGATCCTGTTTATATGCTTTTGTTATGAAATCGAAATGAAATACTAATGATCTAGCTTAGCATATGAAAATTCAACACTTCCAAATATGTTATCCCATCTATAGAATTTGGTTGCAATTCTCTAAACCATTTCCTCACCTCCCCATCTAAGATTCTGACAAAGACTCACATCCATGCATCATGATTTTCAATATTTTGGTTGTCAACATAGCTAAAATAAGCATTCCAATGTTCTTCTGTTGTAACTTCACCTTGAACATCAAACCTTGGAAGATATTTTTGATAATCCCCTCCAGGAAGAACATTAAGAGGCCTAGGTAAGACTTACGGGGCATATTTAGCATCCACTATGGCACCTGTCATGTCCCCTCCCGCCTTGGATGAGAAATGCGACCACTAATCCTGCTCTGATACCACAATGTAGCGTCCTCTCTACTCTACTATTGCTCTGATATACCATGATGTCATGAACCCGGTGCCCATTCACCTAACTGATATGCGGAATAATTTAAATTTTCTCCTTACTATCTCCTTAAACACAGTCATGGGTCATGTTCATCCTTTTACACTCATTTTTAAGCAAAAACATAACAGTAATAATCGTTCTGCATCTCACAGATCCATTATGTTAACCATAAAAGTCATTCCGCACTGAACCTAACTTTTTCGCCTTCCACCCTGCCACCTTTTGTTGCGGACTTCGGGAATTGGAAATTCCTCGAAACGACCACCTTGTCTTTTGACTTTTCTCCTTCTGACTTCCAACTTCCTCTACGAACCTCGGAAGTCGGGAACTCGGTAGTTTAAATGGCGAGCTAATTTTATTGAGAAGTCTAGATTTTGTTAAAAAGAAATTGTATGGAATTTCCAAAGACAACTTGATGAGCACTATGTTTTTTCAAGTGTATCTTTTACATACTTAATAAATATATACGAGGCACAACCACTTATAATAATAATAGGTTGTATATATATATAATTTTAGGATTTTAAGTTAATTTTTAATTTATGATTTCGTATATATGATCAATATAAATTGGTTTATTTATTTATTTCATAACCATATAAATCATGAAAAATAAATTATTAATATTTTATTTGTTATATTTAAAAAAAATCAAAGATAAATATAAAATAATATAACATAATATTAATATAGTTATTATGTAATTAATATCATAAATAAATTCATTTAGTAAATACTATAAACCATATAAATTTTAGGATTTTAAGTTAATTTTTAATTTATGATTTCGTATATATGATAAATATAAATTAGTTTATTTATTTATTTCATAACCATATAAATCATGAAAAATAAATTATTAATATTTTATTTGTTATATTTAAAAAAAATTAAAGATAAATATAAAAAAATATAACACAATATTAATATAGTTATTATGTAATTAATATCATAAATAAATTCATTTAGTAAATACTATAAACCATTAAATCAATTATAAATTTTTTATTGTTATATTTAAAAAATCAAAGATAAATATTAAATAATATAATATAGTTATTATGTAATTAATATCATGAATAAATTTTTATCTTTTAAATACTATAAACCATTAAATCAATAATTATTTTTTATTTGTTATATTTTAAAAAAATTAAGGATAACAATTAAATAATATAACATTATATTAATAAAGTTATTATGTAATTTATACTATAGCGATGAAATATGGTAAATACTAGAAACCATTATTTTAATAATTATTTATTTGTTGTCATTGTGTCGAGAGGCGCTCTACAACCTAGTATGGGGGAGATCTTGTAACGTTACATAACGTTATTTTTATTAATAAAAAATAAAAATTTTAATTATAGGCCAAAATAAATGTCGGCCAGAAAAACAACCTAATATGGGGCAGATGTTGTAATCTTCCTACCTAACAAAACAATAAAAAAGTAAAATTTTGTAATTATCTAGAAAAAATATGTGGGCGAGAAAAAAAACACAATATGGGGTTGATGTTGTAATGTTCCTACCTAACAAAATAATAAAAATTAAAAAATTAAATTATCTGCAAAAAAATGTTGCCATTGCACATGGTTTTAAAACAATGTGCAAGGCCTTCTAAACAACCCATGGTTTTATTATACATGGTTTAGGTGGGCCTTGCACATGGTCTTAAAACCATGTGCAAGGCCTTCTAAACAACCCATGGTTTTATTGTACATGGTTTAGGAGGGCCTTGCAAATGGTTTGAAGACCATGTGCAAGGCCTCCTAAACAACCCATTGTTGTAGGAGGGCCTTGCATATGGTTTTAAAACCATGTATGGGAAATGTTGTAATGTTAGTTCATGACAAAATAAAAAATAATAAAAAATATTATATGTCAGCCATAAATAATATTAAATACTAATAATAAAAATATTATTTGTGGACCTTAAATAAAAAGATGTGTCTTTTGGTTTGAATCAAATCAATGGCTAAGGACACACCAAAGTTGATAATTCATTGAGTGCAATACCTAAGAAGAGGTTTGCACCTTGAGAGATTTGATCCCTCTTGGCGCTTGATAGAGCCTAGGATTTGGATCTACGCTGGTTAATTATCAATGAACAACTTTTTATTGTTGAAACATAGTAAATACTATAAACCATTATTGTTGAAATCGAGTAAATATCAGAAACCATTATTTTAATAATTATTTATTTGTTGTTGCGCAGAGAGGCGCTCTTCGGTCCAGTATGGGAGATATATTGTAACGTTATGTAACGTCATGTAACATTCCTTTCGTAAATGTAGCCATAAAAAAATAAAAAATTTAATTATCCTCCAAAATAAATGTCGGCCACAAAAACAACCTAATATGAGGAAGATGTTGTAATGTTTCTACCTAACAAAACTATAAAAAATAAAAAGTTTAATTATCGGCCAAAAAAAATGTCGGTCGTACACTTGGTTTTAAAACCATGTCCAAGGCGTCCTAAACAACCCATGGTTTTATTGTACATGGTTTATGAGGGCCTTGCAAATGGTTTTAAAACCATGTGCAAGGCCTCCTAAACAACCCATGGTTTTATTGTACATTGTTTAAAAGGTCATTGCAAATGGTTTGAAGACCATGTGCAAGGCCTCCTAAACAACACATGGTTTTAGGAGGGCCTTGCACATGGATTTAAAACCATGTATGGGAGAGATGTTGTAATGTTCTTTCCTAACAAAATAAAAATAATAAAAAATATTATATCTTGACTATAAATAGTATTAAATATTAATAATAAAAATATTATATGTAAGATTTGATCTCTCTCGACGCTTGATAGAGCCTACGATTTGGATCTATGCTGGTTATTGCGCCGAGAGGAGCTCTACAACCCAGTATGGGGGATATCTTGTAACGTTATGTAATGTTACGTAACTTTACTCTTGTAAATGTTAGCCATAAAAAACCAGTGTAGATCCAAATCCAGGCTCTATCAAGCGCCGAGAGGGATCAAATCTCTCAGGTGAAAACCTCTTCTTAAGTATCCATTGATTTGATTCAAACCAAAAGACACCTCTTTTTATTTAAGGTCCACATATAATATTTTTATTATTAATATTTAATATTATTTATGGTTGACATATAATATTTTTTATTATTTTTTATTTTGTTAGGAACAAACATTACAACGTTTCTCCATGCATGGTTTTAAAATCACATGCAAGGCCCTCCTACAACCATGGGTTGTTTAGGAGTCCTTGCACATGGTCTTAAAACCATTTATAAGGCCCTCCTAAACCATGTACAATCAAACCATGGGTTGGTTAGCAGGCCTTGCACATGGTTTTAAAACCATGTGCAAGGCCAACATTTTTTTGAGGATAATTCAATTTGTTATTTTTTATTATTTTGTTAGGTAGAAACATTACAACATCTCCCCCATATTGTGTTTTTTTCCTAACCCACATTTTTTTTACGGATAATTAAATTTTTACTTTTTTGTTTTGTTGGGTAGAATGATTACAACATCTCCCCCATATTAGATTGTTTTTTTGGCTGACATTTATTTTGGCCTATAATTAAAAAATTTATTTTTTATTAATAAAAATAACGTTACGTAACGTTACAAGATCTCCCCCATACTAGGCTGTAGAGCGCCTGTTGGCGCAATAAAATTTTTAATTATCCTCCAAAATAAATCATCTGGCCACAAAAACAACCTAATATGGGGGAGATGTTGTAATGTTCCTACCTAACAAAACAATAAAAAAAAAAAATTTAATTATCAGCCAAAAAACATTCCGTCACAAAAACAACACAATATGGGGGAGATGCTGTAATGTTCCTACTTAACAAAATAATAAAAAATAAAAAATTGAATTATCCGCAAAATAAAAGTTGGTCGTGCACATGGTTTTAAAACCATGTGCAAGGCCTCCTAAACAACCCATGGTTTTATTGTACATGGTTTAGGAGGGCCTTGCATATGGTTTTAAAACCATGTGCAAGGCCTCCTAAACAACCCATGGTTTTATTGTACATGGTTTAGGAGGTCGTTGCAAATGGTTTTAAGACCAAGTGCAAGGCCTCCTAAACAACCCATGGTTTTAGGAGGGCCTTGAACATGGTTTTAAAACCATGTATGGAGGAGATGTTGTAATGTTCTTTCCTAGGAAAATAAAAAATATTATATGTCGGCCATAAATAGTATCAAATATTAATAATAAAAATAATATATGTCGACCTTAAATAAAAAGATGTGTCTTTTGGTCTTAATCACACCAAAGTTGGTAGTTGAGTGCAATACTTCAAAAGAGGTTTGCACCTCCAAAGATTTGATCCTTCTCGGGGCTTGATAGAGCCTAGAATTTGGATCTATGCTGGTTAATTATCAATGAACAAATTTTGTGTTTTTCTTGTGATCTATTATTAGATTAATTTGATTAATAAATTTATTAAATAATTATGTCGATAGACGTTTTTATTTAAGATTTGGAGCTGACTACGTCCTATTCTTTTTCATCTACGGATGAGGATGAGACAAGTGTACTATTGAGATTCGTTCAAAATTCAAAATAGACAATTATAAAAAAGAAGGAAAATAAAAAATAAGTGGTAGCAATGCAGGGATAACTCATAGTTGATGAATGGAT
>LPNX010203968.1:143675-177348 GCA_001517045.1 Pseudotsuga menziesii | reverse complement strand
AAAATGGAATGATGACATCATCATTCCATTTTTTCAGGTATTTCTTGTTTTTGGGGTAGCAGGGTCCGTCAAAAGTATGCCGAGTGGGTACTCGTTGGATGGGAAATTTAATTCTACATCCAATGAGCTCTCCTGATTGAAATTTGAGTAAAAACACGGGGAGATATGTCAAAAATACAAACAAAAAAGTAGTTTTTTTCTTTTCTTCCTCCAAAATTAATAAATATTATTTTATTATTTTAACTATTATTTTATTAGTTCATTTTAGGAGGCCCATTTTGAGTTGAAATTTCCTCTAATGTGTACAGAATTCAAAGGAAAATCACCGATGAATGTTTGCATGGAAGTGCAGCAACATTTTTGTTCAATATCAGAGATTCGAATGTCTTCTTCTATTTCAGCAAAATGAGAAGATGAGATATTAGAGATCTCATGAACTTCTGGAGCATCAGGAGGAGTCACTGCATGGAGACTTTCTTCAATTCGAATTGACTGTATAGAAGATTTTGCTTCATCTTCATCTTGAACAACTTCATCAGAGAGAGTAGAGGCCAGGACTTTTGAGAAAAGAAATCTTGTGGTGCTGGCTATGATCTCCAAAGTACTATTATGATCCTCATTGTGCTTGCCAAAGGTTCTATCCAATTTTGTCCAGAGATCCTTTGGGTATTCAACAAAACCATTAAGGTAGTACAAGCTAGGAGAAAGGGCCAGACATATTGCTCCAAAAGCTCTATCACCGTCATTTATCCAATCATTCTCATTCTCATAAGACTCTTTTCCAAGTCCAATAGACACCTCATCTCTTGATAGATGCAATCATTTTCAACTTCCATTTCGAATAGCTTGTGAATGGGGTGAGAAGAGGGATTGATGGGTCCATTCGAAGTTGTACGTGTTAAAACCTACAAATCAAAACAAAAAAGGGGCACCGTAAGGTCGGACAACCTGCACATTCTAGGCTTTCATCACACCCAACATAATCAATCAAGCAAGCTTGATCAACAAGTTCTTTACTTGGGATATTGAGTGGTAAGCCTTGGCTTCTGGTGTAGTGCTGGATTTTTGAGGTATTGCTCAAATTTCATGGAGAAATCTGTCAAAAAGCTTGTTTTTGAGAGATAGATCTTTGATCCACCGTATGCTCTGATACCATTTTAATCTTGCACATTGATCTAGGAACAAAGCATCAATCTCATCAAAGAATAATCAACAAATACTCATGAAATGGTGTTAATCGGAACCAAAATGGTTTCCTCTCTGTATATTCAATAAACAATGAATGTTTACAATAACAATGTAAAGCAATAGCTTGATTGCATGAGGAATTTGAATACCTAAGGAGATAATTCGAATTCAATGAGTGAGTCTGGATTAACTGACTCTTATCCATTCAATCACACTCAGTTAACCACTTGACCAAAACCCTAATTGACTCACCAAACCCTAACTAAAGTCAGAGTGCAATAAATGACTGAATCTCAACTGAAGGAGATCAAACACATGTCATAGCAAGCCAACCATCAAGTGATAGTGCTCCATGACTTCAATGAACCCTGATGAGGTTAACTAAAGCTGAACTGACCATCAGAAGTTGGTGGAGGTGCCCTGTTGACTCCATATCATTAAATAATGATAAACAATCATTAAATAATATATTTAACGAGAGGAGGCACCTTAACTGACTGGTTGAACTGATTGTAACCACCAGTTAGAAATTAGGTGCATTAATATCACTCAAATCACCCCCGGAGTGCTCCAGTTAGCCTCCTTGAATGTAGGAGAAGGCTAAGTTAGCCTCCTTGACTGCAGGTAGGCGTGGGTGTGACTGGATGATGGCAATTAATTCTCCACCGATGTCAATTAATGTCAATTATACTTAGGATAGTGGTTTAACTAGGCCAATTTGACCAAAAAGAGTTTGTATGATGGTAAATGTCTCCAACAACACCATGATGCAAATATAGTTGGAGTAAGTTTTTCTTCTGACAGCATGGCACTATGAGTGAAAACTAATTTGAGTTAGCTTTTATAAGGTAGTTTTCCATCTAACACAACCACATTGTCATCGATCACATTGCACCGTGATGGAAATCTAGTTGGATTTAGCTTTCATCCTTAAATCATTGCATGGTGAGTGAAATCTAATGTGTGTTAGCTTTCATAATGTAGCTTTTTCATCTACCACAATCACATTGTCATCAATCACAATGCACCATGATGGAAATCTAGTTAGATTTAGTTTTCGTTCTTAAAACATTGCACAATGAGTAAAGCTAATGTCTGGTATCCTTCATAAGGTAGTTTTTCATCTAACACACCCACATTGTTATCAAATACATTACACCATGATGGAAATCTGGCTGGAGTAAGATTCATTCTAACAACAGGACACTATAAGAGAAATCTTATGTGTGTTAGATCATAACACCATGATGGAAATATAGTTGGAGTTAGCTTTCCTTTTAACAACATGGCACGATGAGTGAAAGCTAATGTGTGTTAGTTTTCATAAGGTAGTTTTCCATGTAACACAACCACATTGTCATCAAGCACATTGCATCATGTTGGAAATATAGCTTGAGTTAGCTTTCATCTTTAAATTGTTGCACAGTGAAGGAAATATAACGTGTGTAAGTTTTCATAGTGCAGTTTTTCATCTAGCACAACCACATTGTCATCAATCACAATGTGCCATGATGCACATCTAGTTGGAGTTAGATTTTCTTCTAACAACATGGCACTATGAGTGAAAGCTTATGTGTGTTAACTCATTACACCATTATGAAAATATAGCTGGAGTTAGCTTTCTTTTTAACAACATGGAATGATGAGTGAAAGATAATGTGTGTTATTTTTCATAAGATAGTTTTCCATCTAACACAACCACATTATCGCATTGGATCGTGATTGAAATCTAACTAGAGCTAGCTTTCAACCTTAAATCGATGCACAGTGAGTGAAATCTAATGTGTGTTAGCTTCAATAATGTAGTTTTTCATTTAACACAACCACATTGTCATCAATCAAAATGCACCATGTTGGAAATCTAGGTAGAGTTAGCTTTCATTCTTAAAACGTTGCACGGTGAGTAATAGATAATGTGTGTTAGCTTTCGTAAGGTAGTTTTTTATCTAACACATCCACATTCTCATCAAATGCATTACGCCATGATGCAAATCTAGTTGGCTTTAGCTTTCCTTCTAACAACATGGCACGATGAGTGAAAGCTTATGTGTGTTATCTCATTACACCATGATGAAAATCTAGCTGGAGTTAGTTTTTCTTCTAACTACATGGCACGATGAGTGAAAACTAATGTGTGTTAGCTTTCATAAGTTAGTTTTCGATCTAACACAATGACATCGTCATTGATCACATTCTATCGTGATGAAAATCTAGTTGGATTTAGCTTTCATCCTTAAATCATTGCACGATGAGTGAAATTTAATGTGTGTTAGCATTCATAATGTAGTTTTTCCATCTAGCACAACCATATTGTCATCAATCACAATGCACCATGATGGAAATATCGTTAGAGTTAGCTTTCATTCTTCATACATTGCACGGTGAGTAAAGTTAATGTTTGTTATCTTTCATAAGGTATATTTTCATCTAACACAACCACATTGTTATCAAATACATTACACCATGAGGGAAATCTAGTTAGAGTTAGCTTTCCTTTTAACATGACACTATAAGGGAAAGCTTATGTGTGTTAGTTCATTACACCATGATGAAAATCTAGTTGGAGTTAGATTTCCTTTTAACAACATGGCACAATGAGTGAAATATAATGTGTCTTAGCTTGCATAAAGTAGTTTTTCATGTAACACAGTCACATTGTCATCAAGCACATCGCACCGTGTTGAAAATCTAGCTGGAGTTAACTTTCATCTTTAAATCGTTACACGATGAGTGAAATCTAATGTGTGTAAGCTTTCATAGGGTAGTTTTCAATTTATCACAACCACATTGTCACATTGCACCGTAATGGAAATCTAGCTAGAGTTAGCTTTCAACCAGGGATGATTTTAAGGAACCATACTTATTTAAAAGTGTATAAATGTTGGCGAAAATTACCAATTCTTAAAATTCCAACTATAAAATGATTGGCAATATTTTTCAAAAAATATTTTAATTTCCAAGGATTTTATATCATTTATATGACAATTTGGCGATTTTTAGGGTGAAAATTTTTTACCTCATCAAAATTGGGCGAAACAAGGCTTCAAAAAATGCAAAATGGCGAATGTTTTTTGGGAGAAAAACATGGAAAAATAGCCCACTGGGCTAAAATTCACCCCTAAAATTATCCCTGCTTTCAACCTTAAATCATTGCACAGTGAATGAAATCAAATGTGTGTTAGTTTTCATAGTGTAATTTTCCATTTAGCACAACCACATTGTCATCTATCAAAATGCACCATGTTGAAAATATAGCTAGAGTTAGCATTTGTTTTTAAAACGTTACATGGTGAGTAATAACTAATGTGTGTGAGATTTTGTAAGGTAGTTTTTCATCTAACATAGCCACATTGTCATAAAAAAAATTACACCATGATGCAAATCTAGATGGAGTTAGATTTCCTTCTATCAACATGCACGATGAGTGAAAGCTTATGTGTGTTAGCTAATTACATCATGATGAAAATCTAGCTAGAGTTAGCTTTCCTTTTAACTACATGATACGATAAGTGAAAGCTAATGTGTGTTAACTTTCATAATGTAGTTTTTCCATGTAACACAACCACATTGTCATCAATCATATTGCGTTGTGTTCAAAATCTAGATGAACTTAGCTTTCATCCTTAAACCGTTGCACTGTGAGTGAAATTTAATGTGTGTAAGCTTTCATAGTGTAGTTTTACGTCTAGCATAGCCACATTGTCATTAATCGCAATGCACCATGATGGTAATCTAGCTAGAGTTAGATTTCGTTCTTAAAACATTGCATAGTGAGTAAAAGCTAATGTGTGTTAGCTTTCATAAGGTATTTTTTTATCTAACATGACCACATTGTCATCAAATACATTACACCATCATAGAAATCTAGCTGGAGTTAATTTTTCCTCTAACATGGCACTATGAGTGAAAGCTTATGTGTGTTAGCTCATTACACCATTATGAAAATCTAGCTGGAGTTAGCTTTCTTTTTAACAATATGGTACGATAAGTAAAAGATAATGTGTGCTAGCTTTCATAAGGTGGTTTTCCATCTAACACAACTACACTATCAAATTGCACCATGATGAAAATCTAGCTAGAGTTAGCTTTCAATCATAAATCATTGCAAGGTGAGTGAAATCTAACGTGTGTTAGCTTTCATAATGTAGTTTTTCATTTATCACAACCACATTGTCATCAATCATAATGCATCATGATGGAAATCTAGCTAGAGTTAAATTTCGTTCTTAAAACATTGCACGGCCAACAAAGCTAATGTCTCTTAGCTTTCATAAGATAGGTTTCCATCTAATACAACCACATTGTCATCAAATACATTACACCATAATGGTAATCTAGCTAGATTTAGCTTTCCTTCTAACAACATGGCACTATAAGGGAAAGCTTATGTGTGTTTGCTCATTACACCATGATGGAAATCTAGTTGTAGTTAGCTTTCCTTTTAACAACAGGGCACGATGAGTGAAAGCTAATGTGTGTTAGCTTTCACAATGTATTTTTCCATGTAACACAAACACATTGCACCATGTTGGATCGTTAAAGTGTTGAATGGTGAGTGAAATCTAATGTGTAATCTTTTATAGTTTATTTTTTCATTTAACACAACTACATTGTCATCAATCACAATGGACCATGATGAAAATCTAGCTGAAGTTAGCTTTCGTTTTTAAAACATTGCACGGTGACTAAATCTAATGTACATTATCCTTCATAAGGTAGTTTTCCATCTAACACAGTGACATTGTCATCAAATACATTACACCATGATGAAAATCTAGCTGGAGTTAGTTTTCCTTATAACAACATGGCACTACAAGGGAAAGCTTATGTGTGTTAACACATTACACCATGATGGAAATCTAGTTGGAGTTAGCTTTCCTTTTAACAACATGGCACGATGAGTGAAAGATAATGTGTGTTAGCTTTCATAAGGTAGTTTTTCTTGTAAACAACCACAGTGTCATAAATTACATTGCGCCGTGTTGGAGATCTAGCAGAAGTTAGATTTCATCCTTAAATTGTTGCACGGTGAGTGAAATATAATGTGTGTAAGCTTTTATAGTGTAGTTTTCCATCTAGAATAGTGACGTTGTCATCAATCACAATGCATCATGATGGAAATCTAGCTGGAGTTATCTTTCATTTTTAAAACATTGCATGGTAGCTAATGTGTGTTAGCTTTCACAAGGTAGATTTCCATCTAACACTGCCACATTGTCATCAAATACATTACACCATGATGGAAATCTAGCTGGAGTTAGCTTTCATTCTAACATGAAACTATGAGTGAAAGTTTATGTGTGTTAGCTCATTACATCGTTATAAAAATCTAGTTGAAGTTAGCTTTGTTTTTAACAACATGGCATGATGAGTGAAAGCTAATGTGTGTTAGCTTTAATAAGGCACATCCACATTGTCACATTGCACCATGATGGAAATTTAGTTGGGGTTATATTTCAACCTTAAATCGTTGCACGGTGATGAAATCTAATGTGTGTTAACTTTCATAATGTAGTTTTCCATTTAGCACAAACACATTGACATCAATCAAAATGCACCATGTTGGAAATCTAGATAGAGTTAGCTTTCATTCTTAAAACATTGCACGATGAGTAATAGCTAATGTGTGTTATCTTTTGTAAGGTAGTTTTTCATCTAACACAGTCACATTGTCATCAAATACATTACACCATGATGCAATCTAGCTAGAGTTAGTTTTCCTTCTAACAACATGGCACGATGAGTGAAAAATAATGTGTGTTAGCTTTCATAAGGTAGTTTTCTATCTGACACAACCACATCATCACTGATCACATTGTACCGTGATGGAAATCTAGCTGGAGTTAGCTTTCGTCATTAAATCATTGCACGATGAGTGAAATATAATGTGTTAGTTTTCATAATGTAGTTTTCCATCTAGCACAACCACATTGTCATCAATCACAATGCACCATGATAAAAATCTAGCTAGAGTTAGCTTTCGTTCTTAAAAAATTGCATGGTCAGTAAATATAATGTTTGTTAGCTTTCATAAGGTAGATTTCCATTTAACACATCCACATTGTTATCAAATACATTACACCATGATGGAAATTTAGTTGGAGTTATTTTTTCTTCTAACAACATGGCACTATAAGGGGAATCTTATGTGTGTTAGCGCATTACACTATGATGGAAATATAGCTAGAGTTAGCTTTCCTTTTAAAAACATGGCACGATAAGTGAAAGTTAATGTGTGTTAGCTTTCATAAGGTAGTTTTCCATGTAACACAACCACATTGCACCATGTTGGAAATCTAGCTGAAGTTAGCTTTCATCCTTAAATCGTTGCATGGTGAGTGAAATTTAATGTGTGTAATATTTCATAATGTATTTTTCCATCTAGCACAACCACATTGTCATCAATCACAATGAATCATGATGGAAATCTAGCTAGGGTTAGATTTTGTTCTTAAAACATTGCACGATGAGTAAAGCTAATGTCGGTTAAGCTTTATGTTTGTTAAGATTTCATAAGGCAGCTTTCCATCTAACATAGCCACATTGTCATCAAATACATTACATCATGGTGGAAATATAACTAGAGTTAGCTCTCCTTCTAACAACATGGAACTATAAAGGAAATCTTATCTTTGTTAACTCTTTACACCATGATGGAAATCTAGCTGGAGTTAGCTTTCATTTTAACAACATAGCACGATGAGTGAAAGCCAATGTGTGTTAGATTTCATAAGGTAGTTTTCCATGTAACACAACCACATTGTCATCAATCATATTGCGTTGTGTTGGAAATCTAGCTGAAGTTCGCTTTCATCCTTAAATCATGACATGGTGAGTGAAATCTAATGTGTGTAAGTTTTCATAGTGTAGTTTTCCATCTAGCACAACCACATTGTCATCAATCATAATGCACCATGATGGAATTCTAGCTGGAGTTAGCTTTCGTTCTTAAAACATTGCACGGTGAGTAAAATTTAATGTGTGTTCGCTTTTGATAATGTAGTTTTCCATCTAACATTGCCACATTGTCATCAAATACATTACACCATGATGGAAATCTAACTGGAGTTAGCTTTCCTTCTAACATGGCACTATGAGCAAAAGCTTGTGTGTTAGCTCATTACACCATGGTGAAAATCTAGCTGGAGTTAGCTTTCTTTTTAACAACATGGCATGATGAGTGAAATCTAATGTGTGTTAGCTTTCATAAAGTAGTTTTTAATCTAACACAACCACATTGTCACATTGCATTGTGATGAAAATCTAGCTGGAGTTAGATTTCAACCTTAAATCGTTGCAAGGTGAGTGAAATCTAATGTGTGTTAGCTTTCAAAATGTAGTTTTTCATTTAGCATAATCAACTATTTTTATCTAAGAGAATTATTTGGCCACAAATCTTCTCTTCTATCAGCAACATGTTTTATCTTGTAGATCTACTTGGAAGATACGACACTCTTGGTTTCTGGTTTGGGTACTGTATCCCAATCATGACTGGTAATCTTCCATCATTGCTTCTACCATGATTTCAAAATTTTAGGTCATCGACATATCCCAGTATTCCACATTCAACCTTGAAGGTTGTAACCCACTTTACTCTTGGTAAAGCCTTAGTCCATATGAAAGTTGTCCATCCTGTCGTACCATGTCCAACTCAGAGATCTTATGTAGTCACTCCCCTTGAAGTGAAGCATCATCCTCCTGCATTTTGTACTGGAGTGACAAGTATCATTCTGCTACTATGTATCCATATCAGGTTACTAGATACCAAGATCCCTTTATCTTGAACTTTGTCGAAAAGTTCATCTTGCACCCATCTATGAGTTTTTTTTATCTTCTATAGGTTTCCATCTTCAACCTTGTAGCAAAGGTTAAGATATTCATCACTCTAGGTGGTCTTTCAAGCTCATGGATGTGCTTATCTATGGGTGTTTTCTGAGCTCGTACAAAGCCTATTGTGTACAGATGGTTCTTTTCTAGATATATACTTCTACTGGAGAAGTGTGTCTGGTCAATAGAATATGTCATGCCATAGTCTATTCTTTCTGAGAAAAAACATGAACCTCACTTTGTATACTTGTTCTTGTAGATCCATATGGAAGACAGTACGGACATCCCTTCAAGTCTCGAAACCATATATTTGGTTTGGAAGTCTCACCATACTTTTCTTCATCTCTTGAGGTGGATCTACCGCTCTCTTATATTCTTCTGGAGCTATTTCTTCTGTCATGGTGTCTCTAACCCTGGGAGCTTTAGGTTCATTTTTTATTGGAGTGAATTTTGAATTGTCATCACTTGTTCTTCGAAAGAAGTCCCATACTCCTTTTCTTGTAGGAAGTTGTACACGACCTTTCCTACAAGTCAAATGCCTCAGTTGCATGGTTAGAACCATTTCATAGGACATATGCATAAAGACAAATTCTTATGCATCATGCAACTATTTTAGCCAATACAACATTCATCCATATCTCAAAGAAACTTTTCAAATGCCTTCCATCTCTACCATAACATCATTGATATTGTACACTAATCCAATATGTCAGCAAAGAGGTTTCATTCTAGATAAGTAGCAATGGAGAGTTGTATAGCACCATGGGCTACTTACCCATAACATGCATATTAGTAGTATACTGTCATTAATGCAAACATTCTGTCATGCATAATACACAACATATACAGAAAATAAAATTCAAATACTTATATTTTTTTTAGAAGGCTTATTATTATGCTTTGTCTTAATCTCCTTCAGGATCTGCAGCTCCTCCTTTGACCAAAGAGATTACTTCAATCTGATGCTTGCTTGAAAGTTTTTCTGGAATGTTGCTTCCGGTGGACCTAGGGTTTGATAGAGGAACCCTAATTTTTTTCAAATTAGGTATATTTCATATCTGATTGGATAGAAATATGTGCCTCCTCAAGGAGAGCTGAGCAACATACTCATTTTCCCAAAACTATGACCAAAACTGTAAAATATCTGATGCCCTAGTTTTCTTCAATTTCTTCTACATAATTTTCTGATCGGTAGCTCTAAAATTGATGCCTCTATGTGTCTGAAATTTCTCATGGAGGTAGCCTCGTATGTCCTATTTCCAACCCCGCAGGTTAGAGCAAAATGGATTTTACCAATTGGGACTTATGCGAAGTTTCCCAAGGTGACTTATTTCAAGGCTGTTCATCATATCAAACTTGTACGGATTGTGACATGTCACTGTTTCACCTTCGAGGTATTAAACTTTTACCACAGAAAGTACAGTACGTTCCATATCTAGAACATCTTGTAAAAATTCATTTTTACTTTCGTAGCCAAAGATATAGAAATTTTCCTTAGGTAACATGTTTAAGGTTGAATCTTGGGAGAGGCTAGAACCCTGATTTTGAGGAATCATATATCCTAGATTATAGTGAATATTAGCCTGAAACCTTTACACAGGGTACATAAAAAATTTATATTCAGCCTGTAAAAGTGTAGGCTTGTTATCCTTCTCCAATATCTAGATATAACAAAAGTCCCAAAATTACTAGTTTCTAGTCTTTTAGGGTTTTCAAGCATGAAATCCTAATCTTCAATAGTTGTAGTTGTAGCACTGTTTTGGCTGTACAAAGACTTATTTTAGGGTAGTTATGATACCATGTTAAGTTTTTAATGGTTATATCAGATCTTATAACATTTATCATCATAACAAAATAACCATAAGCAAAAGGATCGCTGAAAGATAGACAAGTGCAGCCACACAAAAGAACACAAATATTTATCCTAGAAAACCCGCAAGAGTAAGAAAACCCAACAAAAATTCCTCTGTAAAATATGTATAAAAAATTATAAAACAAGACCCCAAATAGGTGTGCCTCCCTCTAGCAGATATATATATATATATCTCTCCTATGCATTATACACAACTAAGTGTGTGTTCAAATGAGGAACACATCTCCTTTATTTATACTCTTTTCTTCACTTGACTTTTAACCTAACAAGTTGGCCCCACTCAACTAAGTGGGATGACTTCACTTAGGAAGACTCAATACAATATTATATTATATTCATTAGGGTACTATTGACCCGGCTTACAATGGAGTCTTTACCTCATGACTCTATGATGACCAATTACGATAGTAACACCCCGCCAGAGGGATAATAACATCTCCCTTGGGTTACATCAGTAAAATACTTTTAGAATATCCTTTGAAGTTACAATATTCAATAATAAGTTTGTTACTGGATAGTCTATGGAGTTAACCAGAGTTACCAAATTTGGCTAAGGGGAACCCATACTGAATGCATATCATGTGCGTGATTGTAGGGATCCACACCCAAAACCTTCCCATTTGGGGTGTTTGCTAACTAGGTGTATTTTTGAGCTCTGTATACACACCCAGTCAATTAGAAGGCCCAAAATAGATTGGGTAGTGTTTCCTATCACATAAATTGAGCATATAAAGAAACCAAAAATAACTTAGAATGAAATATTTATTATCATAAATGAGGTCAAAGTCTGATATGTAATTGATTATTACAAATCCAATTTCTACTTTTTCATTTCCTCTACCAATAAACACCTCCAAACAAGAGAACCAACCTAAAAAAAGAAAAAATGTACACAAATACTGTAGGCAATCCCTAGAAATTACTAAGAGAATTAGTAAGTATATTATAGGTAATAAATCTCTTGCTGCTTTTTTTGTCAACATGCCTGCCAATGAGCTTTAAAAACAGATTCGAGCTTGGCTTGCACTTTGCAAAGAATTTTGATATTCATAGTAAATGGTAGAGAAGCTCGTGTACAACTGGAACTTCTTTCAATTGATATTGTGGATGATTGGATGGTTAGCCTTAAAATTCCTCAAAACCCTAGCACTAATACATTGGGGCAGATTCTAACTGCTGGTACAAAAGATTTACACAACTCAATTGAAATATCTGAAGGAGGTACTTTATCCTCATTATGCTTCTTTCATTTCCTGAACATTCTCAATGGAAAATTTTCTTTTATGCTACCTAATTACATAATCTTATTTGGATTGGAAATTTGTAAAACTAACACTTTTAGTACTGCTACTAATTAACAGTCCATTGCCTTGTTTTACGAAACCATGAAAAGGCTGGGAGCACATAAATACGTATAAATAAATTAAAATGATTTTTTTGTCATTTTAATTTACCTTAATGATAGAATAATGAGTCTCTATTTATTGAATGATGAATATTATCTGTATTTAAACTTGATAAATTATAAATGAATGAATAATGAATGTATGTTTGCATGTATTATAAATCATCAATTCATCATTGGTTTGCTATGTTTTAATTTTAACGACCATTGATTATGTTTATTGTGAGGAGAATGTAGTTAACATTCAATTTTCCAATGATTGTGAGTAAAGGTCATGACAATACTATATTTATCCATAATTTTGCAAACCACTAGAACAATTCTAGTACAATTTGGCAGATGCAAAATACAAATGGTTCCATGGCTCACAGTTTCAAAGATAGTGTTAAATTGGGTGTATTTGTTTTAAAAAATATCCATAAATAGGAAACTTGACTGACCATTGCTGAGGTAGTAAAAATGACTACTATTTTTCAAAGTTTTTTTTCTAAAGAAGACAATCAACCATTCTTGGAGGAATATATAAAGGAAGAAGGTCAAATGGCCATTCCCAGTTTTCAGAAGGAAAAAAATACAAGAGTCTAGGTCTGGAAGGATGGGTTGTCAAATTTTTCTTAGGGTTCAATGGGTTACTTGAAGAATATATTATAAGTATCTCCAATGAATCAAGGATATCAACAAAGATACTAACAACCTTTAGTTCAACATTCATTCCCTTGTTCCCAAAGCCTGATATCCCAATATCCTTTGATTAAATCCAACTTTATCTCATTATGTAAGTGTACTTGTAAAATTATTACAAAGATCATCAATCTAAGGGTTAACAAGATTTTGGTAGCTTCAATTTCACATGAACAATATGGATTTTCTATTCTGTACGCAGATTCATGAGGCAATTGGAGTAACATAAAGAATAGCAGGTTTCCCATGAATGCAAACCTATGTCATTTACCTACAATATCTTCATCGATTACTATGTTAAGGAGGGCAAGAATGAGAGTTGAGTATCGGTGTGTAAAGAAAATATACACACCTTAGAGAGCATACCTTATGGTGAAAAGAATATAGATGTGTTGGATTTGGCATGTCCTCTAGATCACTACTCTATCCTATTCATGGAAAAAGAGATATAAAGCAACTTTTAGGATCCTAAAAAGGGTTTCAATTGAATGGATTTCCAAAGTTTTTTGGAATGCTAGGAAGCTCAAATGTATGCCAAGTTCCTTTCTAGGAGATTACATTGTGTCCTCTACTATTACAACCCATTTAGATATGATTGCCTTCCTCATTGTGGTGGTAAGAGAAAATTTAGTGAGGTAAAGAATTACTCTTTGTACATTATATTGACTTATAAAGCTAAGCCTTTTGAAACAACAACAAAAAAGTATTTACTAGTTTCATCACACCTACCCTCCTAGCATATAGGAAATAGACATTTCCAAATTGAAATATTCATCTCAACATTCCAACTCTATTGAACCAACATTAACCAAATAACTCTTAGGTTATCTTGCAGCTTGTTGTTATAAGACATCCAACGAAGTAATAAGCTCAGAAAATTCCAAAATTGAACCACTAGTTAGTAGTTAAGAGCAATTTGACAAGTAAAAGTTAATTAGTAACCAAATGAAATTTTCCAGAAATTTAATCTTGTTGTTCCAATGATTTAGCAGTAATAAAATGAGTAAGAAAACTAAGGAGAACTCAGTCTTTAACCCAGGGAAAGGATACATAAATTTGAAGTGAAAATGCAAATTTGGCCAGTTTGAATCACTAAAATCGGTAAGAAACTGTAGATTGTGCCTAGATCTTGCATACTTTGGGCTCAATTATCTACCTGTGTTCTCCTGAAAGTATTTATAGTTCTTGAAATGGTGGAATAAGATTCTATGAGGAACCCCTTGTAGCATACCTTCTTTGTGGAGTTTCTAGAAGAGACACCAATTCCATTATTCTCATCAAGGTGCTGAAGCATATTCTTTTGATTCTGGAAACTAGAATTTGTCCCTGGCAACGGCACCAATTTGCTACCTTGTAAACCTGCCCTTCAAATATCCATGTCCCTGAACAAAATACAAGGTTGGGGAAACTTAGGAATGTTGTCCATTGTCATCACAGCAGTTGTTCCTCACTCTTAAGGCTGGTTCTTGTCCAGCACAAGTTGAGAACCCCTAAGTAAGATCACACACCTATTCTTGATTGCAGATATAAAAATCAGGTTAATGAAATGGTCTTCTTTTTAGGATTTTATGATATAAAAATGGTGAAATTGAAAGGACAAGTGCCTTATCCTTTGGGTAATAGAGTAAGGTTTAAAAGGAGAACCTTGAACCATATGGAGAATGCATGATAAAGCTGCTACAACAAATCTTATCAGCAGCTATCAACCAGATTTCAAGGCCAAACACCATGAAGTACTCATAAATCACTTCATTTCTAACTCAATTTTACAACCGTGTCGTGCAATCAAAGTTGAAAACAGAACAACCAAAAAGTCTTCATTGATTGAATAACAGTCACATAAATACTTTGTTTCAGCCCTGATTACATATTAGGTTGAAGGGGACAAAACATAATGGCACCTTAACCTATGTCTCAGCTCAAACTACCCAGACAACAATGAAAACAGTCCAACCAAAGAAGGTACAAACACAGATTTGAGTTGGTTGTGTAACAAATCAATCTGAGCTACAGCCAATGAAGACAAAGATGGAAGCTTGGACCTGTAAACTGCCTTTCCAACAATTTTCTAGAGAAAGAAGAGAAACTCGTTTTCTTTGGGTGGTGTTACATTTCTAACTCAAGGGCTATTCACTGTCGCCTTAGTACACCCTCTCCAACTTTAGGTTGGCTCTCCCTACATAATGGTGATATTGCTAAGTCTATGGCCTTAATGTTCAAGGTGACACAATGAGAGTAAGGCTTATCAAAATAAATGTGGTTGTAGTATATGAAAAGATGGGAATGGGAAACAAAAACATTTATAAGAGAGCGAAAAGGCTATAACTAGGAGAGAAGAGATGGAGAAAACCAGTGCCTGTCTCTCGCAGGATAATGGAGTGATGAGGGAGGGACTAAGTTTGTCACATCACCACTACTTCAATGACAAAGTCCTCACAAGTTCCAACTCCGTTGTAATCATGAATACCATTATAAAGCTGAATCGTATAGGGGATTTATCAAGCCAAGGTGAAATGACAATGCAATCCAACTGAATAGATTAACAGGTTCATGCAAAGAAACATGTTTTTGATAGATCAAAATTCTAAGAATTCTTGAGAAAGCTTGTCCAATGGTAAAATCAGGTTAGATTTCATTGCAAGAGTTGGCATGCTAAATTCATGTTAGACAACACATAAAGAACAAGCATGAAGCTTACTAAGATAAATTCAACATATTTGTTGCATGTGGCTTACAATACAGAAAGAGGAAATGATTATGTGCTTTGAAAGCATATTTCACCTTGTTAGCCACAGTAGAGAATTTGTGCAACTAGAAGAGACCTTGGCTGTTTTATCTTCAATCTCCTTACACACAATATCATATAACAAACTATTTGCTGAAGGATCCAATTCGTACTTAGCATCCAATCTTTGCAAAAAGCATTTGGAAAAATAGTTATCGGACATGCTAGAAATGGGAACAATTTATGTTTAAAATATGCACTGTTTAAACTTTAGGTCAAAAAATAACCACATAATTGAACTAGTATTAAGTAATTACATGTAAGGATAAGTAAAACCCAAATCAACAAACTCAAACAACAAGATGTGACTAAAAAACACAAAATCAGAAACATGAATATTTGTTAAATGCTTTCAAATTATAAGAAAAATAAACACTCTTCCTTAAAATATATCTTTTAGAAACTATGGTCATGAAAATGAAGACCTGAATTAAACTACATTTTTAAAAGATCGCATCTTAGTGTCCCTTCACAGAACCTGAGAAAGGTTCCATAGTTTGTGGTTTGTTAAAGAGCACTTATTCATGTAATTTTGTTTAATATTGCCTTTAATGTTTTCTAATTGTTCTTAATCAATCCTTTATCCCAAAATTTCCTAGCATCAAAGAGATGCATCCACAATAAGATGCCTGGCAAGTGTATTTCAAAACATTCCCTCTAATACTATGAGAGACGCTTGCATCTTATACCCATGATTTGGATGCAGTTTGTTGTTTGCATGATGGAAATCAAAACTGTAAAGTGGACATCTATAATGTTCTGAATAGGTGGTTGTATGAAGTTGTACAAACATTAGTCCAAGGTTAAATTATTTTATAGTATATAGACATGGGAGAATTACACTACTATGCATGTTCATTCCATATACATAATAGGCATTAGCATTAAAATAATAGCATTGCAACACCATGAGATTGTTACCTTATCTTCATTCCATATGCATACCATACATCACATACCCATGAGATGGAGATAATTTCATAAATTTGTTGATGACAACGACGAGTACAAATGATCCTACATGATGCAACTCACTACTTACTGTAGTCTGACTCAACTAGTCAGACATTTTATGTTTATGTCCTATAATTCTGCCCCCCTGTCTCAAAAGGTGTGAGTTTGTTATAAACAACGTTCTAGATATTGACTTTTCTTATCAAACAATGTTCTAAATAATTGACTTTGAACATTCGATTAATATTTTTGGACATTCTGATTGATCTAGTTAGTACTTGGTTGACCTTTCTCTTGTTTTTTGTTTTTTGATTGATATGCTTTCAATGAACACCAACAAGTAGCAACTATTTGATGTCAGATAGTACAATATGGAAAAAAGGGTCTCACAGGCTACGAGAGCATCCTTTGGCTAAGAAGACACCGTTGAGGGGTATCTATTTTGCCAAAGTTGCTAGTGACTTGCACTTGGCCCCATCTACAAACAAAAGCATAAGAACTAGCACTATCACAAGTGGACCACGAGGGTCAATTGTCTTTGGGGATATTTGAACCTTGGCGGGTGCATCAATGACACCTCACTTTCATGGAGCCGACCAGCCTTCTTTAACATTTCTCATGTGTGTTTGACTAAATCACAAACGTGTTTGTTTGGTTGAACATTTTCTTGGTTGGTTGAATGGCTTAACTTCTGTCTGATATGTTGTTTTCCTGAGTAACCTTTTGTGATGCATGATTGATGTTTATTTTTCTCGGTTAATCTTTGTAATGAACACCTAATGTTTTTTATCTCCTTTGTTTCACGGTGTAGGTACCTGGGTGGAGCATTTGATGTGGAGTCATTAGTGGAGAACTTACTAAGCCAACTTGCTGGTAATTGGGCAATAATTGTTAATGTATATGATATTACCAACAGCTCAACTCCATTGATAATGTATGGTCCCCAAGTTACAGATAATGTTGTGCCGCATGTCAGTAATATTGATTTTGGAGATTTGTTCCAAAGGCATGTGGTGCATTGTCGGTATGTAATTGTCTGTAGTAACAATTTATCTGCTAAATAAGTTGCTTGTAATCTATGTTTGATGGTCAGCATTGACCATCAAGATTATCTCAAATGCCTTTTTGGTTAAGTCTATTTTGATTGCTACAAATGTTTTGAATGTAGTTTTTATGAGAACCCTGCAGTTCCATGGTCAGCAATAACAACTTCACTTGGAATACTTGTGATTGCTGTGTTAGTTGGTCACATAATATATGCTGGAATAAACCGCATTGCCAAAGTGGAAGAGGACTTCCGTAAAATGGAGGACTTGAAAAAGCAGGCTGAAGCAGCAGATATTGCCAAATCTCAGGTTGTTTATTTTCAAAAGCATACACTAGCACCATAGCATTGTACTTGGGAGTATGATTATTGAACAGTTCTTCTATTTCACTTTGAATATTTTCAGAACTTCCTTCAATCTACTTGAGTTATTTGTGCAAATCAGTTTTCGTTTTGAATAATTTTCTTGAACTAGTTTGGTTAGTCAATTTATTTGTGAATAACTGGATCTAGAGTAATTCCTAATCTTGTTATCATTTTATCCATTGTTCTTGCAGTTTCTTGCTACTGTTTGCCATGATATCAGGACTCCCATGAATGGTGTTCTAGGTAAATGGCAGCTTATCTCACACTTCATTAGTCTTTGTAAGTTAAGGATATTGGTCCTGTGCCATTCTATTCTTTCTTTCATATTTAATTTTAATTACACCTTGAGGCTTAGATATATAATTTTTATCTCCAATATTCTTTTACAACATTTAGGGCATGATGCTAACATATTTCCACGATAGTATTTCAGGAATGCTGCAGAAGCTTATGGACACTGATCTTGATGCAACTCAACAGGACTATACCCAAACTACTAAAACTAGTGGGAAAGCCCTCATAACTCTAATAAATGAAGTTCTTGATCTGGCCAAGATTGAGTCAGGCAAACTAGAGCTTGAGGAAGTTCCCTTTGATTTGCGAGCCATTTTGGATGATGTTCTTTCTTTATTTTCTAGGAAGACTAGAGGCAAGGGCATTGAGGTATGTAACAATTGCAGTATTACAAGACATTCTGTGCCTATCACTCTATCCATTTTCTATTTGAATCCACTCCCCAATTTTGTGTATTTCCTGTACAATACTAGTTTTTATTTTGTACCTTTGACATTTTCTAACCAGTTGAATAATGGATGTGTATGTGCACCTGGATTTCTTTGGTGGAGAGAAGCTTGTAGTATTTGTCTGAGATCAGGTACCAGATATCGTTGTTGGGGACCCTGGATGATTTCGAAAAATCATTACAAATCTTGTTGGAAATTCTGTGAAAGTTCGTTTTCCATCCCCACTTGTCCTTTCTTTGCATTAGAGTACTTGTGCTAATATTTTTAAATACATTATGTACATTAAAAAGTAAATGTTGGACCCACAAGAGTTCAATTGTAGGGAATCAATTGTCATTTCCTATTAGCTAACTTAGTTTACTGTTTTTTGCTTTTACAGTTCACAAACAGAGGTCATATATATGTTTGTGTCCACCTGGCTGAAAATGTGAAGGCTATAAGGGAGGCCAATGTTGAAGCGTGGTCAAATCAGTTGATGAAAGACAGGAAGAAAATTTCAAAAGGACCATGCAACACTTTGAGTGGGTTTGAGGGAGCTGATGGGATGAACAGTTGGGAGACCTTTAGGATCCTACTATCTGATGGAATAATGAATCAACAGTCTGCGGCAATAGATAAGCTATCCTTTCTTGAAACATCTGATACTGTAAATTTAGTTGTCAGTGTTGAGGATACAGGAGTTGGAATTCCCATACATGCACAAAGGCGTGTCTTTATGCCCTTCATGCAAGCAGACAGTTCTACTTCCTGCACATATGGAGGAATAGGCATAGGCTTAAGTATCAGCAAATGTTTGCTGGAGCTTATGAGTGGTGATATGGGCTTTGAAAGCAGGCCAGGTGTTGGAAGCACATTCACATTCACGGTTTTACTTAAAAAAGGCCATACAATTAGCCATGATAAAAAGCGACATTAGCCTGAACCTGTACCCACCATTTTCAAAGGAATGAGAGCTGTCGTGGTGGATGGAAGACCTGTTCAAGCTGAAGTAAAACAATATCATTTACAAAGGCTTGGTGTGCAAGTTGAAAAAGAAAATGACCAGGAATCAGCATTAGCGATAATATCTGGAGGGAAAAATGGTGACATTAGATGCAGGTAAGACTCTTTTACTTGAATAAAATGTGATATTTTGTCATCCTGTTGGATTAGGATAGAAAATTCACATGTTTATGGAATTTGCTTGTATTTTAAAATTTATAAACTCTTTGTAATTGAATGGTGGTATTATATGAAAGCAGGATTTATGAACTTGTGGAATTTTTCATAACTATAGAAGATTTTGTGCAAAGTTCTCATAAGTCTATAATATTAATCCATGTTATTGTAATGCATATGCATTGTGTATTTCAGGGCAACAGGAAATACAGATATGGAACTTGTTGATAAGGAAGCATGGGGTCTAGGAACGGGTTTTACATTCCCTCAATTTTTGAGACAGTCAAGGATGAGATCTAAAGCAAAAAGTTGTCCTGTGTTACCAAAGATGATTCTTATTTCTACTTCCATTAACAATGTATATTTAGAGAAGGCTAAGGCCACGGGATTTGTGGAAACAGTAATCATGAAACCTCTTAGAGCAAGCCTGATTGCAGCATGTCTCCAGCAAGCTTTGGGTGTAAGAGATAAATGACAGCAGGGGAAGGAACTTATGGATGGATCTCCATCTCTGTAAAGTCTTTTGTTAGGGAAGAATATTTTGGTAGTATATGATAACGGAGTGAATAGGAGAGTTGCAGCTGATGCACTAAAAAAGTATGGGGCACAATCTAAGTTACACGGCTCGGGTTCGGGTTTGGGTTTGGCAAGGATTAGGTTCGGTTCAGGTTTGAATATTCTGATGAGGTTTAGATGAGGTTCGACAATAGGTTGGACTATATATATATATATATATATATAATTTCTTCATATACTCCCCCTTAACTAATTTTCTACACCCCATTTCCCATAGGATTCAAAGCACTTAGGTCACTATTCATAATTTCGTCATATATACTTTGTTGTTTATGACATTTCTACTTACATATTTGTACTTCTAAGAGTAGGTTTTTGTGGTTTAACAATGGATTTACATGCTTCCCACAGCAGTAGTTTTCTCTTAGGGGTAAATCTATGTTCTTACTTGTTGTTTGGTGTGTTCTTATATAGACTACAAGTATGATATTTCAAATTACAAGAGCATTTAATTTATAGACAACATTAATAAATAGAGAGCATTTAATCTATAGACATCATAAATAAATCAAGAGCATCTACTTTATAGACAACATTATATTTATAGATAACATAAATAAATAGAGAGCATTTAATTCATAGACAGCATAAATAAATAGAGAGCATTTAATTTATAGACAACATTTAATTTCTTGGTATTGTGTTTTTTTTTAGTTTTTTTTTTTTAATTTGAATTTTTTTTAGAAAAAAAATTGAACCTCAATTTTTTTTTCCTTTAGGCTCACCTTCAGGTTCGGGTTCGGATTTAGGTTCTCCTTTAGGTTTGGGTTCGCCTTTAGGTTCGACATTAGATTTGCCTTCAGGTTCGGGTTCGATGAGGTTCAGGTTCAGATTCAGGTTCGACATTAGGTTCGCCTTTTAGGCTTAGCAAACCTAAATGAATTTCAAATTTTTTTTGAGGTTTGCCAAACCTCGAACCTCAAGGATTAGGTTCGGTGAACCCTGTGACTTAGGTTTCACCCAAGTGGTTGATCTTCATCTACAAGCTGGTCGGTATCATGTTTGTTAGTTGGTTGACCTGTGATAATAGTAGGTGTAACTTGTAATATATATTTGAATCTGTCTAGGCTAAAATTTCAATGAAATCCTGCAAGTGAAATTGAAAGCATCCCTCCAGTTTTCTAGTTCTTCAGAGGTTGATCAAGGTTTTTGGACTTGTATTGTCTCACACAATAAATCTATATAAGTCATTGGACATTGATGCAAAAACTAAATTATTATATTGATGTCCATTGATGATTGAAATAGGTTATTGGTACTGGAAAGGGTAGCTTGCCAAAATGGTAATAAATCACATAACTACTATATGTGAATCATGTAAGATGAAACATGTTACCCCCTATTTGTAGAGGGTATTCACTATGGTTTTCAAAGATCATTCTGGGCTAGTTCCATGGATGAGAACAATAAGAAATGGCCTTGAATGCAATTCTGGGTTGAATCTGAGTTGTTATGGGCAAGTGTGTGCGTAAATAGAGTTATAAAACCTCAATGGGGCATTCTGTTGTAAAGGATCCTACTTATCATTTTGAAGTTCACCCACATCAAAGTTCATGTACTTTCATGACAAGCTTGGTATGTCAAAGAATGCCTCTCTCACTGAGAGGGAGTGCTGATTTTTCTGAGCAACATCGAGATCCATTCTCTTCAGAGAATGGGGACACCTGGTCTAGGACCACCATGTAGACTCAACCCAGTGTTGAGTGACCATTCTGTTGAATGGTAGATATCTGGTCCTTGACCATGATATGGACCCAACACTGCCCTGGGTAGACTCAACCTAGTGTTGAGTGACCATTATGTTGAATGGTAGACATCTGGTCTAGGACCATGATGTGGACCAGTCTAGTACTGATAGACTCAGCTTAGTTCTTAGTAGCCATTCTCTTAGAGAATGGAGGCACCTAGTCTGTTACCAGGAAGGAACTATAAGCCCTAGACTTGGTCTAGGCATGTGTGACATTCTGAACCTTGATCTATGGGCTTTGTGTACTTCTCCAAGGCTTAGCTAGCCTTAGTTAAGTTACCCTAGTAACTAATCTTGGTGTCACGCAGAGTGTGAGATAAAAGAATTAGTAACTGTCTTGGTTTATGATGATGTACTTTGAATGGAATCAAAATACCATAGGGGCACTTGGAAAAAGGATAAAGTCAAAAGTCAAAAAATACATAAGGATTTTTGGACCACAAGAAAAGGGACCACAGGTTAAATTCAAAGTTACATAAAGAGTCTTGGTAAAAGTCAAAAATACATAAAGGATCTTTTAGACTACTAAAAGGTAAAATGGTAAAAGTGAAATTAGGAAAGAATAAAATAATATTATTTTGTTCTTCCTAATTTTTGTCCACTTATAGGTGACTGAAGGATATAAAAGAAGATAAAGTCATTTCATTATGACACACTCACTTGCTCTCACAGTTACTGCTGCTTCTAAAAATCTCCCGGCAAAACCCTCAGCTAGGGTTTCTTCATTTTCTGTCTTAGGTTTTCCAAACCCTCATATTTAGTAGTCACATACACTTCCAGATCTTGGGAAACTGTATCCTTCATCTTGGGCCAGTTGATATTCCTCTCGACACCCCTCTTTCCTCCATGGCTATCTTCTATATTCCTTGGGTAGGGCTCATATTGCTCAACAAACTCACGATTTCTTCGATGACATTGGAAGCTGCATAGGGTTTTTGATGGGAGCCTTAGGCTCTGAGCCATTCTCTATTCTAGCGTAGGCTTGCAGGTCTACTTCCAGCTAGACTCAGTCTACCGCAGGCTCAATTTTCTATTCTGCTTAGTCTGATGTGGGCTCATCATTCGCACTCTCATTGGGGTTGAGTGATGACCATGGGGGATCCCATTGGGAGGGACGTCAACCAGTATGGACATGGACACAAATCATTAGAGTATGGGGAAAGCAGGAACCATGGGTAGAGAGTCAGAAAAAGGAAAAGGGCCAATGCATAGCACCAGAAAATGCAGAGCCAAAACAAAGAAATCCCCTCATTGCAGATTAAGGAGGAAGGCTTCAGATCACATTTATAGCACATGAGGGACCATGCCCTTATCGAAAAGTTTGTGGGTATTTGGCCATCGGAGAAAGCTTTGCTCTAGTGGATTAATGTAACATTGAATCCTTTGGAGCACTTCGATATACGCTTAGGAGCTAAGGGCTTATTTGCAGTCATGTTTTTAAACCTAGAAGAGAGGAACAAAATATTTGAGGGAGGCCCATATTTTTTTAATTCTGTAGGGCTGTTTCTAAGACCATGGAAGGAAAAATTCAACTCGGATAGTGAGGACCTATCCTTTGTCTCAATCTATATCAGGCTCTATTCACTCCCATCTAAATACTAACATGAGAACATCTTGGAGGCATTGGGGAATGCCATTGGAGAGTTTATGAAGATTGCATATCAAATAAAAAGAATGCAGTACACCTCGTATGCTCGCATATGCATTTACATGAACATTGCGAAGGAGCTACCGGAAGGTATAAACTGGTGTTGGGAGGACGAATACTGGTATCAATCCATTGATTATGAGCACATCCCGTTTCGATGCAGGAGGTGCCATGAACATGGGAATCTCTTCAGAGATTGCCCTAAAAATAAGCTCACTACCCAGTAGAAAATCAAAGACAAGAAGGACAAGGAGGGGTACACAAAGGTTGCAGGCAAGAAGAGATCGGCCAAGCATCATCAAGGACCAGAGGTAAACAAAAAATCTAGCACCTCTAATCCATTTGAAATTATACAAAAGGAAAGAACTCAGAAAAATCCAGATAGGGAAAGCCTAGAAACATCCAAAGATGGCCCTAAGGATTGCAAGGAAAGCCTGGAAACCTTCTAGGATGCAACAATAGAGAAACAAACCAATATGCAGGTAGAAGAAGAAGATATAGAGGAAATGGATCTAGGATATCTAAACCTAGATAAACTTGAGAAATCTGTCCAAGATCCAATCAAAGGGATCATACCAGCACAACAGGTTGTTCTACTCAAGGAAGCAGTCATAAATACCAGGAAAAAAGGTAAATCTCTAGTAGTTTGCTCAGATAACCCAAGAGCCCAAATCCATGAGACTATCAAGAATACAGGCAATGAAAAATGTGGAAGAAGAAGTAACCTGCAATGCATCAAGGACATTGGGGAAAAGCTTATGGCATCAAGGCATTTTTCAACCATCAAGGCAACCTTTTCCATATCCAACAAACCCTCCCAATGAAGCTTTTATCTTGGAACATTAGAGGGTGCAACGCACCTAGCTAGAAAGTATTATTGAAGAAGAAAATAAGGGAAGAGAAACCCTTAGTGATTTTTATTCAAGAAACAAAATGCTTAGAGGAGAGTTTCAAATCCATGGCAAGCAAGATCTGGAAGAACTGTGAAGCCTCTGCCATTGACACCTCAAGTGCAGTAGGAGGTATAGGAATCATATGGAACCCTTCAGGCTTAAGTCTTACTAATTTCATGCCTACAAAATTTTCAATCTTCATCGAGTTCCATATTTTAGGAACCAACTCCAAAGGCTTCCTTACTAATGTGTATGGGCCCTTCAAACTAGCTTCCAAGCAGCTCTTTCTCAGGTCACTGTAGAACATGAGTAAACTTGTCGGGAAAAGACACTAGATAATAGGCAGCAACTTCAACCTCATTCACAACCTACAAGAGAAGAAAGGGGGTATTAGAACCCTAAGCCCAAATAGCAATGATTTTCAGAACGTTGCGCATGGCTTGACTCTCGGCTCCACCCTTTCAGCACATCCCGCAAGATGAAGATGAGGACATGGAGGAATCAAGCCATGCAGATGCTAACCAAGGGAGTGGGAAAGGCATCATAAATGCCCTAGATGAAATTGAGTCCTCCCACAAACGTTAATCCTTTCCTCATCACTGGACGGTTAGATGCTCTTTGTGGTTTGTTTTGGGTTATATCTCTGCTTGGCGTCTTATGCTTAGTAGTTATGTGTTTTGTTATGGATCGGATTCACTTGTCTATTTTTAGGATCAAGTGCCCACACTGAAGGGCTGGGTTACTCTCATGTTCCTCTGTCTTTCTTTATGGGCTATCATTTTTACTTTTCCTTTTTGGATACCAAACCGATGCCTGAATCCATGTTTTAAGGAGAAGGATATGTAAATATATTTAGTTTTGATCTAGTAATAGAAGGGTCCCATCTTACTTACAAAAAAAAATCACCCCAAAAAACCCTCTACAAACAAGCTGTTGAATTTGTTTCCTTGTATGGCCTTGTGCGGTCATTGTATGGTCCGTACAATTGTACGGAACTGTGCATGTGGCCAATCTATACGACTATATGGATGATGATTTGTACAGATCCAAATGACTGCATTGAATCCCTATACGGTTGATCTATACAATGGTATGGACTCTGTAGTATGGATTTGTACCATTGTATAGAATCTTGTACAGCTACCCCTACAGATAAGTGATGGCTCTACTTGACTGGTACGCCACCCCTACAAATGTATTTCAAAATGTTGTTTTTCTCTTGGTTAAAAATTGGTAGTACAATGGCTTTCTCTCTCCAACTCGATGATTGAGTTTCACTCTTGCGATGGTGTATCTTCCTCTCTCTCCTCAGCTTCCTTTGATACTATTGAGATGAACCAAAACCCTAAATCCAATTGCTGAGATTAAATCTCACTCATTTGAGATCAATGGTTGAGATTCATTTAATTCATTTAAATATTTAATGCCAAAAACTTGGGCATTTCTCCAAATCAACCTCAATCATCTAAATAGGCATTCACTTTAATAGACTTTAAATAAGTGAATTTCCTAGGTTCCAAAGAGGTATTAATGATGATTTCCATAAGTAAGACACAAAATCATGGAAATACATGTCTGAGCTACAAACATCAACATCTCCAAGGAAAGACACCCTCCTCCTTTTCTTCCCCAAATACATCAAACCCTAATCTATAGCCTCAAAAGGATGAAACCCTAATCCTAGAATCCAAGATGCTCCAAGAGACCAAGAAGCCCCAATTCCTAAGAGAGAGAGATCAAATGTACAAAGAAGAATTCAAGAAAGAATCGTCCATCTTCTCCTCTTATGCTCCACTAGGGTTTCCTCGTGAACCTTAGCACATCACTAAGAGAGTGCCCCAAAGAAGAGATAAAAATGAATTTGTGATGTGTTTTGATGTTTGGAAATACTCTCTCCTTTCTCTATTTATATGAGAGGCAAGGAATGACAAAAATATAGCATAGGTCAGCTTAAGCCTTACAAGCAAGCTTACTAAACATAAGTAAGCCACACACAAGAAAAGTGCTCCACTCCTAAGTACTAGTGTCAAGCTCCAATGATGACGTCATGCACAATAATGAGCGAAGGTGATATAGCTATGCAAGGCAAGCCACACCACTCCATATTGAGCCTTTATGATTCCATTCATCCTCCAAAGCCAAGTATTCCATTGGGGTAGCTACCCCTTGCAAGAACACAGTCGAAGCCTTAGGCGTCCCTGAGCCATTTCAAATATTTTGAACAAAAAACCAAGCTGCCACATGCTATCTAGGGCTTGTAGTACTCAACAATGCACAATCCTCCTCATATCCTATAGGGCATTCTCCCACTAGAGAATCCTCCATGTGGCCATCATGCAGTAGGCCCACTATCCAAGCAAGAGATCTCAAATTCCCTAGGGAAGAACATTAAGCCAATGATCATCTAAGGTTGCCATCCTTTGAGCAAGATATTACAAGTGTGTATATCCATAATGGACCATCTCTCATGCTACAATCCCTCTCATACTATCCAGGGGCTGAAAATCTCCCATGTATGCCAAATTTCATGATGCATCCCAAACTTGATGTAAACAGTTTCAGAGTAACTTGAAAGTTTAACACTTAACAGATGGTAGAATTATTTGTCTTTTTCAGTTTATAATATAGATTCTATAACTTTAGAATTATTTGTTTATATGGTCTATTTTGTAAACATTATATGACAATTGAGTTTGAACTGTTGACTGTATATTACAACTCCTTGGTCATGATGCCCTGTTTCATTTCATGGTTGATGTTTTCTATTATAGTTTGTTGATGACAATTGTTATGTTAGAAAAATATAAAAAATAGAAGAAAACAACAATAATAATAGAAGACGATATTTATGTTGTGTTACCCCCCTGTTTGCGTAGGGTGTTTACCTTCAGTTTTGATGAAGAGTTCTGGGTTGTTCTCAAGGTTTCTGGGTATGTAGAGGGACAAATTCTATACCATTTTTACAGCACTAAGGGCAATTTTGGGTCTATTTGTGGCCTCAAACAGCCCTAAAACAACATTCATTTCTAATTTTGGGTTGATTGAGGGCAAAGACAGCACGAGAGTAACAAATATAGGCATGAAAACAACCATAAATCCCAAATATGGACATTATATGAACTGTTCTGAGTATCTAAACAATATTTAGGGAGCAGTTCGAGCCTCTAGGTGCATTACAGACCTCAATCAGTAGTAGCAGCAATTCTGGGCATGTCTAGCAGCAGAAAGAAGCCTCCTATCCATATTGTGGGCTGACTTATGCAATTGAATAGTAGTTCTGGGCATGTTTTAGCTGCAAAGAATGAGAAGAAAGCTAATTCTGGGCTAATGTTGTGAGCGAAGAAGCAATTATGCTATGTTCTGGGTGAAATTTATTGGTTTCCATTGGCAAATATGATCATGTTCCTGTGTAGAGGCAGCCTTATTTTCAATTCTGGGCATCCTTTAGGCGTCATTTCATGTGCAGCAGTCTAAGCATCAGCTAACATGTGACTTGAAAATGATTTGCGGCAGTCTATATCTAAAAAGAAGTTCATGGATTAAAACCTCAATGGGAAGTAAGGTTATTGTTGGAGGGTGATTGAATAAACAAAGTGCAGGTCGTCACTCTTAAATAGAAATTATAGGGTTCATCTGGTAGCAGCCAACAAAGCATTGATCAACATTCCTTCTTGTGGTCTATTTGAATACTCTTGGAGATGCATTTGAAGAGTTTTCATGCCTATTGAAGAGGTTTATTTTTTGTTCCTATCCTTTTGAATATTTGAGGTTGATCTGAATCACCTTCTAGAGGAGCTACATCCTTGGGATAACCTTGTAGGGTGGTCAAATCAGTGTGTATTACAGAGTATGGATCAGCTAAGACAAGCTTTTGGAAAAATGTCCCACTATATTCATGCTTCATTAGGGTAGCACCGATATCCTTAGGAGGCTTCTCAGCAAGGTTTATCATTTACCCATTGTTTCAACAGTTAGCTTCTTCTTTGAGAGGGATCATTGCATCTTGAGTATTAATCTGTGCCAAGGATTGTTGAATTGCTCTACAATCTAGGTCTGGACGTTGCATCCTAGAGATTTATAGCTATTGCCATGAAATCTATGCCTTTGCAAACTTTCTTATTGAAGGACAAATATGGAAGAAATGGAAACCAACGTTCTATTGTAAAGGATCCTACTTATAGCACCAACAACACCTACATGCTCAACATGTTTTGGACTCTGAAGAGCTGGTAATAATCCTCCATAGAGGAAGCCCTTCAAGTGCTGCAATCTAATTATCACATCCATGATTGGGGACTACAGTAATCTCATGATGCATGTAATGTTCACAGTATGGGAGAGCTCGAAAACATTATTCATGATTCACAAATCATGATTCTTGACAGAATTCATGATTGGGGACTGACAGCATTCACGATTCATGACTGACAACATTCATGATAAATTTTGACCAAGCTTTGACTATTGTTCACTCAATTGTATGGATAGCGCAGAGAGAAATTACATCAGGAAAAGTTGCAATCTTCATTAACTCTAAAAACTATTTAGGCAGTATTCAATTTTGTTTTTAGACATTACTTCAAACACATGGCATACAATCTCAATAAAGATTACCTAATTAGGCTCGATCCAGATTTGAATAAATTGGTCCTCTTCAACACTTCAGCTCTCTATCACCGTGGGTTCTCAACGCTTTTTCATTGTGAGTTCTATGTGTTGTGTCAGCATGTCAGTGCTAGGGCATGACATGTTCTCAGTCATCGTTCGTCCCAACGATTCAGTTACATGGAGTATTCTTAGCTATGCCACAGAACTATTAGTTAGGGAGGTATGAGGAGTTGTTGGGCATGCAGAAATCAAGGCAGAGTATTATTATCTATACCGCAAAACTCATGAACAAAGGAAGAGCAGTCGGGGAGGGATGGTAGTCGGGCTTGCATACTGGGCAGAGGTTTTGTTCTTTGTTGTGCATTTTGAGGTTTTGTTCTTTGTGGTGCATTTTTATTTTGAGTTTTTTTTATGATTTTGCGTTTTTTTTATGATTTTGTTTTATTTTTTATTAATTTTTATTTTAATGTTATTTTTAGTATTTGTGTTTTTATTGTGCTTTTTACATGTAGGTTTTAGAAGGCCAAATATTTTTTATTTTTCATTACTAGAATTTAGGTATATAAATTGTAATTTTGGAGTGATGATGATGATGGTAATGATATTTTATATATGTGAATTTATTTAATACCATTGATGATGGCAATAATGTTTTATGTATGTGACTTTATTTAATATGGTGATGATGACAAGGATGATTATGAAGATGATGACTATGCAGCATCCTAATTCTACAAGCAATATGGAATGTTACTCGACTTCTCCGTTTCTCCCTTTTGATGAAGAAGTTCATGTGGTGGATCCTATTATAGTTATAAATTATTGAAACTAACCATGGGCGTGTTCAGCCTCAATATAGGGCTCATGATATAGGTCTCAATTTAAAAGGATATCCACCCTTGAGGAAAACTAAATATATCAAGATGCCCTATTTGACATGGTTAACAAACCCACACTTTTGGGATCAGCATTAAAGAGTTGAATTTATTGCAATGGATCTACCCATAAATCAACCAAGATATGTGTCCTTATTTATTACGGAACAATTACATTTGTATTGATCTTTATGAGTCTAGAAATCTGCATAAATATCAACAATAAGGGTTTCTTAACGAAGAACAAATTTTAAAAATTGTTGTTTTCCTACCATGAATCAACAATGTCCTCCATTCCAATGGGAACCCCCAATTGGTACCAGGAACCACATATTTCCTACTTAAACTAGTTCTTAGCCAATATCTATATTATTTCACAAGTCAACCATGTTTTAGTACCTTCCATGTTATACCATCCAAGTTAAGTTCCAAAACCCAAACCACATTGGGCTCAACACCCAATCCAGCTCCTAATCATGTGTCGTGTGAGCTGACAACCAAGTATAATGTGCACAATGCATCTCAACCTCGTGTCTCTATCTAATGCGGGTCCTTAGATTTTTGATGGTATATGGTATACACTTATTTGACATAAATTTTTAAACCACCTGCTCAAGGCCAAGGGAATCAATTTAGAGCCACGATGTTGCTCAATGACCCCATTGAGTTAAGTTCTAGAAAAAGTTGTTGTATGTTGTACAATGATACACCTTTACTGCTTGAAGTATAATACAAGGTTGGCCTCGATGTCCAACTTGATGCTCTATGCAATGAAGATGGGAATAGAGCAAGGTGACACAAATAATGTAGAGGAAACACATTCAAAAGACATGTTTTTCATGAAAGATATTGTCACCAAAAATGCATCATGGAAGGGAGTCCTAAAATTTGTGGTTACAAAGATTATTTCCATGAATTAGCAAGTGATGAACATCTATGTATGTTATTTCCTTGATGTTTTACTGCACAAAGAAATTGTGGCATGCTCCAATGAAAATAATTTCCTTAATGGCATCTTGTACAGGTCTCATAAATGCAGATGGCCATGTCTTTGTCTGTGATCATTTCTAGAACATACCACATCATATGGTTTTTGTTATTGAAAAATATGATTAAATGTCTAGTTTTAATATAAAACCAAGCATTTTAGTACATTTGTGTGAATATTTCTTAGCATTTTTGTATGAGAACATGTTTGTTAATCATTTCCCAAGATTTTAAGGTGAGACAATGAAGGTTGTAGATCCCTTGGAAAGTGGTCCATTGAGAAATCTTGTGAGTTGAGGGACTTGAAGGCCCACATCGGTATTGAAAGTTGATCATACTCTTCTTAAGGGGAATAATTAGATCAAAGTATAAAGAGCCAGCTACATGTCTTAATAATATCCCCCAAGTGCATACAATAGCATAACCTAGCCTACATATCCAGTCTCTGTCATGAATGCAAATGCGTAAAGCATGGTACATGTGTCATATTAAAAATATGAAATTATAAAAGGAATTGAGTGTGATGGCTTAATTTTATCTTTGAAATAAGTAATTTATAAAAGGAAACATGGGGCAAGTGTTGACTAAATAGATCACCTATATAGAAATCATGTATGGTTATGGAAGGTTTGAGCCCATGGATGTTGATGTATATGTAACTTCGGAATGTATTCTTCTATGTATTTCATATATTGTAACCCGATGTTTATTCCGGGATGTTTCTATTATGTATTTGAGTCATGTGTTCATGCCCCGATGTTTCGATCGGGAGGATTAATAATGTAAACAAGTCATATCAAGTCATTAGGTAAGTCCCCACAGTTTAGGGGCACTTGGGTTATTATACACTAATTAAGGTGTAGGCTCGAGTAATTAATTATAAGTTAATCCTACATGGTTGAGTGCACTTCAACTCAACGGAAGAATATAAATAGAGAGTGAGAGTATCTCTATTTATCACTTGTGAATTACATCACTTTCTCTCTCAAGTGTGGCACACTTTTGGAGAAGGAAATTCTTTGGCTTGACAGAAGACAGAAGGCTGCTATTGTGTTGGGAGGTCATCTTACTATTTTGGGATCACATCTTGTGGCGATACTATCTTAGAGGAAGTTGAGGGGTTTTCTCCATTTATGGTTTCCCCTCCCAAAATCTTTGTGTCTCTTGTTTCTTGATGTGCTTATGTGATTGTTGTGCTTGTTATTCTCTCAGTGAAAAGATCTTGTCATAATGCTAGCTTAAATGTTGAAAAACTAACATGGTATTAGAGCTAACCTGAGAAGAAGACATTGCGCAGCTACAGGAACTAGGGCTTCATATTTTGTGGATCTTCCTCCACAAATTTTCCGCAAAAGTATGCTAGGATGACTCTCCATTGAAGGGTGCATCTTTCTGTCGATGCGGAATTCAATTTCAAGCATTTTCAGTTTCGATGTGGAAATTAGGGCTTTCTATAGAAGAGGAATTTTTGCGTGAGACCAGCATAGGATTGTTCTCCTCATAAAAAAAGAAATTTAGAGACCTGGATCAAGAAATTTGGTTGGGTAAATCTTCGGGAAAGTCAAACCCTAGTGTGACCCTAAGCTAGGAGAAACCCTAAATACTAAATCTGCTAAGTTTTGGTACAGTCGCTATATTCCGAGATTGGCGAAGTATCAGAAGCTGAAAATTTTAGAGACCGAAGATAACATACTGGTGAACACTGTGTCCAAAGGGAAACCTCTGATTCGCTGTAATCCAGTAGATATGATCTCTCCAAGTTAGGGTTCCAGCCTCTTCCAGAAATCATCCATAAACAGGACACCTGGGGAGATCTTCAATATCTTGGGCTACAGAGGTCCAAATGAAATTCCTGAAGATGTTCCAGAAAGGGCACAAACTTTAATTTCTGTGGTCCAAATTTCAGACTTAGAAGATGAACCAGTGACACGTGGCATTCCGTACAACTTCGATGTTCTGAAAAGTCCAGTAACAGGTCACCTTGGGAAAAGGATCATAAATCCCAAATGGTGAAACAAATTCTGATGAAACCTGTGGTGTTGGATCAGGGACATGCGAGGTTACCTCAGTGAGAAATTTAAGACATAGAGGATCAGTAATTTCGGATATCATAGAAACAGTAACAGGAATTTTTGCAGAAGAAATCAGAAAATTAGGGCTTCCTGTTCTGGGAGCTTCCCTCCACTGTTTTCAGAAAAGGAGTACATTGGACAGCTCCATTTGAAGAGATATATGTGTTCATCCAATCATATTTGAAGGATTCTAAGTTTTGAAAATTAGGGTTTCTGCGACAAACCCTAGATCATCAAACTTC
>LPNX010203968.1:11905-142866 GCA_001517045.1 Pseudotsuga menziesii | reverse complement strand
AGTTTCAGTGAGATATGGATGAATGTTGTATTGGCTAAAGTAGTTGCATGATCATATATTTATGCATAAGAATTTGCCAATATGAATTTTCCTTATGAACTGTTTCTAACCATGCAAATGCATTTGACATGTAGGAAAGATCGCATACATAATCACCTACAAGAAAAGAAGGATGAAGACTTGTTCTGAAGAACAAGTGACGATAGTTCAAAGACAAAGAATAATATGACAAGCTAACAGATGGGTGCAAGATGAACTTTTGAAGAAGTTCAAGATAGAGGATCTTAGTATCCAGTGATCCTAGATGGATACTACTTGTCACTCCAGTACAGAATGTTTCAGTGCATAGAGTACGGAAGACAGAGGGAGTATGATGCTCTGCTTCAGAGGGAGTGATTGCAGAAGATCCTGAGGTTCGACATGGTACGACAGGATGGGAAGATTACTGACGATTCTAGGCTTTACTGAGAGTAAAGTGGATTCCAACCTTTGATCCAAGGTTGAATGTGGAAGACCAGTGATGCTCCTGTTATGTATCGATGCACTATTGTTCTAGGTATGGTGGTGTGGCAGAATACAGATGGAATATTCCTTGGACAAGGGAAGTATGCAGTAGAGATCCTGAAGAGGTTCAGGATGATGGACTACATGGCCTCACCTATGGCATCGAACCTGAAGCTATTGAGTGATGCTTCTTCAGAGACGGTTGATACTATGATGTATCGTCAAATGATTGGGTCCTTGATGTACCTAAGACCAGATATTTGCTTTGATGTGAACACATTGAGACATGTTCACCTGATGGTTGCAAAGCATGTAGGGGTACAATTGATTATGGGCTCAAGTACGATGTGAATCAAAAGATTAACCTGGAGGGTTATGTTGATTCTTATTGGGCAGGCAGTGCCATCGACAGGAAGAGTACTTCAGGATGTTGCTTCAGTATGGGATCGGGTGTGATCTCTTGGTTTAGCAGGAAGCAATCTTGTGTGGCACTGAGTACAGCTGAAGCAGAGTATGTCGTAGCTTGTTCAGCTAGTTGTGAGGCAGTATGGCTGCGGAAGCTACTGTCTGATATATTTGATCTCCAGTGGGATGCCACCTGTATACATTGTGACAACCATAGTTGCGTGAAGTTGTCAGAGAATCCAATGTTCCATGACAGGTCGAAGCATATTGAGATCAAATATCACTATATCAGGGATATGGTGCAGAGAGGAGCAGTGAAGCTCCTGTATGTTGCGACGGAGGAACAGATAGCTGATTTTTTGACAAAGCCATTGGCTAGGCTGAAGTTTGAGTACTTCAGAGAGAGACTTGGTGTTCTCCAGATCGAGGCTTCCTCCCAGAGATAGTGATGAGACCTAGAGACATTCTGACATGGTGAGAGGATTGGTTCCTTCCATGGTCAGATGTAAGGGCTGAGCCATTTTGTCATGGTGAGAGGATTTAGTTCCTTCCATCTCAGATATGAGTGCTGAGATTGAGAGCCATTCTGACGAGTAGGTCAGATGTAAGGGCTGTGCCATTCTATTCATGGCTAAAGGATTTAGTTCCTTCCATGTCAGATATGAGTGCTAGAGATCCAAATCCATTCTGACGAGTAGGTCAGATGTAAGGGCTGAGCCATTTTGTCATGGTGAGAGGATTTAGTTCCTTCCATGTCAGATGTAAGTGTAGAAATCTCTCTTCATTGTGGCTGAGAGTCTTCCATCATTAGGTGGGGTTGTGCCATTCTGACGAGCAGGTCAGATGTAAGGGCAGAGCCATTCTGTTCATGGCTAAAGGATTTAGTTCCTTCCATGTCAGATGTAAGTGCAGAAATCTCTCTTCATTGTGGTTGAGAGTCTTCCATCATTAGGTGGGCTTGTGCCATTCTGACGAGCAGGTCATATGTAAGGGCAGAGCCATTCTGTTCATGGCTAAAGGATTTAGTTCCTTCCATGTCAGATATAAGTGCTGGCCATTCTGTCAAGTAGGATAGATCTAAGGGCAACTTCCATTCTAGGAATGGAGGCACCTGGTCAGTTACCAGGAACACTCAGTCAGGTTGTGCAGCTGAGCATGTAATTCGGAGCCCTGGGAGATTTACAGATGGTCTTTCGAGGTTTTTCCTATGGCATGTAATTCAGTGCCCTGGGACATCTGGCAAATGCTCTTTCAAGGTTTTTCTCTGGGAGGACATGTAATTCGGAGCCCTGGGAGATCTACAGATAGTCTTTCGAGGTTTTTCCTATGGCATGTAATTCGGTTCCCTGGGATATCTGGCAGTTGCTCTTTCGAGGTTTTGTCCTATGGCATGTAATTCGGTTCCCTGGGAGATCCGTTAGGTTGGCCTGTGTGCCCGTAATCAGTCCTGGGATGCTCTTGCGAGGTTTTTCCATGACCAAATGTAATTCGGAGCCCTGGGAGATCCTATAGGTAGAGCTGTGTGCTCGTAACAGCCTGGGATGCTCTTGCGAGGTTTTGTGGTGAGGTCACATGTAATTTGGAGCCCTGGGAGATCCTATAGGTAGAGCTGTGTGCTCGTAACAGCCTGGGATTCTCTTTCGAGGTTTTGTGATGCACGTAATAAGTCCTGAGGATTCCACAGTATGGTCGGTGATGATGAAGACCTGCAGGTGGTGGGCCTACATCCAGCATGAAAAAGGGCTGGCTCTGTAGAACTTCCTATGACGAGATAGTACACACATGATGATTACCAGAGGAGATCCAGATCGAGCTATGATCTAGATCCAGTTATGATGACTCCGAGAGATCCAGATCGAGTGATGATCCAGATCCAGCAGTGATGATCCAAATCGAGAGATGATCCAGATCCTGTCCAGAGAGCTGATCCAGATCGAGTGATGATCCAGATCCAGTCCAGTGATGTTGATCCATATCGAGTGATGATCTAGATCCAGTGATGCTATTTTATGATGATCCAGATCGAGAGATGATCCAGATCCAGATGACTTGAAGATGAAGATGACTCGAAGACGAACATGATCCAGTGATACAGAGAAGAAGACCAGTGCTGAAAATTGTGTCGAAAGAATACCTTCCTAGTTAAGAGGGAGTGTTGATGTATATGTAACTTCGGAATGTATTCTTCTATGTATTTCATATATTGTAACCCGATGTTTATTCCGGGATGTTTCTATTGTGTATTTGAGTCATGTGGTCATGCCCTGATGTTCCGATCGGGAGGATTAATAATGTAAACAAGTCATATCAAGTCATTAGGTAAGTCCCCGCAGTTTAGGGGCACTTGGGTTATTATACACTAATTAAGGTGTAGGCTCAAGTAATTAATTATAAGTTAAGCCTACATGGTTGAGTGCACTTCAAGTCAACGGAATAATATAAATAGAGAGTGAGAGTCTCTCTATTTATCACTTGTGAATTACATCACTTGCTCTCTCAAGTGTGGCGCACTTTTGGAGACGGAAATTCTTTGGCTTGACAGAAGACAGAAGGCTGCTATTGTGTTGGGAGGTCATCTTACTGTTTTGGGATCACATCTTGTGGTGATACTATCTTAGAGGAAGTTGAGGGGTTTTCTCCATTTATGGTTTCCCCTCCCAAAATATTTTTGTCTCTTGTTTCTTGATGTGCTTATGTGATTGATGTGCTTGTTATTATCTCAGTGAAAAGATCTTGTCATAATGCTAGCTTAAATGTTGAAAAACTAACAATGGACACCAATGAAGCAACCCAAAGTGCATTTGGGACATTTTTTTTTCGATGTATAGTGGTGTCCCCTAGCCATTGGAAGGCCATACAAAGGAACCAAGTTTCAAACGAACCACTCACCTAGAACCAAACTAGCTCTTCATTCACTCATAAAGGAAGCATGCCCATTCGTAACAAAAAAAATACAACTAACTCTAAGATTAAATTCACATAAAGATCAATCTGAGCCTTGGATTTTATTTTACGATGAGCTTTAACTTGCATAAAAGAGTCATTCAAGGACACATGGAGAATTGGTCTCAAGACCTATATCTAAAAATGAGCAACATAATTGAGCTACGAAATTTCCAACGGATGTGTATAGGCCTCATAGACTCGATTTGGTCATCGATGAACAATTATCTATCACAATATCAACAATTAGAGCACCTGGAGGATAAGCCCTTGACGCCTTTCTTGTTGCATCTCTAAAACATTGTTGTTTATCCTATCGTCAAGCTCCCAAAATTTTTACTTTTCGATGCACATTAATATTTAGGATTCATATTGCCTTTGATGCCCTTTATATCTCTATCCCACATTGATTGTGGGAATGTCTAAACATTTTTTTACATACATGTGTGTTCTTTATTATATCAACACATTGTGCACATTATATACCATAGTGGCCATGAGATGAACTCTTTCAACACTAGATTTGGTTATGAGTTGTGGGTGGATATGGTGGACTTGCAAAGACAATAAATAGAAAGATTGGGCTCAACCAAGACCTAATCTTTTACAATTTATATTAATAAGAAACCATATATATATATATATATATATATATATAACAAATGGAGGCATTAAGGACTAGAGTGGAATAGTATAGTCCCCATAGAAAAGTCCCATATTGAGAGGTATTGTGGTATTAGGAGCTTGATTAGATGTCCTTTCGCATTGTAACCTTAAAGGGCATGTGAATGATGTAAGTCCAAAATCCTATCCACAATACAATTGTTTTTAATTGGATCTCTAGCCCATTATTGTTATTTTCTTAGTAGAGTGAGTTTGATTTATGTTGAGAATTTAGAGTTTTCCCACCATATTATTCAACCATCCTCGCCATGAATCTAGGGCCCTAAGTTCCAAACTTTCTTTAATCAGTGAGGATTTATCCTCACAACTAAGATACAAAACTTTATCTTAAATACAAATAAAGAGCGGTTGGGGGATTCATCCCCAATAGTCATGGTGGATAATGCTGAGAGATGATATGAAACTAGATAATATGGAAGGTTGTAGGCTGTAGAGTGTGCATTATTATGAGAAAGGATCACTACTCTTTATCAACATAAATCCTATCCAATATTTTCTTAAACTCTATCCCTTTTAAAGTGTTATTTGGTTGGTGTTTGTTATCGATTATCTGCCTTAAAATGTGGGGATGATTGATTTGATCCATCACTAAGTATTTTATGCATGATGAACTCGGCTTTCACTCCATCCATCTATTGAAAATATCACTTTTATTTGACACCAATTAACATCTAGACAACTTCATTGGTGGTGGTCCTAATGCTCAAAACCCCTTTCAATTTGAAATGAAGAAAATATATTGAATATCACGCCCCTATACCTGATCTAGTTGTCAAAAGGAAGATCAAAAGTTGGGCATTCCTATGTGTAAAGAACCAACCAAGGTGTAATTAACCACCATTCATACTTATCATACAACATAAAAATTATTTCCCTCAACATAGTCAGTAGAGTAGTGCATGAACTAATCTTTCCCAACCGAGAACACATTGAACATATTTTAAAAGTAGGTCGTTGGACATGTGGAGTGACCCATTTTGAGAAATTTTAGAAAGGGAGATCACTAGAGATAGATTCATTAAGAATTAGACCATGGTGGGAGATGTTGGGAGAGCTCACCAAACCCATATAACCATGAACAACCATGTGCACTAGTTAACATCCTTGGAGATCACAAGTAAAAGAAAGGATGTTACTCTTTCTATTTTAATTGATCCAAGAACCACATCTGAGAGATTTATTTTACCAAATGCATTGTATAGATGTGGCTTAGTGGCTATTAGGAAATATGATTTTAACATCATTGAGATGACCTCAGGAGTCAAGTAGGGGGTGGATTGATGGATTTGGATATTGGAGTGCATGTGACTCAAATAGACCAGTGTTAGAAAACAATGGGATCTTATGATGTAATCATAGGCATGGATTGGTTGGAGGTGCATTTGGTTGTGCTATATTACATAAGAAAGTTACTTCATTTCTTAGATGATGAAGGGAAGGAAAATCTATTGAGAGGGACAAACATGGTTGTATCATTGCAATTTGTATCATTATTGTACTCGAAAATAAGTCCCAAGAAGGGCTACTGGATGCATATTGTGGTGGCATAGTTTTGACTCAGTATCCCATCTTGTCAGAATTTCTAGATGTTTTTCTTGAAGAGTTGCATGGGCTTCCTGCAAAATGTGATTTGGTGTTATTTGTTGAACCAAAAACCATATAAGTTCCCTTATTCAATGCCCATGCTTGAATTTCATTAGTTGCAGATGAATATGAAGAATTTTTTGAATTTAGAGTTGATCCAACCTAGCATGTCACCTTGGGGAACACCAATTATCTTTGTGAGGAAGAAGAATGGATCCCAGATGTTGTGTATAGATTACATAGAGTTGAATGATTAAGGCCACCATATATAACCAATATCCCTTTCCTTATATCTATGGATTTTTTATTATATTAAAGGGGCCATAATGTTTTTTAATATTGATCTATGATTGAGGTATGATCATCTATAAATAAAGGATGAAAATATCATGAAAACTGCTTTTACATTTTGATTTGAGAATTGTGGGTTTGTGGTGGTTCCTTTTGGGTTGACTAATGTGCCTATAGTATTAATGAATGATTGTGTCCTTTTATCCTATGTTATGTGTCCCCTTAGCATCTATTTAGCATACCTTCTTCATTTATCCAACCCCTATGGTGTCCTCTTTTGATTTTTCCAATCTTCCTTACCATGGATGTCCCCATAAAAGGTTTCCTATATTGCTATGTACCCTTGTTTTTCTCTTCCTTATTAGCCTCAATATTTTTCTAATCCTTCCTTCTTTCATAATATGATATTAGAAAGCACCTTCCCTTCCTTCCCTTCTTCCTTTAGGGTAACCCAACAATGCAAATCATTTCCAAAATAGGCTTGGCCTGCTATTTCCTTTCTACATTTCTCCTTCCTCGTTTACTTTTGGTATTATTCCCTTCCTATTCTCATAGAACTCCACACACATAGGGAAAGATAACTAAGTTATATGGTCATTAGAAAAACCTTTAATTCATGAAGAGAACAAGATAAGGGTATCCCCACAAATCCAAGGTCCATTAGAAACAATGTCGATACAATGCAATTAGGATTTAGACCCTATGGTTGTGCCACCCATATGGCTTCAATACATCTTTAATTCAATTCCTTTTCATGGCCTTTGGAAACATCCCACCAACAATGTGCTCATGTAATGTATATGTTATGTATGATACTCATACATCTTCATACTCAACAATGACATCAATGGTTGTCTCATCGAGAGGAATTTTATCCCCTCGTACTTGACCTATGGAACAAAATTCCAAGGAGCCTCACAACACCATTGTTCTTATGATTACCATGAACAACCATATTATGTATACAATTTGTCTTAAGGTTGACGGTAGCCATAAAGGTTCCCTAAGGCCATATGCCCAATAGACAAGATGAAATGCATGTTCATGCATGCCATCTAAATTAATGACATTGACAATAATGATGAAATAGATGAAATCAACACACATACACACACTCATTATACACTATCTCCTCCTCATGTGTAATTTATCCTTCTATATTATTTTTCATCTATGTTATACATTTTCCATTTTTCATAAAAAACCTCTCTCTATCTCTATATTTATAATAATCTAATCACTCCCCACTTGGGTTCAAGTCTCACTATTTGACATGTTATGTAATTGAGGATTCCTTGATTCTTCATGAATAACAGGAATTGTGTTTTTCTAAGTGAAAAAAAAATCCAATCAATCCATAAATTATTTATAGTTTCCTTGTAAACTATCTTTCGTTAATTAGAAGCTTGCTACTTAAAATAGAAAATGAAAAGGAGCTGCTCAAGATTGATGAATAAATTCATATGATAATAGGGGAAGTGGATGAAGATTACTTTTCATCTAGGAGAAAAGAAAAACTTCTTATGCTTGAGATAAAGAAAGAAGAAAAAATTGAAACAAAAGGAGGAAACATGGAAACAAAAGCGAAGGGATGCGTTTTATAATTTTGCAAATCAACAAAGATTAACTAATTATATATGGGATATAAATGGGGATCAGAATGAGTTTATTTCATCTATTTGGAGTAGTTTTTTGAAGTCTTTCCCCATTATTAACCAGTCGATCTGTTGGGCCGTCGACCGAGGTACTCAAGTATTTATTGGTTTTGATCCTTTTATTGGTTTATGCAAATATTATAGGTTATCTTATAGACTGGTGGAAGAAATACATAAAAGGAACATCTTTGGGGTTGGAAAGGGAACTAATACAAGAGCGGAGCTGGTTTCCTTATATGGACTTCTTTGGTTTGTTAGGAGAATGAGACTTGCTTCTATTCTAATGGTTGGCGATTCAAACGCTATTACAGATTGGACTAGAGGGGTAACTGCACTTTACTTTTTGTTGTTGGAAAATTGGATGGGAAATGTTAGAAAGTTGATATGTGAGTTCTCACACATTAATTTTTAGCATATCTATAGAGAATTAAATGATGAAGCAGATAGACTTTCAAAGAAAGGCATCGATGAATTGGAGGGAAATATTTATTTTAAAGAGCTCAAAGATGAAATGCATGTACAATTAGACAGATTAAGGTTCTTTTGATTTAAGAGTTGTTCATCTAGTAAACTTTGTTTACTAATAGCTTGTTTTTTGGGTGGAATATTTCTTATTTTGTTATCGTTGTTATGATATATTTTTTACTACAGAACCTATAAAAATGTCAAAATAGTGTTGGGAGAAGAAAATATAAATATGATGTTTTATCAAGGTGTTAATTTATTTTGGATTATAAGAAGAAATCTATTCTTCCAAAAAATAAAAATGTACTTTGTTGATACAACTTTTTTTTATATTATAAAGTTGTTTTTAAGTGCTTAAAAAAAACCCATAATCTTGGTGTTCAAAAGAGACCTGTTGGTCTATCATCTCGCTTCTTCATTGTATTCTGTTCTTCATTGTCTTCTGGAGTTTATTCATCCTGTAGTTACTCAACCTTTGAACTTTTACCGGGTAGGCAGTCACCCGGCGAAACTGAAAGCCCTTGTGGTGATGAAGAATGCTAACCTGAGTGAAGAACGACGTGAGATGGCGTGTAAACAAAGGCGATTAAAAGCAGCGATGTGCATTTTGCATTTGTTGGATGAAAAAGTATATTTCTCTACTTATCAATCTCTCTTGCAGGTATGCCTCATTAATAGAGCTCTGTCGGAGGCCAAGCTGGTCCATGCTCACATCATCCAAAGTGCTTTCAAATTTAATTGCACTGACAAGGCTCTGCCCAATAAACGCCTAAGCATGTATGCCAAGTGCAGGAATTTGATCGATGGTCACATGTTTCTGGAGCAAATGCCTGAGCAAAATGTGGTCTCGTGGAGTGTCATGATTGTATCTTACTCTAGGGCTAGCCATGGCAAAGAAGCGTTGATAATTTTTAATCAAATGCAAGGATCAAGTATTCTCCCCAATGAATTCACTCTATCCAGCCTTCTCCCAGCATGTAATCACTTGGAAGCAGTGGCGAAGGTTCATGAAGAAATAATCAGAAGTGGGTTTCACTCTGAAGTTTTTGTGGGGAATTCCCTTCTTTACATGTATGCAAAATATGGGAAGATCAACACCGCATGTTATGTGTTTGAAAAATTTCTTAGATGAGATGTTGTCACATGGAATGCTATGATTGCAGGATATGCACAGAAGGGGTATGTTAATGAGGCTCTTGACCTTTATGAAAAACTGCCTGAATGAAATGTGGTCTCCTAGACATCAATGATTCTGGGATATGCACAGAATTGCATGGTTGATGAGGATGCCAAAGCCTTTGATGAAATGCCTGAAAGGAATCTGGTATCTTAGACATCAATTATTTTGGGTTATGCTCAGAATGGATGTGTTGATGAAGCTTACAAACTTGAGATTTCTGGTGTAACCCTCCACATGGGAAAGACGCTGGCCCTGTTCAACTGGAGTTACACATGGATGTGTTTAGAAACCTCTCCTCTGTAAATGCCAGGATTAGGGAAGCTGCCACATTAACTTTAGTTTAGGAGCTGCAAGAAGTCCAGATGGTTTATAAGCAAAGAAGCACTGAGGGCAACATGGATATTTAAAGCTAGAAGCTGCTAAAGATGTTTGTTTGAAAAATTGTGCTCCAACTATGAAATATGCCATTCGTCGACTTATTTGTGGGATTTCATCGTCTAGAGCCATAAGTTTACTATCATCTAAGCTGAATTTGGTGCCAACTACATGTTTTCTATTATCCAAGTTAATTTTGATTCCAAAGGCTAGTATGTACATTGCTTGAAATATATTTCAATTTGATAAACAACTTCCACGAATAGGTGGTCAAGAGTGAACCCTATAATTTTTTGAGATATGAAATAACTCGTTATTATCCAAGACAAGTGTAAAATATCAAAGATACAAGTCCCACATACTGAAATTGTATTGGCAGCTCTAGCGTAGTCTTCCTTGAGCCAATGTTATTCATATGCTCAAGAACGAATGCTATAGTTTCAAGAGATGAAAATATCTCGTTATTATTCAAGACAAGGGTGAAATATCAAATATATAAGTCCCACATACTAAAATGGTACTGGTAGCTTTGGCCTAGTCTTCCTTGAGCCCATGTTATCGATATGTTGCATGACATCCATCCTAGAACAAAATTTACAGAGCGTGACTGCACCAGTGCTGCCTTCTCCAAAAAAGCAAGATGTTTCAAATTTAGCTTCAAGGCAAGTCAATTCAATCATCACACCTCCTATCAACACTTATGTTGCACAAAAGGGTGACGTTGAGCAATATGAATAAATTTATCTTATTTAATTTAGACTCTAGAAAGCTGCCAGCATAGATTTTCCTATATTCTATCATCTCTGGTCTTCATTAGAAATGCTTATTAATGCTCCAGTCTTAATCCACTATTTAATGTCTAATGAATTCCAATTGCTAGGCTGGTTTCAGTTTTCAGGATTTGTTATTTCAAATTTGGTATTCTGTAGTGTTTGGATTTGCCTGAACTTGAATGCTTGATTGTTTATTTATTCATATTTATTACACATAGAGTTGGGAACATGGATGTTTCATTTTGTTCAAACATTGGAACTGTGTTTTATTCTGGAACTGCATCTGCATTTATAGAATAGAAAGATGAAATCATAGAATCTGTTCTTCCATATTATTAACATGAATTAGGTTTTTTGTTTTGAAGTAAAAATATTTTGCAGAGTTTGAAATTGTAGATAATTTTGTGATGGAAGTGAGCTTTGCTTACTATTTTCCAGTTCTTGACATTAGCATATGTCCTAAAATTTTGTGAAATTTCTTGATTGAATCTCTTTCCCAAAACATTGCCATTTTTAGATGTTAACTTCAACTTTGGAGTCACCAGATGTTTACACAAAAACTTGTAAACATTATATCGATTGCGAAGTGTCACAACAAAGCATATCCCCTTATTTAAAATCCAATAATTAAAAAGCTTTGCCTCCACAAAAATAGAATAATAGGCAGTTTTAGGGTGTCCTCATAGTGTCCATTATGGTCAAGGTACTGGAAAAGGTTGTTGGTTGAGAGTCCATTACTCCTGCTTCATATGATGATGATATGTGATCAATCTATGGTTTATTCTATGATGTTGCTGGTGTATTTGTCTTTATTATGGAAGTACCACATGCTTTTTATTTTTGTGATTTGCTTCTTGGTAGCTACGGATCATGGGAAATAATGACATGTTGTAAGCAAGTTCATTGTCATTATGTGTTATCGCATGTATTGCATATTATACATGGATAGGGTTTCACTTGATTACAAGTTGTCTATAGGTAGAATACGGAATGAGGTAATGCAATGGTATGTTGTAAGCAGGTTCATTGTCATTATGTGTTATCGCATGTATTGCATATTATACATGGCCAGGGTTTCACTTGATTACAAGTTGTCTACAGGCAGAATAAGGAATGAGGTAATGCAACGATATGTGTGGTTTACGAAGGCTTCATGGTTGATGTGGCTCAATTTTGTTTTGTCTTTAGTTAAGCTGGGGTACCCGCAACAAAACAAGCATATTTAGTGCAAACACTATTAGTTTATAAATAAAGTAGGAGTGCATGGAAGTCAAATCAAAATCTAATTAAAGCATGGACTTGTGCTTGGCTTTGTGACTATACCCATACCTAGTGACTATACCCAAACCTAAGTGGTCAAAAAAGAAAAGGTATAAGGTCGAGACTAGGCCTCGATCATACAATGGAAAAGTGAAATTTATATATGTGATATCATCGTATGTTAAAACGTAGAGATTCTAGTATCATAAGAAAGTTGTCATCTTTCTTGTCTAACCAAGTATTTTAACTAACTTCTATGGAACTTATGGCAAGTTGAAGAGATGCAGAGTCTCATGTAGAGAGGAAAAGTAAAACATAGATATATGTGAGTATCCTAAGTAGTAAGGCACTCTTTCTTAAGCCATTTACCCATCGCACAAATAAATTCCATCCACTACACACAGAATGCATTAAAATAATCCCACACAGTTGGTATAATGTGGTGGGGTAATCTCATAACCTCTATCAGAAAAACATGTACTAGGTGAAGAAGTAATAGAATCAGCTCCTTTTTATTTCCCCAATTGTGATGTCATCCACAAACCCCTAAAAACAATGTTTAGCTAATAAAAAATATATAAAATTAGAGAGGAAGTTGTTATCATCTTGTCCAACCAAACTTATTTTTGTTGGTGCCTACCCCAACCGAACCTGGGGCCATTAATAACAAAATTAAATATGAAACCAATCAATGGAAACCTTCTTAGTCGATGAAAACTATTCATGTAGAACAAGGTTTTGTGCTATTGGGAAAGATCCTCACAACTAACTGTGTTCCTCACCTCGACCCGTACCTTAGTAAACAGCATGGCTCCAACCAATGTTTCTTCTGGTTTAACCAATGGTTTACACTTATTTTATTCTCCTTCCTCCTCTCGGCTATATGATGGAAGTGGGCATGTGTGCAAGGGCATACATCTCAGAGATAAACTTCTAGAAATGGCAATGTTAAAGGACATAGTTTCCCTAACCTAGGTTTTACTTTTTCCTTTGTCCTAGTCATATGCACTTGCAAGTAATTTTTTTATTTCTTCTTTTCCTTTGGTCCGGAGGTCTTGCACTTCATAGGGCAAGGAGACATACATTCAATTTATTATGGACAAGTTCATCATAGATATGCAAGTATCATATGTATGGGGTGTTTTTATAGTATAAATTGATTCTTTAGGTGTTTATTGAAAAATAAAAAAATAATGAAATTAAGTCGTTCGTTCCGTGTAACCCACTGCAGAATAAGAAGCCGTTGTTGCCTACCCCTACTAAATAAGACTAGCTCTTTAGTGCAAAATTAGTTGTTAGCAGTTCCCATCCCTACCTCTTTAACTCACACTACATAAAGTCCCGGCACTACAGCTCTAGCTAAGAAGCACAAAGAGTATATAACTAGGAGTTAGCTTCTTCTAAACTCAAGCTAAGCACTAGAGAGATAGAGTTTAGTTTTTATGAATTAAGTAGCTTTCTATAAACCCTCATCTTCTGAAAATAGTGTCATGGCTAGTTAGGCTATTATTGAGAACCTTTGTAAGAAACACTACATGCCCTCTCATTTTTGATATTGTGATATATACGTTTTTCTTCATTTCATACTTACATGTTGCATCTTGGCTTGAACTTACTGCTGCATGTAGTACAGGGTTTGTTCCACATTTGCAGTAATAGAAAGGGCCATGCCAGACTTTTGGTATTGGCCAGATATGTTGTAGTTACATGTACTTCGATTATTTTGGTTTGGGAAAATGTTCCCATATTCTGTGAGTTGCAATTTGAAAAGAGTCACTTATACCTTTTTTGGGCAAAATTATGCATCATATATTACATTAAAATCAGTTTGCATGTAAATAAAAGTTACATATATAATAATTATTAAAGGCCACAACCACCAAATTGATGTATGAGAGCCATTTTTAATGGGACAAGGGAGTCGAGTTTTGTTCTAAGCCCCTAAGTGGAGAAATCCTCTTGGCATCCTGCTTTGAGACAACATAACTTTCATAAGTGTTGAAGAATTCATAACTCCATTCAAACTTGTCAATATTTAAGAGGAAAGGAAAACAGTAGGAAGAAAATGTAGATCAACTGAATGTAACCACTCTTAACTTCTCTTCTAGTAGTTATTCAACAGAAAACTTCCCAATGTGACAATTCTCAATCTCTTTGTTGGTCGTCTGGGCAGACCCGGGTTTACTATAATGTACCAACAACACCCCTAGCTCACTGGCCCTTTCAGTGACAGATCATGGAGCGGCCTGAAGTCTCACCCGAAGTTATCCTAATGGGTTGGCCAAAGACTCAAGTGTCTCAACCAGGTTCTATATAACGTCCTGTGTGCGTCTCACAACTCTTCTTATCCCGTGAGATGTCTCTTTCCGTGACGCGCAGTTTCCTCTTACTCGCAATGACTCTAACCTTTATCGTGTCGCCACGTCCTGGGAAACACGTAACTCTCTCCTACGCTCAACCCTCAACCAATGCGGTACCACGCCCCACAGCTCCTCTGATGGTTCGATATCACCCCTCTGCGATATCCTACCGCTGCGACTCGGTGTACTTAGCGTACTGGTGTTCAACTTACAGGAATCAAAACACAAGGCTGTTTACACTGCGACTCTTAACTGTCTTGAGTGAAACTTAGACAAACTCTTATATAGAATACTTAAAGAGTTCAACTTGCATTTATCCTGTTAATATGTCATGAACTGAATAACACATACATACATTTACTGTAAGCAGAGTTCATGTATTGAATGTCAGATAAAACAAGTAAATACAATCACATGAATCAATCACATAACGCTCTGATTTTACGTGGTTCACTTCCAAGGTAGAAGCTACGTCCACAAAACTATGTTTCTATATTATAACTTGAGAGAGGTACACAGTTTGGCTGCACCACATATGCAGCTAGAGATCTTTTGGGTAACTCTGCACACAGCCTGGAGCCCTTCTCTCTTAGATCTCTTCTCTATATTTCCTTCTTACAATATACTCTCTCTCTCTCTCTCTCTCTCTCTCTCTCTGTCAATCCCTGAGGATTGTTACAATACAAAATAACAGTGAGCTAACAGACTACTAGAATCTCAGACTCGCTAATGTCTGAATAGCTACAGGTTACCCTAATAGCTCCAGAAGGACTGAATAGCTAACCTTTTTCAATACAAAATACATCCCTTTATAGGCGGCCCGAAGGTGTCGCCATTACAACACTGTGGGCCTGTCCCAACAGTAACCCAAAACCCTAACTAGTGACAGTTGGCATATCTGTACTTGGGGTAGCCACTTTCTGTCACACCAGTGCTCTCTGCAGTCTTCCATGCTTCCCAACGCTGACCATGGGTACTATGCACCGCTTCCCATCTTATGTCCTTCGTCTTCAATACCTCGACGTCGTCGATCCTTTTCTTTTATGAGGGTAGTTGAGCCCTCCTTTCTTCACCGTTACCTTCAATGTAGTGGTTGAGCTCTCTCTTCTCGGCCGCTCAGGTACTGTCGTCTTCCTTAACTTCTCTGTCCCAACAGTCATGGTTTTCGGCTCTGCTCTGTAGCTAGAAACATGCTATGGAGTCGTAGCTTTACCTTATCTCTTCGTCTTCGCCCAAACTGTCTATCCGCCAAAATGGTAGCTTCTCCTGTAGCTGCGGGACTCTACTCCAATAGTCCCCTAACACTTACTTATGGCTCGTACCCGAGCCACTATCAGTGGGATTCTCCTACTATAGCTTCTCCTTGGCTTCCTGCGAAGTGCGTTGAAGCTTGTTCTGAAGTCTTGCGACTTTGTTTTGCATAGCTGCGACACACTCTTGTGTCGATTCAAGCATAGTTTGAATAATACTGGAGTCTTGTGCTAACTTAGTTCATTGGGTTCTCTTATCTTTCCTTCCCTCATTGTCATGCTCTCGCTCTCGTCGCTTGCGAGACCTTTTAAGGGTCTTCAGGTGTTGAGAAGTCTTCCACAGATATCCTTTCCTCTTTATCTGGGTTAGAAATTTTATCACAAGGAAAGTAGAAATCTGTATCTTCCATCCTTCTCAAACATTTCATTCAGTCTGGATCCATCCTTACGAGAACTACACGGGCCTTGAATTCCATGCCAAGAACAAGCCTTTGTCTGCACGCTGGAATTTTGCTCGTTCGGTTTGTTTTCCTTTTCACTTTTCTTCTCAACAAATATCTCTAGGCATTCATGCTGCCTCTAATCTCCAGATTTTTGTTTCTTTGACTCAACAATATCTTGTTCTTCTCTTAGCTGATCAGATAGGTCATCTTCCTTCTCCCGTTGCTTTCTTTTTCTCATTTTTACTTTCTTCCTGGCAGGAGATTTATTCTCATCATTCCGCTGCTCTGCATTCTTATTCTCTTTGGAAGAGACTTTCATGACATATTCTACATCCTGTGCTTGAATCCTCATCCTTGGCAGTTGTATGACCTGTAATGTTCCTAATTTCACAACCCTGGGCGACGTCGTCATAGCAGACATACGGCCACCATGCTCAAAGTGTCTCAGAATGTCTTCTATAGGTTCCTCCTCAGACAGAACCCACTGGGTGTGATACTTTGGATTGGCAATGGCTGCAAACTATGGAAATCACAACACTCTGTAATGGAATTATCTCTACATAGGGAAAACTTAACAATGCACTCTATAGCTCTCGGATCTTTGCAAATGTAACCCTCCTGAATGAATAATTTCTGATTTTATGCTGAAGGCGATAATCCCGAACGGAACGGTCATCTAGGCTGAACCCATCGGTCATATTAATTTCTTGGACGAGACCACACCCATCATCCTGATCCTTAATAAATGCTGAAATCCGATCAATTTCCCTCGAAGCATGTGTATGTAGGCACCGGTCTCGTCGAATATTTTCCAAATCTGGACAATTGATTATGCTGTGCCCAGATCTATGGTAAGGTATACCGGTCATTTCTTCATTAACTTCCTGTCAGAAGGTGACTTTAATAGCCCTCTGTCTTGTTGCAAACTAGGTACGTGGCATAGAGAAACGTCGCGCTACTGCGATGCCACACCGCATCACTTGCTCAAAACAAACTTAAGAGTTTTTTTTTTAACCCTAACTAGTGACAGTCGACATATCTGTACTTAGGGCAGCCACTTTCCGTCACACCACTGCTCTCTGCAGTCTTCCATGCTTCTCGGTGCTGACCATGGGTACTATGCACCGCTTCAATTGTAGTCTAGTTGGTTAGGATACTCGGCTCTCACCCGAGAGACCCGGGTTCAAGTCCCAGCAACATAACCATTTGTTGGTCATCTGGGTAGACCCGGGTTTACTATAATGTACCAACAACACCCCTAGCTCACTGGCCCTTTCGGCAACAGACCGTGGAGCGGCCTGAAGTCTCACCCGAAGTGATCCTAATGGGTTGGCCAAAGACTCAAGTGTCTTGACCAAGTTCTGTATAGTGTCCTATGTGCATCTCACAACTCTTCTTAGCCCGTGAGATGTCTCTTTCTACAACGCGTAGTTTCCTCTTACTTGCGATGATTCTAACCTTTATCGCATCGCCGCGTCCTGGGAAACACGTAACTCTCTCCTATGCTCAATCCTCAACCAATGCGGTACCACGCACCACAGCTCCTCTGATGGTGTGATATCGCCCCTCTGCGATATCCTACCACTGCGACTCAACGTACTTAGCGTACTGGTGTTCAACTTACAGGACTCAACACACAAGGCTGTTTACACTGTGACTCTTAACTATCTTGAGTGAAACTTAGACAAACTATTATACATAATACTTAAAGAGTTCAACTTGCATTTATCCTGTTAATATGCCGTGAACTGAATAACACATACATACATTTACTGTAAGCAAAGTTCATGTAATGAATGACAGATAAAAAAAGTAAATATAATCACATGAATCAATCACATAATGCTCTGATTTTACGTGGTTCACTTCTAGGGTAGAAGCTACGTCCACAGAACTGTGTTTCTATATTATAACTTGAGAGAGGTACACAGTTCTGCTGCACCACATATGCAGCTAGAGATCTTCTGGGTAACTCCGCACACAGCCTGGAGCCCTTCTCTCTTAGATCTCTTCTCTATATTTCCTTCTTACAATATACTCTCACTCTCTCTCTCTCTCTGTCAATCCCTGCGGATTGTTACAATACAAAATAATAGTGAGATAACAGACTACTAGACTCTCAGACTCACTAATGTCTGCATAGCTACATGTTACCCTAATAGCTCCAGAAGGACTGACTAGATAACCTTTTTCAATACAAAATACATCCCTTTATAGGCGGCCCGAAGGTCTCTCCATTACAACACTGTGGGCCTGTCCCAACAGTAACCCAAAACCTTAACTAGTGATAGTCGACATATCTATACTTGGGGTAGCCGCTTTCCATCACACCACTACTCTCTGCAGTGTTCCATGCTTCCCGGAGCTGACCATGGGTACTATGCACCACTTCCCATCTTCTGTCCTTCGTCTTCAATACCTCGGCCTCGTCGCTCCTTTTCCTTTATGAGGGTAGCTCAGCCCTCCTGTCTTCATTGCTGCCTTCAATGCAGTGGTTGAGCTCTCTCTTCTCGGCCACTCAGGTATTGTCATCTTCCTTGACTTATCTGTCCCAACAGTCATGGTTTCTGGCTCTTCTCTGCAGCTAGAAACATGCTACGGCATCGTAGCTTTACCTTATCTCTTCGTCTTTGCCCAAACTGTCTATCCACCAAAATGGAATCTTCTCCTGTAGCTACGGGACTCTGCTCCAACACTCTTAGAATTTTAAGAATTCAAAACTTTTATGGAGTAACTGTCAACTCTTGTCACTATGTATACTTCTACAGTTAATTGACATACAATGAAAACTATAGGAGATGGTAGCTCCTACATCAGTTGCAAATGGTGCTTAAAAGGGTTACATACAAGTTTAAAATAAAACTATTGTATGGCCAACAAAAAAAGAGAACCACTTGGAAATCAACTACCATGAAAGAGAGAAGAATAACTTATGAATATTTGAAGGGGATACATGTAATTGTGTAGACATACTAGGTTGGCTGAATTGTCTTCCCAAAATTGAGTTACAAGACATATGTAAAGTGACCTATCAATATATACATAAAACTACTAATAAAAACATACAAGTATAATCTACCATCCTTGAAAAGCATACCTTTCATGGAATAAGGTTGTTGAAATCCCAAGGACCTCTTTGGTGTAGCTTCATTAATACACATAGGTCTCTATGAGCAATAAATGCCATTCATTTCAATCATAGCTCGGTTTTTCTCATTCTCATCACCAAATATGACAAACCCATAACCTTTGGTGCAAGTTGTATTTTCATCTATCATAACTTTATCACCTTTAATAGATGACTATCGGCTTTCAAAATTATCTTTCAAGATAATATCAGTGACCTCATGACCCAAGTCCCCAACAAATATGGAATACCCAGTGCCTGGTTCTGTCCATCTGTCACTAGCTCCAAAAGTAGCCCAATTCAACCTAAAAGGTTGTTGAGAACTGGGCATGGGTGTACCATGGAAATTCTACAAAATTCTCTCTACGGTTGCATGAGAATCAATTTCCACAAAACCATAACCCTCTAGTTGTCCAGTTTTCTTATTTTGAATAATCTTAATAGAAACAACAGCCTGCTCCAGATTGACTCAATTAGTTTAAATATTGCAAAAATCACTTCTTCTATAAACAAAAAATAATCGAATTTGACCAAGTTGCACTTTCACAGGCCCACAACTTGAGAAAATTGTTAATAATACTTATCACATCATATCCAAGAAATAGAGAGTATACAGAAAAGATGAAGCACTAGATGTTGCCACATCCATAGTTATAACAAAAACGCTCGTGAATAATCAAATACAGGAGACATGCATTCACCTTTATGTCATTGACTAGTAGATACTAGCTTAAAATTATATAATATCAAATCTATGGGATTAAAAATTATCACTGAGATAGGAATTCATGATCGCTAAAACCATCACATCTTGAAAATTGACATGCTACATTCATTGAACTAGTTATTGAGTAATTTTGTTTGTTGTATAGGTGAGTGGTTGTGGATAACTTCATATAAAACGAATCAATGCATATATCTGAGGTGCCTGCTTACTTAAGCTCATTGTGTTTGGAGCTTGTAGCTCAGCTGGGCACCCATTTTAGGAGAGCATGCCAATCTGCAATATAAGCAAGTTTTTAGTTGAAACACTCTTGTGTGGAACTCATGACCTTGTAGGTTTCCGTCCTGGTGCTTCATCGAGATGTTCTAAATACGGACCTAGAATTGTTTAGCTGCAAGGGTTCTACTATTTAGGGTTTTTAGGCCCATTCAGAGTTTGCTTTAGGGCAGTATTTTTTTTTTCTGAAGACCTCAATTGAGTATTGTGGGGATTGTTTCTTGTGGCTTTGGTTGTATGTTCATCCCCACAGACTATGTCAGCATATTGCTATGGTAATTGACCATTGATGTGTAGGTCCATTTCCTCATTTGCATGAACCCCTGAAATTTTGAAAAGGGAAACAAATTTACCTGTCTTTATGATACTCGACTATTTTATGGTTCTTAGGAATTTGCAATAGAATGGTATTTAGGTTTCTTATTTTCAATTGAGGGCACCATGTTGTTAGCCAATGATCCCCTTGATCTGTGTTGTGCCAAAAACCTGTTTTAAATATGCTCTCTTTTGAATTTTTGATTCCAAATAAGGATTATGCATATTCCCTAATTTCAATGGACTAGGAAACAGTGCAATGTTAGTGCAAAATCTCGTTGAAGACAGGTCCAATTAACTTGGATTAGCACAATAGGCTTAAGATTGCTTCTGTTTAATTGTACAATTTTTTCATAGGAGAATTCTAAAACAACTAAATGCCTAGACACAAAAACAAATTCTCCAAGTGAAACTGAGCAACAAATAATTAATAATGTGTCAGTTTACATATCTAAGCATATCCTTCTCCCCACCCTCATTTATATGTCAAAATATGTGTCAGTTTCAAATCCTTTTCATACATGCCTTTTGTGGAATGATGGTAAGAATTTCTCCACATAAATGGTTGAAGCTATGCTAGTATCACAAGTTTTTAGGATTTTTGTCGCAAATTTAAATGAAGTTAGTTTTCGACATAGTTCTAAGTTACAAAGGCCATTATTAATGGCAGTTTATCATGTTATATCATTTAAGGAAACATTCACATGTATGTTGTTACATACACAAGAAGACAGACATGCAATGCTCACACATTGAATATTGAATGGTGATAATCATCAGTTACAACCAGTGGTTAAGAACATGGATTTCCAGAAGTATAGTGACATGAACCAGAGTTGGTTCACAAGGTTTTTTTGGCTTAGAAATACCCTATGTAGAACTCAATACACAAGGTAGAGCAAAACCCAGTTTAATAAAACTCTATAACTAGAGATAGAAGCATTAGGTGATCCATAATATGTCCAAAAAGAGCATATGTTTCATCTTACAAATCAGGTTTCTACTAAGGATATCATCTTGTAGATGTCCCTGATCACCATGTAATGGACGAATCTACTATTTCCCCTGGGTTTTGCATCAAAAACTTGGGGAAGCAGAATATGTGGTGAATGTTCATATGTAAATGTGATTACTAGGCTACCCTGCCAACAAAATATCAATCTTGACTGATTACAATGGTCAAAGGAACTTGATTCCCAATATGATCAATTGAAAGACATTCCTAATCCTCTCATTAGATGTTTGAGCAAGGTGATGACTATTGACAGGTCTCAAGGTTAACAAAATGACTAATGTATCACTCTCTCTAGTCTAAACCAGATTTGTAGGCCACCTTCGAGATGTTATTAACTTAGTAGAATTGTTTCCATGTCCCAAGCTAGCTTGGGCTTGTATATATTATGGCATTTCTCTTTGTTTAAACAATGAGGTAAACTACAACCCACTTTTCAAACTTATACTCCAACACCACGATAAGCTCACTTTTGAATTTGGATAAAACAATTTGACCCATAGGACATCTTTGCTGAGGACACTAGAAGGATTCATCTTGTGAGTGGACTAGAGATGAAGCACATTACCTTGAGCAAATTTTTATCAACTTTATCAGGGACAAACAATAGAGTGACAAGCAATTATTCATTATCCTAATCAACAAATACAGAGATACATTTTCAGTTTGTCAGGAGAGGAATTTACAAACATGTCAAAACCATGCCCTAGTGAAATATATGCATAGTTAGAGCTCAAAGATGAAAAGGGATTAAAGAATTATGAATAAAATATCAATCATGGCGAGTTTGTAGAAAAGGGCGCCCTAAAAAGGATTAAAAGGCACAAGTTGAGGGTGTAGCTAGGTGGCACTTACAGTTCATTGCACAAAGTAGAAGTGACACCCAGAACAAAACATAGTTAACTAAAAGTTGGCTTCAATGTTATTTTTAGACTCATGCAAGCAGGAGAGAAACAACATTCACATAGGATAAGGATGCATGCATCACTTGGTTGTTATCTTAGCTATCATTCGTGCAAGGAGGCACAACTAAGGAAATACTTATGTGCTATTTTGGAACAATGGTTAGACTGATGACTTTCATCTTTCCCTCCTTATATAAAATAGAACACCCTCTTATAATACAAAAATAATTTAAAATATGACACACAACATAGAATGCTCCTCACTGCAGTATCAATGTGAGACAAAAGTTAGTTTTGCAAAAAACGTGAAAGCAAGGTAGTCTGTTTGTGACCACCTAACTTGGAAATGCACATTGCAATGTTGCATGCTACAACATTGAGGCTTTGAGATCATGGAGAAGGAATTGATTGTGATGGCTTAATTTTCTCTTTGAAATAAGTAATCTATAAAAGGAAACATGGGGCTAGTGTTGACTAAAGAGATCACCTATATAGAAATCATGAATGGTTATGGAAGGTTTGACCCCATGGACCCCAATGAAGTAACCCAAAGTTCATTTGGGACATTTTTCCTTTGTTTTTTAGATTTATTGTGGTGTCCCCTAGCCGTTGGAAGGCCATACAAAGGAACCAAATTTCAAACAAACCACTCACTCAGAACCAAACTAGCTCTTCATTCACTCAGAAAGGAAGCATGCCCATTCATAACAAAAAAAATACAACTAAATGTAAGATTAAATTCACATAAAGATAAATCTAAGCCTTGGATTGGATTTTATGGTGAGCTTTAACTTTCATAAAAGAGTCATTCAAGGACACGTGGAGAATTGGTCTCAAGACCTAGATATAAAACTGAGCAACATAATTGAGCTATGAAATTTCCAACAGATGTGTATAGGCCTCATAGACTTGATTTGGTCATCGACGAATGATGCTCCATCACAATATCAATGATTAGAGCACATGGAGGATAAGTCCTTCAAGCCTTTCACGATGCATCTCTGAAACATTGTTGTTGATCCTATTGTCAAGCTCCCAATTTTTTTACTTTTGGATGCACATTAATCTTTAGGCTTCATATTTCCTTTGACGCCCTTTATATCTCTATCCCACATTGATTGTGGGAATGTCTAAACTTTTGTTTACATACATGTGTGTTCTTTATTATATCAACACATTGTGCACATTATATACCATAGTGGCCATGAGATGAACTCTTTCAACACTAGATTTTGTTATGAGTTGTGGTTGGATATGGTGGACTTGCAAAGAAAATAAATGTAAAGATTGGGCTCAGCCAAGCCCTAATATTTTACAATTTATTTTTACAAGAAACCATATATATAACAACTAGAGGCACTAAGGACTAGAGTGGAATAGTATAGTCCCCGTAGAAAATTCCCATATCTAGAGGTATTGTGGTATTAGGAGCTTGATTAGGTGTCCTTTCACATTGTAACCTTAAAGGGCATGTGAATGATGCAAGTCCAAAATCCTATCCACTATACATTTTTTTTAATTGGATCTCTGACCCATTATTGTTATTTTCTTAGTAGAGTGAGTTTGATTTGTGTTAAGCATTTAAAACTTTCCCACCATATTATTCAACCATCCTCACCATGAATCTAGGGCTCTAAGTTCCAATCTTTCTTTAATCACCGAGGATTTATCCTCACAAATAAGATACAAAAAATTATCTTAAACTAAAATACAGAGCGATTGGGGGATTCATCCCTGATAGTCATAGTGGATAGTGGTGGGAGATGATACGAAACTAGATAATATGGAAGGTTGTAGGTTTTAGAGTGTACATTATTATGAGAAAGGATCATTACTCTTTATCAACATAAATCCTATCCAATATTTTCTTAAAATCTATAAATTCTTCAGTAATTGACAAAAAAATTTCAACCACAAACAATTTTCAACACATATTGACCTTGGAAAATCCACTTCAAGAAAAATATAACGATGGGTTGGCTTCAACTACGTTTTAATGATTCTTTTAAAAGAGGAGAATTATATATTGAAACAACTCCAGTGAGTACAGAATATTGTGTAAGTGAATCTAGTTTCTATAACATTTTTTTCCTCTATCTTGGCTTGCAATCTTCATTTAGAATGGGAATTGGCTAGACTCCAAGCCTGTTTAATTCTACTAGTTTTAGTTCCAAGCATTATCATTACCATGACAATGACAAGGATAAGTATGACGATGATGATGATGATGCCATGATAATGACGATGACAATCATCATCAAAACAATGATCAATATTGGTGAGATACAGATGGATCCACACACATCCACTGTGAAGGGTATAATTGCCAACATGCCAAAGTTTAATGTGATGGGTTTGGTCATTCATTTTGATGGTCAGAGTTTAGGTTGGACTTGCAGAGTATTATGTTGAGGTTTATTACCTTGTATACCATTTTAGTGAGACCAAAAAAAAACCATGAATTCAATGAGATTTGTTTTTCACCCTATTTCAAAGAGCTAACACACATAAGCTTTTCATAACGGTGTAACGAGATAACACACATAAGCTTTCACTCGTAGTGCCATGTTAGAAGGAAAGCTAACTCCAGCTAGATTTCCATCATGGTTTAATGTATTTGATGACAGTGTGGCAGTGTTAGATGGAAAGCTATCTTATGAAAGCTAACACACATTAGCTTTTACTCACCATGCAATGTTTTAAGAACGAAGGCTAACTCTAGCTAGATTTTCATCATGGTGCATTGTGATTGATGACAATGTCACCGTGCTAGATGGAAAACTACACTATGAAATGTTACACACATTAGATTTCACTCACCATGTAATGATTTAAGGATGAAAGCTAACTTCAGCTAGATTTCCAACACGGTGCAATGTGATTGATGACAATGTGGTTGTTTACATGGAAAACTACCTTATGAAAGCTAACACACATTAGATTTCACTCATCGTTCCATGTTGCTAAAATGAAAGCTAACTCCAGCTAGATTTCTATCATGGTGTAATGAGCTAACACACATAAGCTTTCGCTTATAGTGTCGTGTTGTTAGAAGGAAAGCTAACTTCAGCTAGATTTCCATCATGGTGTAATGTATTTGATGAAAATGTGACCGTGTTAGATGGAAAAATATCTTATCAAGGCTAACAAACATTAGCTTTACACACCGTGCAATGTCTTAAGAAAGAAAGCTAACTCTAGCTAGATCTCCATCATGGTGCATTGTGATTGATGACAATGTGGTTGTGCTAGATGAAAAACTAAATTATGAATGCTAACACACATTAGATTTCACTTCACCGTGCAATGATTAAGGATGAAATCTAACTCCAGTTAGATTTCCATCATGGTGCAATGCGATTGATGACGATGTGGTTGTGTTAGATGGAAAACTACCTTGTGAAAGCTAACACACATTATCTTTCACTCATCGTGCCATGTTGTTAAAATGAAAGCTAACTCCAACTAGATTTCCATGATGGTGTAATGTATTTGATGACAATGTGGTTGTGTTAGATGAAAAACTACCTTACGAAAGCTAACACACATTAGCTATTACTCACTGTGCAACGTTTTAAGAACAAAAGCTAACTCTAGATAGATTTTCAACATGGTGCATTTTGATTGATGACAATGTGGTTGTGTTAGACCGAAAACTACCTTATGAAATAAAACACACATTATATTTCACTCATCGTGCCATGTTTTTGAAAAGAAAGCTAACTCCAGCTATATTTTTGTAATGGTGTAATGAGCTAATACACATAAGCTTTCACTCATAGTGCCATGTTAAAATGAAAGCTAACTCTAGTTACATTTCCATGATGGTGTAATGTATTTGATGACAATGTGGCAGTGTTAGATGGAAAACTACCTTATGAACGCTAACACACATTAGCTTTTACTCACCATGCAAGGTTTTAAGAATGAAAGCTAACGACGCCTAGATTACCATCATGGTGCATTGTGATTGATGACAATGTGGTTGTGCTAGATGAAAAACTATACTATGAAATCTTACACACATTAGATTTCACTCACAGTGCAACGATTTAAGGATGAAATCTAATTTCAGCTAGATTTCCCAACACATTGCAATGTGATTGATGACAATGTGGTTGTGTTACATGGAAAACTACCATATCAAATCTAACACACATTATCTTTCACTCATCGTGCCATGTTGCTAAAAGGAAAGCTATCTCCAGCTAGCTTTTCATGATGGTGTAATGAGCTAACACACATAAGATTTCCCTTACAGTGCCATGTTGTTAGAATGAAAGCTAACTCTAGATAGATTTCCATCATGGTGTAATGTATTTGATGACAATGTGGCTCTGTTAGATGGAAAACTACCTTATGAAGGCTAACATATAATATCTTTACTCACCCTGCAATTTTTTAAGAATGAAAGGTAACTCCAGGTAGATTTCCATCATGGTGCATTGTGATTGATGACAATGTGGTTGTGCTAGATGGAAAAACACACTATGAAAGCTTACACACATTAGATTTCATTCATTGTGCAATGGTTTAAGGATGAAAGCTAACTCCATCTAGATTTCCAACACAGTGCAATGTGCTTGATGACAATGTGGTTGTGTTACATGGAAACCTACCTTATGAAAGCTAATACACATTAGATTTCACTTATCGTGCCATGTTGTTAAAAGAAAAGATAACTCCAGCTAGATTTTCATCATGGTGTAATAAGCTAACACACATAAGCTTTCCCTTACAGTGCCATGTTGTCAAAAGGAAAGCTAACTACAACTAGATTTCCATCACGGTGTAATGTATTTGATAACAATTTGATTGTGTTAGATGAAAAAATACCTTATTAAAGCTAACATACATTAGCTTCACTGACCGTGCAATGTTTTAAGAACAAAAGCTAACTATCGATAAATTTCCATCATGGTGCATTGTGATTGATGACAATGTGGTTGTTCTAGATGGAAAACTACATTATGAAAGCTAACACACATTAGATTTCACTCATTGTGCAATGATTTAAGGATGAAAGATAACTCCAACTAGATTTCTATCACAGTGCAATGTGATCGATGACGATGTGGTTGTGTTAGATGGAAACTACCTTATGAAAGCTAACACACATTAAATTTCACTCATCGTGCCATGTTGCTAGAAGGAAATCTAACTCTAGCTAGATTTGCATCATGGTGTAATGTATTTGATGACAATGTAGCTATGTTAGATGGAAAAATACCTTATGAAATCTAACACATATTAGCTATTACTCATTGTGCAACATTTTAAGAATGAAACCTAACTCTAGCTATATTTGCAACATGGTGTATTTTGATTGATGACAACGTGGTTGTGCTAAATGAAAAACTACATTCTGAAAGCTAACACACATCAAATTTCACTCACCATGCAATGATGTAAGATTGAAAGCTGATTCCAGCTAGATTTCCATCATGGTGCAATGTGACAATGTGGTTGTGTTAGACAGAAAGCTACCTTATGAAAGCTAACACACATTATATTTCACTCATCCTACCATGTTGTTAAAAATAAAGCTAACTCCAGTTAGATTTTGATAATGGTGTAATGAGATAACACACATAAGCTTTCACTCATAGTGCCATGTCAGAAGGAAAGCTAACTTTAGCTATATTTCCATCATGGTGTCATGTATTTGATGACAATGTAGCTGTGTTAGATGGATAACTACTTTATGAAAGCTAACAGACATTAGGTTTTACCCAGCATGCAATTTTTTAAGAATGAAAACTAACTCCATCTAGATTTCCATCATGGTGCATTGTGATTGATGACAATGTTGTTGTGCTAGATGAAAAACTACACTATGAAAGCTTAAACACATTAGATTTCACTCATCGTGCAATGATTTAAGGATAAACGGTAACTTCATCTAGATTTCCAACATGGTGCAATGTGATTGATGAAAATGTGGTTGTGTTACATAGAAAACTACCTTATGAAAGTTATTACACGCCAGCTTTCACTCATTGTGCCATTCTATTAAAAGGAAAGCTAACTCCAAGTAGATCTCCATCATGGTGTAATGAGTTAGCACACATAAGATTTCCCTTATAGTGTCATGTTGTTAGAAGGAAAATTAACTCCAGCTAGAATTCCAGTGTAATGTATTTGATGAAACTGTGGCTGTGTTAGATGGAAAACTACCTTATGAAGGCTAACAAACATGAGCTTTACTCACCGTGCAATGTTTTAAGAACGAAAGCTAATTCCATCTAGATTTCCATCATGGTACATTGTGATTGATGATAATGTGGTTGTGCTAGATGAAAAAATACACTATGAAAGCTTACACACATTAGATTTCACTCAGTGTGCAACAATTTAAGGATGAAAGCTAACTCTAGCTAGATTTCCAACACAGTGCAATTTGATTGATTACAATGTGGTTGTGTTACATGAAAAATGACCTTATGAAAGCTAATACACATTAGCTTTCACTCATCGCGCCATGTTGTTAAAATGAAAGCTAATTCCAGCTAGATTTCCATCATGGTGCAATGAGGTAACACACATAAGCTTTCCCTTATAGTGCCATGTTGTTAGAAGGAAAACTAACTCTAGCTAGATTTTCATAATGGTGTAATGTATTTGATAACAATGTCGTTTTGTTAGATCGAAAACTACCTTATGAAAGTGTTGAGGCCTAGAAATTCGCAGGCGACAACAGAAAGGGATTCTCCCCAATCAACGTTCCCAACTAGCCCGTTGACTGTTTGGAATAGGGAATCCGTCCGGCTTACGGTCCGGCTACCGTAGGTCAAAGTAACTACAAGGGTTTACTGGTTGCGGCCCGGTCCACCGGAATTTGTATTTTGACTTAATGTATGCAATGCACATGCCTATCTTAACCATGCAGGGTGATAAAAATGTAAGGAACGCCACAATGTGCTGCGCAGGTTATTACCTCTCGTCTTAGGTTCTCGAACATCTAAACCACATATGCAACTATGAAGTAAAACAAATAACTATCTAAACACCTAACTACCTATCCCCGGGGAGCTAGAAAATGATTATTAATGAGTAATGCATTATCTCCATGTATAATAAACCAAATTACAAATAGCTGATATTTATGCTTACAACACATGAACAATAAAATATTCTAACAATCAGATAGCTAACTGTTATATGAGCCACAAGCATTACTCTGAGTGAATTTTCCATACAATGAATCAGAAACCATTCAACAAGACATAGGTCATGAAGTTAGAACGATCTCACGATTTGTGGACAGAAGCTGAAAAAAAAAGTAGTTCATCTTTCCGCCATCCATTTGTTAACATTTGGAAACTTCACATATCTTTCTCCAACAGGAAAACTAAAATATTTATTTCAAAAGGAAGTAGTTCTTCTTACAATAGGTCCTCCAGTATTACTGGGAAAAATCCCTTTCATTATCTATGTCTCCTACTTTTATACAAAATGCAAGAAATGGTTGGGCTGCCCAAAGGGACCTTTGGGCATCCCAACCCTTGGTCTTCCTAACGCTTCTCCTTTTCCCAAAAACTTTTACAAATATTTTACAACATTACAATGACCAATTTCTCACTAAGAGGGCCCCGCTTGACTCTCTAGGAACTTCTTCCACGCTGCAGCTTCCCTGGCGAGATCTTCAAAAGAGTTGGGCTCCAAATATTGGATATTAATCTCAAACTTTTCAGCCTTTTTCTTGATGGCCTCGACCCTGGTTGCATTTAGTCTCACCTGTTCTTCTAGGAGCTGCAAACAAATGGCTGTATGGCCTATTTCAATCTTCAGGGTTTGTTCATCAATGGCTTGGATGCATTGTACTTTGGCCTCTTCCTCTTGTTGTCTTTTCTGCAACATTTCTATAAATGAGTCATGATCTGGGAACTCGTGTAACCTTTGCTCAGCTTCTGCTTGACACCGGTTGTAAATGACTAAGGCTCTCCTGAAAAATTCGATGCACAGTCCCTTCGTTTTCTAGACGGTTTTCTTGAAGTCCTCTGTAGTAGTGATAGCTAACTCCATCAAATCATAATCTCGCTGAAGGGTTTGTCTATTCTTGTCTGACAGTCCTGCTGGGACTTCTTCACCTTTCTCTGCCCTTGCCATCCTAGTGGTTAATACTTCAAGGATATCTTGTGACCTATCAACAAAGTAAGAAGCAGTCTCCAGGATTTCTTCTAATCGGCTATCCACCTGGAGAATCTGACATCTTTCTTCTACTAGAACAGTTTGCAGGTGTATCATCTTAGCTTTCTGGGCCTGGATGTGTTCTTTGATCGGCTGCAGATCAACCTGCTGTTGTTTAGCTGCTTCTAGTTGCCCTTTTAGTTCTTTAACACATGCAGTATTGGACTCGTATATAATAGTCTGTTTCTCTTCTAGGTCTTCTATCTTTTCCCTCATCTGTTCTTTTTCATTCTTCAAGTCTAGAATTTCTTGCTGTGCTCTTTCGAGGGCTTCTTGCGTTGTTACCTGTGCATGTGCTGCTCCCTGGATGGCATAGATTTCACTCTTTGTAGCCTCCATTTCTATGAGCACATGATCATATTTTCTTTTGATTTTATTGCTCTCTTCTCTTTCCTTTCTCAGGGTGTCCTTCAGCTGAGAGGAAGTTTTCTTGGTAGATTCTATTTTGTTCATCATTCGATCTATGTTATCTTCCGAAGCATGTATGGCTGCCTTCCCGGCTCTTATGGTGAACCTCAGATCTACATCTGTCCCTACCATCATAGCTTTGTATGATATCATCTTGCTAGTCATTCCTTGTGCTTCTATCTTTTTCTCTATTCTCCTCATGATTCTTTTAGTAGCCCTATCATAATAAACAATACTGAAATCAGGGACTTCTTCCCCTTTTTCCTATACGAAAGGTACCAGCTGAGTCATAGGGGTAGCAGCTTCGATGGTAGTGGGTACTTGAGGGATCTGCATCTCGGGGTTTTCATCTCCCTGACCTAGCCCTGATGACGCCTCGGGAGCTTGCTGTTGCATCAACTTTATCTGTTCGGCCTCCTGCTCTTGTAGTTCTTCATCTAGCTTTCTCTGAGCTTCTTCGGCTACTTGCTTAGCAGCTTCTTCTTTTTCTCTGGCTGCTTCATTGGCTCGTTCAGCTGCTTCTTGGGCAGCTTTCCTCTTTTCTTCTTCTCCCTTTCGCATCCATTCTGTAGCCTCCTCTTCCAACCTCTGAGCCTCTTCTCTTATTCTTCTGGCTGCTTCTTCAGCCTTAGCTTGTTCAGCCTTCTCTTGCTCAGATCCTTTTCCACCCTTGGTGGAATGCTTAGGTTTGAATCTCTTGCGGAGATCTGTCATATTTGGAGCCATCCTGTAAACCGATTCATCGCTATCGAAATAATGACTGTATTCGTAGGTCACCTTGTGTTTCTTGCAGTGTTCTGCCACTCTGCCATGAGTATCATTCCTTCGAAAAGTCATTTCGCCAAAGAGGAACCTCCCTAGTTCTTCTATGAACTCGGGCGCTTGTTTTACATTTGTGAATTTATAATTTCCCAGTTTAAATGGAAGGGGGGGATATGCAGTCTTCTTGTATTGGAACAAGAAGTGACCAACTCCATCAATGTATACTTGTCTGACTGCCTCCTTGTGGATTATATAATCTGTAGCATATTTGGGCAGCAAAAAGGGGGTCTTTGGCCCTCCAAAAATCCTAATATACATACCATTTTCAGTCAGAAAGTAATCTCCATATTCACCAATGACCTGCATAGCGTCTTTTGACATGCAATTACATTCTCCCCGGAAGATGAGCTTGTATAATGGCATGAGGAACTGCTCACAGACCTATCTGTAGTGACTGTGATATAGATGAGCCCCTAGGGGTTTGTAGGCCGCATATACGGGCATTCTGTCTTTATCCCATACACACTGGAGGACAGGGAAAGGCTGGTGACAAAGTATGCAATCTATCAGGCTTGAGCTCATATAAAACTCAGATCTCTTCCTAGCTTCTCCTTCCAAAGCTGCAGCCACACAAGAGGAGAGACTGCTTGATACTATACTTGCCCAGTTGAAGATTGTGCCTTCTGTGGCCACATAGAACATGAGGGGTATCTACTCGAATTTGAATAGTCTGCCATGGGCTCTCCCGAAGATCCTATTCAATATTAGAGCTATGAATCTGTAAGGAGGTCTGAGACTAGCTGTGTCATATTCTTCAGTTGCTCTATGTCGGTATAGCTTCCCTGGCAAGAGCATCCTCTTCATGGTTTCTACAAACTCCATCCTAAGGTTGTCCAACCATTCATTTGTCAGGAAGAGCTGGGGCTCCGGCAGGTGGTAAGCTAAGGCCACATACTCAGGGATAAAGGAGGCATAACCATGGCCCTTGACATTACACATAAGCATTGAGTTGTGGTTGGTATTTGGTAGAACCCATCTCATAACCTCCGGGCATGGAAACAGCTCGGGCCTGGTGGCAACTTTCATAATGGCTGATTTTTCTATGTTTGCGTAAATGGGTGCTTCCTCAAGGCCTGTATCTAGGACTTCCTTGCGGGAAATGAACCTGTATATTTATCCCCATTTATATTCAGGTTCAACCCCCGTGACGCATTGGGTGTCTTCATAGATGTACTCAGTTTTTGCTTCTGTGTCTGGTGCTGGTACTTCCTCCACTGCTGGGGATTTCTTCTTCTACCTCTTGGACATTGTAGATTCTTCCAGCAATGTAAAACATTTTGATATTAAGCAATTTCAGGCTTGTGAACATTTTGCAGCAGTTTTATCTTTCTCAAGTGTATCAGATCTATAATGGGATTTAAACTTAGGTCCTTCAGGCCGAAAGATTTAAAATGGTCGTGCAATATTTTGCAATATACTATTATTCTATGTTAATATGTAAACAAGAAATAAGCCAACACATGTGCACATAATCCCGCCATGCCTTGTCTGTCAAAACTACCAGCACAAAAATGGACTCAATCTGCCACTGAGCAATGTCTTAATGTGGTGTAAAATCAAAAAAGGAACCATTCATCAAATGGCCTAGCATCAAAATTACATCAATTCATAGGATGCCATTTTCCAACCAAATGATATGTAATGCAAATGCATAACTTTTAAACTCAAGGTGAAACTACAGCTTTCTGAAATCAGATATGGCTTTAGTAAGGATAAATAAAAAACGACGAAATCTTATGCTGCTCGCGGACATGGCAGTTACATCTGTGTGATTATCAACCGCGGGAGTCCACAACCATTTTTCGAATAGGGAGCTCCCATCAGCACGACTACTCATGCTTCCCCAGAACTTAGATACTAACAGCAGCGTGACCCTAAGATTTCACGGTAGCCTGCAATGGCGAACTGAGCAGTGCGGGTCGAGGTCAGGGCCCAAAAAATAGGTACACCCATTAGGAAAACTGACCGGCTAAGTAATCAAAACCCAAACCCCGGCAAAAACCCCATCAAAACTACCGACGGGTCTCATCATTATAAGGAAACAAACCAGGTGCAGGCGTCAAGACGGCCGCCTGCACCTGGCCTTCCTCCACTGTGATCAGGGTGAGGCTGAAACAGCATAGACAAAAATAAACGAGGGCTCTAAAAAGGCAAAGACTCCCCCTCCTCTAACCTCCAAAGCTATCCGGCAGGATAACCCTAACAACAAGAGCGCAAACCACCAGGTAAACGATTACAATAACCTTGGCTGCAGGAAAAAATCTTTGGGTGAGCGCAACGGGGCTACGGGGACCTAATTCTAGCGATACTCAAACCAATACATAAATCCCTTAGTCGAAACCTTGAAAAACCCGATGCTAGAGTGTAAAGATCCTACCTGGCAATCCAACAAACGAGTGAGCTGATGTCGGTTAGACTTCTCCTCCTGCCACTTGGACTCGGGTACACCAACAGCTAGATCCTCACGCGTTCCTAAAATCGACAGCTCTAAATACCGCGACAGCGCTCAAAAACAATACCAAAACCCCGTTTGTCGCCCCGTATAAATAAAAAAAATTTCCACACGTGCGAGAAAGCTTCCATCGGGCGCGAACTGCAACTGTGTCGAGCGATCAGAACTTCCTTCCCTTTGCAATGGCGAACAACTCCCTATACTTACTCACCCGCAACGACTGAAAATAATGTTTGAATCATCGTCGTCGGGTGTCGGCGGACACAAAAGTCCGGACCCCTCCGCAACATCGGAGAAGGAGATGGTCAATCGTTCCGCTACACCGCCGGGCGACAACAAAACATCGGAGCATCATATAAAGTCCCCCTTCTGGAAATAGTCCGCAATGTCAGAAGGGGAGATCAAAAAACCGCCTGAAACGTCGGACGAGGACGACTTCCCATTCCTCCGATGAAGAACCAAAACCCGTCCGAAACAGAGGAGAACCAAAACCCATCCGCAACGGTCGGAGGATTCCAAATTCACCCGAAACGGTCGGGGCAAAAACAAAAGTCCAAGACTTGAAAATGATCCACAACGGCGGGGGGGAAGATTAACAGGATGCCCGAAACGGTGGGGAGGAGGATCAACAAACCGCCCGCAATGGAAAAAATAGACAAAAACTTAACTCCCGATTGATCAGGGCTTTGAAGAAATGGCCCAAGCGACAATGAAATCAACTCAAGAGAAAATATTTAAGGCACGAAATCTTCAGAACATGTGATGAGGAGAAAACCAATCGATAAATAGCAACCAAAAAATGCTTCAAAATCCATAAGCCAAAAATCAAGAGGCTGTAATCCAGAAAAGAACCAACTAACTCAAAGTAGAAAAGGGGGGTCCCAAAATTTTAGATATTTGGGAAAATGTTGCGGCTGCAACAATTGGCGACTAACTGGTGAATTCCAGATCTCTGAATTAACTTTCTTTCTAAGTTTGAAACTGTATGAATAAAACTGAACTCTTTTAGCTATCTGCATTCCCAAGACAACCAGATTATGCATCATGTTACTTATAAGAAGTCCCTTTCCTCGGGAAAAGGTAACCTTAGTAGTGTTTTAGGTCTGAATAACTCTTTGGACGCCAAAGGATGAGTTGTATTTTATCTGCCCTTTGGTAGTTATAGTTTGGACAACACAGGATTGTGACAGATAGTGAACAGTATTACCCTTTTGTTCCTCATTCTCATGCCTATTTGTACTTTCGTACCTTTCGAACTTTATTTCATTTGATATGAATCCTCCTACAGGCCATTATTTCATTTGATATGAATCCTCCTACAGGCCTTTCTTACTGAATTTCAATTCAGGATCCTCTATCCCATAGTGTCCTTTTGTGTGAATGATATATTTCATACTTCAATTCACGGACGGAGAGGATCTTGTGGACATTTGGTCCTTCATGTTTTAATATTTTTCGAGCTTTGCTTTGATATGTCTTGCTTCTTTCAGGAGTATTGACTCTTAGGAGCTTTTAGCTCCTTTCTTAATTTATGGCATGGGATCATTTATATATGATAAACTGTTTCACTCTGCTTCCTCTCTGTGTGTCTTTTACTGTGACTACCTTGGGGTATTTTAAGTGTGAAGTGGATGGAGTCCCCAGATAGTATTCCAGACCTTCTCACTGCTGAGGTATTTACAGGGATTAAGTGAGACTTCGAATGAATGCATTTCCAGTTAGGAATACAATTACTAGAAGACATTCTTTAGAGCCCAGTCTTTTGCTCAGAATTTTAGTTAATACAGAGCCCTGAAGTTCTCCTTGCATCCAAAAGTTTGCCTCTTATTCAAAATAAACGAAAACTAGCAGACTATAAGAAAACAGCAGTAAAGCAAATCATGAACGAAAGCAATCATTAAAACACTAAAAAAAACGTCGAGTATCAAGAGAACAAGGCAATTTATTTATGTACATAAGAAAACAGAAATTTAGGCCCACCCCTGAAAAAATCTGAAACTAAAAGTTGAGGGAATGGGCTGGACTTAAACATGAGTTGCCTATCCATGGTCCAACTGTGTGATTTTTGAAATGGAACCCATATCTACAATTCTGCAGTCATTTCTTTCAGCCTGAGGAAGCTGAAGGAGCTCAGGCTGAGTGTTTGGCACAGGACTGGCCTTTGATGAATGGTGTTCTAGCTTAAGCTCAGTAAGATAATTTCCTAAAACAGAATCAGCAGATTCGTTTTCTTCCCCTAGCTTAGTGACATTGTGCTTCATAAAGGGCTCTCTTAGAATTTTAATCAAGTTTGGGCTGCCTTTCTGGGGTAGCCACATATGAGACCAATCTAAAGCAAAGTATCCATTTAGTCTTGATGTCCAATCCCGGTTCAGGATCATCCCATAACCATCCGGTATATCTGCTACTATGATGTCAATGTAATGGCATATCTTTTTATTCACGAACAATTGAATCATCACGTTCTCCATTTCTCCTACTACCTTGACACAAGTTTTGTCAAGTTGAGTGACATCCCAAAGAGTCGGCTTTAGCTATCCCTTAAGCTTTTTGCAAACTACCAGAGGCATGACATTCATAGAAGATCCAGAAATCTACCAAACAATTATGCACCTTATGATTGAGAATTTCAAGAGTCACGAGGAAAGGTGGGGCGCTGGTTTCCTTTGTCTTAATCAATTCAATCTTTTCCTTCACAGGTTGGTTCGTTGTGGGCAATTCTTCATTCAGTTTGTCAGCTTTGCTTCCCTCATCATCTTCCACCTGTTTGGCAAATTGAATGAGCGGCTCTGTTTTCTGTTTACCAGTAATATCCTTAGATATGTCATCTTTAGCCCCCACATCAGTCTGCCCCTTTATTCCCTTTTGTAAGACCTGAACTTTTGAGATTCTATCATTTTTTCTAATGGCCAGGTTTTCATTTTTTGTGGTTGCAAGTGCCCGTTGAGATTTGAGAGCATTTTCTTCTTGTCTAAACAATGAAACTCCATTCCATGAGAACATAGTATCGTCCTCTGTCTTTTCTATGGCATGTTCCTCTTTCACCTCCTTGCTACGGTCTCTAGTCAACTCGGGGTCCAACAACTTATTCATCACCCTTGTCATTGAATGTATCCATTGAGGACATTTATTCTCAGAGTGGGGTAGTTGGTGAAAGGTACAGAAATCATCTCCACCTACTTCTGTTATGTTGATGGATTCCAAATTAGGAGGTGGGACCTGCCATTGATTGTTATCTTCCTTTTGGGGATAGTATGGCTTATAGGTTTTCTGAATGTCCCTCTCCCTCTCTAGGTCTAAAATTCGGTTGGACATTTTCTGAAGCGCTTTCATCATTTCATGAAAATTTTGTTTTTTATCTTCTCTAGATTTAAATGGCAGTGAGCTTGTTCTTCCAGTGGTATTTTCTTCAAATGAGTCAGGATATTCCTCTATACTCTCACTCTCTGCTTCTACTCTTTCAGCCTCTTGATAAGTTTCTACCAGAGTATTCTTGACTTTCATCTTGGCAAACATGGCCAGTTCAGGTCCTAGGGCTAAGGTATAATACTCGATTAAGACTTTATCCGAGGGTCTATCGGTTTCTGAGAAGTTCTTTAAATATGTTGAAAATATTTGGGTGAAACAGCGTACTTTTTCATTCTTTTCCTTTCTTAACAGATCCAGACCTTTCATCAATGAGGCATGTGTCTTCTGAGCTATGTATTTACTCCTGAAATCCCTCTCAAAGGTGTCCCAATTAGGAATGGAATTGTTAGGTAGTCCGAAGTACCAGGAAGCTGCTACTCCTTTCAGAGTATGAGGAAAAAGTCTACACACCACGTCTTCATGCTCTCCAGACCCTTAGCCCTTCTAGTGCTAGGTAAAAGCTTTGAAGGTGATCATCTACAGCAATGTTGTCCGCCGGGTCAAACTTGGGTAAAATCTTGTCAAAGGCTTGAGGCAAGTCATGCAAAGGAGGATTTAGGTTCAGAGGTGACCTAGCTCTCCATGCTGGCAAAGGGTTAGGTTGATTACCGGCCATGAGCAAAGGTAAACAAGTGACACCAGGAAAACGGTCTGTCAAGGATAGGACTGGAACTTGCAAAATGGGGTTGGATTGAAAACTTCAAGCATCTGCTGATAGGATAGTCTCGGGAAAATAAGTTCCACGGCCATCCTTTTACTGGCGGCCCTCCTTCTAGCGCCAAGAACTGTTGAGGCCTGGAAATTCGCAGGCGACAACAGAAAGGGATTCTCCCCAATCAACGTTCCCAACTAGCCCGTTGACTGTTTGGAATAGGGAATCCATCCGGCTTATGGTCCGGCTACTGTAGGTCAAAGTAACTACAAGGGTTTACCGGTTGCGGCCCGGTCCACCGGAATTTGTATTTTGACTTAATGTATGCAATGCACATGCCTATCTTAACCATGCAGGGTGATAAAAATGTAAGGAACGCTACAATGTGCTACGCAGATTCTTACCTCTCGTCTTAGGTTCTCGAACATCTAAACCACATATGGAACTATGAAGTAAAACAAATAACTATCTAAACACCTAACTACCTATCCCCGGGGAGCTAGAAAATGATTATTAATGAGTAATGCATTATCTCCATGTATAATAAACCAAATTACAGATAGCTGATATTTATGCTTACAACACGTGAACAATAAAATATTCTAACAATCAGATAGATAACTGTTATATGAGCCACAAGCATTACTCTGAGTGAATTTTCCATACAATGAATCAGAAACCATTCAACAAGACATAGGTCATGAAGTTAGAACGATCTCACGATTTGTGGACACAAGCTGAAAAACAAAGTAGTTCATCTTTCCGCCATCCATTTGTTAACATTTGGAAATTTCACATATCTTTCTCCAACAGGAAAACTAAAATCTTTATTGCAAAAGGAAGTAGTTCTTCTTACAATAGGTCCTCCAGTATTACTGGGAAAAATCCCTTTCATTATCTATGTCTCCTACTTTTATACAAAATGCAAGAAATGGTTGGGCTGCCCAAAGGGACCTTTGGGCATCCCAACCCTTGGTCTTCCTAATGCTTCTCCTTTTCCCAAAAACTTTTACAAATATTTTACAACATTACAATGACTAATTTCTCACTAAGAGGGCCCCACTCGACTCTCTAGGAACTTCTTCCACGCTGCAGCTTCCCTGGCGAGATCTTCAAAAGAGTTGGGCTCCAAATATTGGATATTAATTTCAAACTTTTCAGCCTTTTTCTTGATGGCCTGACACTGGTTGCATTTAGTCTCACCTGTTCTTCTAGGACCTGCAAACAAACGACTGTATGGCCTATTTCAATCTTCAGGGTTTGTTCATCAATGGCTTGGATGCATTGTAATTTGGCCTCTTCCTCTTGTTGTCTTCTCTGCAACATTTCTATAAATGAGTCATGATCTGGGAACTCGTGTAACCTTTGCTCAACTTCTACTTGACACCGGTTGTAAATGACTAAGGCTCTCCTGAAAAATTCGGTGCACAGTCCCTTTGTTTTCTGGACGGTTTTCTTGAAGTCCTCTGTAGTAGTGATAGCGAACTCCATCAAGTCATAATCTCGCTGAAGGGGTTGTCTATTCTTGTCTGACAGTCCTGCTGGGACTTCTTCACCTTTCTCTGCCCTTGCCATCCTAGTGGTTAATACTTCAAGGATATCTTGTGACCTATCAACAAAGTAAGAAGCAGTCTCCAGGATTTCTTCTAATCGGCTATCCACCTAGAGAATCTGACATCTTTCTTCTGCTAGAACAGTTTGCAGGTGTAGCAAATTAGCTTTTTGGGGCTGGATGTGTTCTTTGATCGGTTGCAGATCAACCTGTTGTTGTTTAGCTGCTTCTAGTTTCCCTTTTAGTTCTTTAACACATGCAGTATTGGACTCGTATATAATAGTCTGTTGCTCTTCTAGGTCTTCTATCTTCACCCTCATCTGTTCTTTTTCATTCTTCAAGTCTATAATTTCTTGCTGTGCTCTTTCCAGGGATTCTTGCATTGTTACCTGTGCATGTGCTGCTCCCTGGATGGCGTAGATTTCACTCTTTGTAGCCTCCATTTCTCTGAGCACATGATCATATTTTCTTTTGAGTTTATTGCTCTCTTCTCTTTCCTTTCTCAGGGTGTCCTTCAGCTGAGAGGAAGTTTTCTTGGTAGATTCTATTTCGTTCATCATTCGATCTATGTTATCTTCCGAAGCATGTATGGCTGCCTTCCCGGCACTTGTGGTGAACCTCGGATCTACGTCTGTCCCTACCATCACAGCTTTGTCTGATATCATCTTGCTAGTCATTCCTTCTGCTTCTATCTTTTTCTCTGTTCTCCTCATGATTCTTTTGGTAGCCCTGTCATAATATACCGTGGTAAAGTCAAGGACTTCCTCCCCCCTTTTCTGCATGAAGGGTACTAACTGAAGCGTAGAGGTTGAAGGAGTAATGGTGGTGGGCACTTGAAGGATCTGCACTTCAGGGTTTTCCTCTCCTTGGGTCTGCCCCGCTTGTGTTTCAGAAGCCTGCTGTTGTGTTCCTTCTATCTTTTCAGTTTCTTTCCTCTGAAGCTCTTCGTTCAACTTTCTCTGGGTCTCTTCGGCTACTTGCCTAGCAGCTCCTTCCTTTTCTCTAGCTGCTTCTTTTGCCAGTTCAGCTGCTTCCTCTTCCAACCTCTGAGCCTCTTCTCTTATTGTTCTGGCTGCTTCTTCGGCCCTAGCTTGTTCAGCCTTCTCTTGCTCAGATCCTTTTCCACCCTTGGTGGAATGCTTAGGTTTGAATCTCTTGCGGAGCTCTGTCATATTTGGAGCGATCCTGTAAACTGATTCATCGCTATCAAAATAATGGCTATATTCATAGGTCACCTTGTGTTTCTTGCAGTGTTCTGCCACTCTGCCATGAGTATCATTCCTTCGAAAAGTCATTTCGCCAAAGCGGAACCTCCCTAGTTCTTCTATGAACTCGGGCGCTTGTTTTACATTTGTGAATTTATAATTTCCCAGTTTAAATGGAAGGGGGGGATATGCAGTATTCTTGTATTGGAACAAGAAGTGACCAACTCCATCAATGTATACTTGTCTGACTGCCTCCTTGTGGATTATATAATATGTAGCATATTTGGGCAGCAAAAAGGGGGTCTTTGACCCTCAAAACATCCTGATATACATACCATTTTCAGTCAGAAAGTAATCTCCATATTCACCAATGACCTGCATAGCATCTTCTCACATGCAATTGCATTCTCCCCGGAAGATGAGCTTGTATAATGGCATGAGGAACTGCTCACAGACCTCTCTGTAGTGACTGTGATGTAGACGAGCCCCTAGGGGTTTGTAGTCCGCATATACGAGCATTCTATCTTTATCCCATACACACTGGAGGATGGGGAAAGGCTGGTGACAAAGTATGCAATCTATCAGGATTGAGCTCATATAAAACTCAGATCTCTTCCTAGCTTCTCCTTCCAAAGTTGCAGCCACACAAGAGGAGAGACTGCTTGATACTATACTTGCCCAGTTGAATATTGTGCCTTCCATGACCACATAGAACATGAGGGGTATCCACTCGAATTTGAATAGTCTGCCATGGGCTCTCCCGAAGATCCTATTCAACATTAGAGCTATGAATCTGTAAGGAGGTCTGAGACTGGCTGTGTCATATTCTTCAGTTGCTCTATGTCGGTATAGCTTCCCTGGCAAGAGCATCCTCTTCATGGTTTCTAAAAACTCCATCCTAAGGTTGTCCAGCCATTCATTTGTTAGGAAGAGCTGAGGCTCCGGCAGGTGGTAAGCTCAGGCCACATACCCAGGGCTAAAGGTGGCATAACCCTGGCCCTCGACATTACACATAAGCATTGATTTGTGGTTGGTATTTGGTAGAGCCCATCTCATAACCTCCGGGCATGGAAGCAGCTTGGGCCTAGTGGCAACTTTCATAATGGCTGATTTTTCTATGTTTGCGTAAATGGGTGCTTCGTCAAGACCTGTATCTGGGACTTCCTTGCGGGAAATCAACCTGTATATTTCTCCCCATTTATATTCAGGTTCAACCCCCGTGACACATTGGGTGTCTTCATAGATGTACTCAGTTTTTGCTTCTGTGTCTGGCGCTGGTACTTCCTCCACTGCTGGGGCTTTCTTCTTCTGCCTCTTGGACATTGTAGATTCTTCCTGCAATGTAAAACATTTTGATATTAATCAATTTCAGGCTTGTGAACATTTTACAGCAGTTTTATCTTTCTCAAGTGTATCAGAGCTATAATGGGATTTAGACTTAGGTCCTTCAGGCCGAAATATTTAAAATGGTCGTGCAATATTTTGCAATATACTATTATTCTATGTTAATATGTAAACAAGAAATAAGCCAACACATGTGCACATAATCCCGCCATGCGTTGTCTGTCGAAACTACCAGCACAAAAATGGACTCAATCTGCCACTGAGCAATGTCTTAATGTGGTGTAAAATCAAAAAAGGAACCATTCATCAGATGGCCTAGCATCAAAATTACATCAATTCATAGGATTCCATTTTCCAACCAAACGATATGTAATGCAAATGCATAACTTTTAAACTCAAGGCGCAACTACAGCTTTCCGAAATCAGATATGGCTTTAGTAAGGATAAATAAAAAACGACGAAAGCTTATGCTACTCGCGGACATGGCAGTTACATCTGTGTGATTATCAACCGCGGGAGTCCACAACCATTTTTTGAATAGGGATCTCCCATCAGCACGACTACTCATGCTTCCCCAGAACTTAGATACTCACAGCGGCGCGACCCTAGGATTTCACGGTAGCCTGCAATGGCGAACTGAGCGGCGCGGGCCGAGGTCAGGACCCAAAAAATAGGTACACCCATTAGGAAAACTAACCGGCTAAGTATTCAAAACCCAAACCCCGGCAAAAACCCCATCAAAACTACCGACGGGTCTCATCATTATAAGGAAACAAACTAGGTGCAGGTGGTAGGATGGCCGCCTGCACCTGGCTTTCCTCCACTGTGCTCAGGGCGAGGCTGAAATGACATAGACAAAAATAAACGAGGGCTCTAAAAAGGCAAAGACTCCCCCTCCTCTAACCGCCAAAGCTATCCGGCAGGATAACCCTAACAACAAGAGCGCAAACCGCCAGGTAAATGATGACGATAACCTTGGCTGCGGGAAAAAATCTTCGGGCGAGCGCAACGGGGCTATGGGAACCTAATTCTAGCGATACTCAAACCAATACATAAATACCTTAGTCGAAACCTTGAAAAACCCGATGCTAGAGTGTAAAGATCCTACCTGGAAATCCAATAAACGAGTGAGCTGATGTCGGTTAGACTTCTCCTCCTGCCACTTGGACGCGGGTACACCAACAGCTAGATCCTCACGTGTTCCTAAAATCAACAGCTCGAAATACCGCGACAGCGCTCAAAAACAATACCAAAACCCCGTTTGTCGCCCCGTATAAATAAAAAAATTCGCCACACGTGCGAGAAAGCTTCCATCGGGCGTGAACTGCAACTGTGTCGAGCAGTCAGAACTTCCTTCCCTCCACAACAGCGGACAACTCCCTATACTTACTCACCCGCAATGGCTAAAAATAATGTTTGAATCACCGTCATCGAGCGTCGACGGACACAAAAGTCCGGACCCCTCCGCAACATCGGAGCAAGAGATGGTCAATCGTTCCGCTACACCGCCGGGCGACGACAAAACATCGGAGCGTCATATAAAGTCCCCCTTCCGGAAACAGTCCGCAACGTCGGAAGGGGAGATTAACAAACCGCCCGAAACGTCGAACGAGGACGACTTCCCATTCCTCTGATGAAGAACCAAAACCCATCCGAAACAGAGGAGAACCAAAACCCATCCGCAACGGTCGGAGGATTCCAAATTCACCCGAAACGGTCGGGGCAAAAACAAAAGTCCAAGACTTGAAAATGATCCACAACGGCGGGGGGGAAGATTAACAGGATGCCCGAAACGGTGGGGAGGAGGATCAACAAACCGCCCGCAATGGAAAAAATAGACAAAAACTTAACTCCCGATTGATCAAGGCTTTGAATAAATGGGCCAAGCGACAATGAAATCAACTCAAGAGAAAATATTTAAGGCACGAAATATTCAGAACATGTGATGAGGAGAAAACCAATCGATAAACAGCAACCAAAAAATGCTTCAAAATCCATAAGCCAAAAATCAAGAGGCTGTAATCTATAAAAGAACCAACTAATTCAAAGTAGAAAAGGGGGGTCCCAAAATTTTAGAAATTTGGGAAAATGTTGCGGCTGCAACAGAAAGCTAACATACATTAGCTTTAATCACCGTGCAATGTTTTAAGGACGAAAGCTAACTCTAGCTAGATTTCCATCTAGTGCATTGTGATTGAGGACAATGTGGTGGTGCTAGATGGAAAACTACATTATGAAAGCTAGCACACATCATATTTCACTCACCATGCAATGATTTAAGAACAAAAGCTAACTCCAGCTAGATTTCCATCACTGTGCAATGTGATCGATGACGATGTGATTGTGTTAGATGGAAAATTACCTTATGAAAGCTAACACACATTAGCTTTCAGTCATCGTGCCATGTTTTTAGAAGGAAATCTAACTCCAACTAGATTGGAATCATTATGTATTGTATTTGATGACAATGTGGCTGTGTTAGATGGAAAACTACCTTATGAAAGCTAACACACATTAGCTATTACTCACTGTGCAACATTTTAAGAATGAAAGCTAACTGTAGCTAGATTTTCAACATAGTGCATTTTGATTGACGACAATGTGGTTGTGCTAAATGGAAAACTACATTATGAAAGCTAACACACATTAGATTTCACTCACCATGCAACGATTTAAGGTCAAAAGCTAACTTTAGCTAGATTTCCATCATGGTGCAATGTGACAATGTGGTTGTGTTAGATAGAAAACTAATTCCAGCTAGATTTTCATCATGGTGTAATGACCTAACACACATGAGATTTCACTCATCATGCCATTTTGTTAGGAGGAACACTAAATCCAACTAGATTTCCATCATGGTGTAATTTATTTGATGACAATGTGGTTGGGTTAGATGGAAAACTATCTTATGAAAGTTAACTCCAACTAGATTTCCATCATGGTGCATTGTGATTGATGACAACTTGGTTGTGTTAGATGAAAACTACATTACGAAAGTTAACACATTAGATTTCACTCATCATGCAACAATTTAAGGACTAAAGCTAACTTTAGCTAGTTTTGAATTATTGCAACTATATTACTTTTTTGAACATACACTTCCTATGGTTTAACCTTAATTACAAACTACAATTCAAATGTGTTACAAAAATTGGGAGGAGTTACAATGGAAAATATAATTTTGACAAGAGGGGACTATGTTGACCTCCTAATTAATGGTCAAGTTATTGGACTAGGAAGGGTTGAATCTACAAAGACTACAACTCATTTTGGTGGAGAAATGCTTAATGTATTTCAATTATGGTTTTGATAATTGATGTCATTGAACCACATTTGATTGTGGAAGATGTTGATGAAGGGGACTTACATCCATGGAAGATCATATATTTGAGGCATAAAAGGTAAATCAAAATGTTAAAGCACATGTTAAGTGTTTTTTAGAGTACATTTTTTGTTTTTTTGAGCAAATACTAAGTTTGTTTAATTTGTTGTATAGGTGCAAATGCCTCTTTTGCATTTTCTATTGAAGACAAGGTAGATCTTTCGTAATGTAGAGTGAAGGTGGGTGAAAGTTCCATATTCAATACAAAGATTGGTCATAAGGTACATGGAAGGATGGTAAATAAATGATCCATCATTGGTTAACATTGAGAAGGTGTTAAAGAATGATGCTCTCTTGCCACATCCAATAGGATTTGAGAATACACTAGGGGTTGCATTGGGATCTTATGAGATTTGGCCAGAATCAGATTTGGAAACTCATTGTCATGATCATCCAGTAAATATTACCTAAGATAGGCTTACATTCACATGTAAAAAGGTTTCTCTTACACATGAATGCACGGGAACAAGCATGTGCATTGCCAAAGGGATCATAGTTAATGTTCGTGAGTATGACATGGTTGAGGGTGAAATATTAGGTGAAAAGGAATTACATGTAAAATCAAAATCTATTGTAGGAACAAACTTGGGTTTGTCGTTGATAGGTATGCTAACACATGGGCATAGCACAAGAGGTTTTGGTTATTTCTCCCTACCATCTATACACATGGGATCACATTTTACCATTACATCTCTTGCAAAGTGCTTGAGGGACCTTGAAGACCCACACCTTGATATGTATGGTGATTTGCTTTATGAGAGTGGAAGTTCAAGAAACACACTTTCAAATGCATTATTTCAAAACTCTATTTACTCAAAATGTAAAGTGTACAAGGATGCTTTCCTATCTTTAAATGGAAGCTCAAAAAATCAAAATCTTGATTTTAAACCTCTTCCTCCACATTTGTTGTTACAATTGGGGAATGGAGCTAGTGATAATAAGAATTGTTATGTTTTCATGTTTCTATCACTATTAACTGTACTTGGTGCCTTCATCACTATTGAGGTTGGGTTATTTCTTGTGGGGCACACCCATGAAGACATAGATGCAACCTATGGAAGAATGTCTTCCAACTTTAAAAGTAAAGATATATATTCTTTACCTAAGATGATGGATACATATCGCACAATAAAAGAAAAACAAGTGTTTCCACCTAAACTTATTAACAAAGTGTATGAATTCAAATTTTTTCTTAATGGGTACATCCAGGAGGGGAAAAATGCACTAGTTGGACATCTTAATGTCCAGTACTTCCAATTTCTTGTACTCAATGATGTTCCATTTATGAGGTATAAAGAATTCATCAAAGACATTGAGTGGTCGAACCAGTTGAGTTGTGGAATATAGATGATGAAGGTCGACCTATACTGCCCACAGGCAAGCCATCTTTATTACGTCCCAAAGACAATGATGTTTACTTAAAAGAACTAAAGGAATGGCTAACATCATACATAAAAATGTGGAAATAGACTATTGGAAATGAGAATTCACCAATTGTTATAGAGGAATGGAATAAAAAACTAGAGTATTGGAAAAGTGTTCTTGATGCATTAGATAGAATCTACAATGACCATACACCCTTGGATGAAAGTGATTCTTCTTCTAATGATTTTTGGCCCAAGACGAGGCAAAATGTTAACATTGATGGTAATGCACTCCATGCAATATCAAGTATTATGGATGGGGATTTTGATAATGTGACAGATGAACCAATATATGTTGGACCCAAGTGCAACAAGCCAAAGAAAACATTCAATCCTAGAATTGATGTTGAGAAATGAAAGATGTTGCTTGTTAGATCAAGAAATGAGGATGAAGGAGAGATGATTTGGATGGCAAAAGCTACCTCATATATCTTCCAGGATGATGACAGCAAGACCCTTCATGTAAAGATTGATTGGTGGCAACCTAGATCAGGGAAATATAAGGGGAATTTTTTAGAACAATATTAGGTACCAAATCATGATGACACATAACTTGGATCTATTCCAATTAATACCATAGTTTGGGCATGGATGCCAAACAAAGAAGATTGTAGGAAGACCAAGATAAATAAATTTGGTGTACAAGCTATACTTGATCTGCTTGAGCGGATATAAGGAGATTAGGTGGAGATGATCCATGAATGTAATTTTGCTTTTTGAATGACTTTTAGTATACATGAAGAAAATTTTTCAATGTTTGTAGTATAATAAATACTATTCAAGCTACTTTTTGAGGAATTTTATATTATTACTGCATATATGAAAATTTCACTTCAAGTTCATTGTTAATTCATGTGATGATACTTTATGCGAATTAGATAACACCATTCAAATTTTAACTTTTCAATTTGTCTTTTAGATCAACACAACATCTCACTATATCAATTGTGCATAATTATATTTATTAATGCATGTACAAAACCCTTACCTTATTTATTATTAGCTTTTTCTCACTCTCTTCAATACCACTTTGAGCTTTTCATTTTGTTCCCTTGATGATTGGTGGAGTGTCCACTCGAAATGTAGGTACATTTCAACACACAATTTAATTCCATAAACTCTCTTTGTCATTATGATTAACTATGGAAATCTTCGTCATCAAGTTGTACTTGATCTGCTTGAGAAAATATAAGGAGATTAGGTGGAGATGATTCATGAATGTAATTTTGATTTTTGAATGACTAATTAATATACGTGAAGAAAAAGTTGCCAACGTTTGTAGTATATCAAATATTCTCTTCAAGCTACCTTTTGAGGAATTTTATATTATTTGCTACATATATGAAATTTTTGGTTCAAATTCAATGTTAATTCATGTGATGATACTTTATGTGAATGCACCTTAAAACATCTTATAGACTTTCTTTGTGAATAAATGTAAGGAACTTGCAATAAGGTTTGAAGTCAATTTTCCCTATTAGTCATTGTTATAGTTGATATAAATTTAATTGTACTACTATGTTGTATTCAAATTCATAATTATATTTTCTTGTGTAGAGTTTAAACTGGTGCCAACTTTGTACTAGTATATTAACTTATACTCAATAAATACAGTACTAACATTTTGAGTGTGCATGTTTTATCAGTTTGTCATCATTGTGATTGATTTTTTGGATTAAACTGTGTGAACGTTTTTCAGACCAACGTTTTGAGTGGACACTCCACCCATGCTTGTTACGGGAACCATGAAAAACTCATTGTGGACTGAAAATTATTTCACATAACTTAATCTAGAAATTCAATCATTAAGTAGTAACAGCATGTTAGCTTTAATTCATGTTAGACATCATTGTCAAATACATTGCATCATAAAGACAATTTAATCCATGTGAGATTTAATGCTGATCGTAATGCACTGCATGTAATATAAGTATTATGGATGGATATTTTGATAATGTGACAGATGAACTAGTATATGTTGGACCCAAGTGCAACAAGCTAAAGCCAAGATTCAATCCTATGATTGAAGTTGAGAAAGGAAAGATGTTGCTAGTTCGATCATGAACTGAGGATGAAGGAGAGATGATTTGGATGGAAAAAACCACCTCATATATCTTCCAGAATGATGAAAGTGAGACTCTTCATGTAAATGTTGATTGATGGAAGCCTAATTCAGTGAAATACAAGGGAAAAATTTAGAACAATATTGGGTACCAAACCTTGATGACACATGACTTGGATCTATTCTAGTTAATACCACTGTTTGGGCATGGATGCAAAATAAATAAGATTGCAGGAAGACTATGCTAAATAAATGTGGTGTACAAGTTGTAATTGATTTGTTTGACTGAATATAAGGAGATTAGGTGGAGATGATTCATGAATGTAATTTTCTCTTTGAACAAGTTATTAATGTACTTGAAGAAACACTTTTCAATGTTTGTTGTATATCAAATATTCTCTTCAAGCCTTTTTTTGAGGAATTTTATATTATTTACTAATATGAAAATTTTGGTTCAACTTCTATGTTAATTCATGTGATGGTACTTTATGTGAATTAGATAACACCATTCAATTTTTAACTTTTCAATTTGTTTTTTACGTAAAATCAACATGTCACTATATCAAATGTGCATAATTATATTCAATAATCAATCTTAAAACATCTTCTAGACTTCCTCTGTGAATAAATGTAAGGCACTTGCAATAAGGTTTGAAGTGACTTTTCCCTATTATTTGTTATTATAAATGATATAAATTTGATTGTTCTACTATGTTGCATTCTAATTAATATTATATTTTCTTCTGTAGAGTTTAAAGTGGTGCGAACTTTGTACTAATGGAATATATTATACTCAACAAAGACAAAGTAGTAACATTTTCAGAGTGCAGGATTTCACAGTTTGTCATCATTGTGAATGATTTTTTGGATTAAGTTGTTAGTGATTTTTTCAAACCAACATTTCAAGTGGGAAATCCATGCATGATCGTCTGGGGAACAATGTAAAATTCATTATGGTTTGAAAAGATTTCACATAGCTTAATCTCGAAAATCAATATCAAATTATTAACATTTAATGTCAATAATACATAAGTTAATAATAGTCACAACACAATATTAATATGTTGTTAAATAACTTTATATTATGTAAGAAATTTCTTACACAAATTACTAATAATTCACTAGCCAAATATTGATGACTTTTGTTTTAATACGTAAATATAAATATTAATGATAATCAAAGTATATCATTAAATACATTTATAGGTAAAATTTCTCACATAAATATGTTATTCTTAAAATCAACATTCATCAACTTAGTTTTTTAATACACCACCACCACCACCAACAATAATAATAAACTATGTCTCTAATTCATAATTTATTTTCGTCATTACTAAGATAAAACCCAAAATATTTTCTCGTCCACTATCAAGTGCTTCCAACTTCCAAAAATAAAACATCATACTAAAAAAAAACTATAACTCAACCTAGACACATTAGTTAACATAATTTCAATTAAATGAAATTCCAAGATAATAATAGCAACACACATTGATTATTAATGTCATTAAATAACTTTAATAATAATATGTAAAAAATATTCTACAATATATTTTTCGTGATATAATCATTGATCTTAACTTATGTTAGAAAATATAAATAATAGTAATATAAATAAATTATATTTCTATTCTAACTTATAATTGATTTTGATCGTTAAAATAATAAACTTACCATAGTAACACTTAATATATAATCGTTTTTCTTGTCACTTGTAAAGTGTTGCCAACCTTCTAATATATTAAAACATGATACTCAACACATACAATATTACTTGTTATGTTGAGAATTAAAATTGTTACAATAACAAACACATTTGTATTATGCCATTAAATAGTTTTTAAATGGGCCATTCTAAAATTGTGCCAACCTTCTACTAGTATAGGAACTCAACACCAACAATGTACTAGTTATCATATCAAATTATAATTCAATTGCTTTATCATAGTAACATATACAATATTAATGTCATTACATAAACTTAATCAAATTACCATTTAATTCAAACTATAGATAAGATTAATAGAAATTATGTAAGGAATTAAAGTCTAAGAATTTCATCATTTTGAAAGAATTAAAGTCTAAGGATTTCTTCATTTTGATTTGTGAGAGAGGATTATAAATGTGTAATCTAGGTGTTAACATAGTCCCTCTCCCCTCATGTTGTAAAGGGTGCTAGCTGAATGGAAGAGCACCTGCATTACAAGCAGGATGATGGTGGTTCGATTCCTCCGTTCCCTAACATAAATTAATAGATGATATAAAATATTAATGATAATATAAAGATCATAAGATATCTACATTTTCAATATAAATATTCTCTTTTCAATTAAACACATTGTTCAAATACTTCATAAATAAATAATGAACACTTGCAATAACTAGTTCAGTTGGTTTTCCCCCTTTCCTCTTGTATATGAAAACAAAGAAAGTGTAATGTAGTAATGCTATTCTAGTTCATAATTGATTTTGATTGTTAAAATAATTAAAATTAATAAATAAGGGAGGCTTTACTAACATCAATATAATTAAATAAATTTATAGGTAAGAAATTTCTCATGTTAATATATTATTCATAAAGTAAACATTCATCAACTTAGTTTTTGATACACTACCACTACCAACAACAACAATAATAAATTATGTTTCTATTTTAATTCATAATTTATTTTAATCATTACAAGGGTAAAACTTAGACTTTAAAGTCATAAAAGATTTTTCTCGTTTTGATTATAAGTGGTGCCAACTTCCAAATATAAAAGAACATACTCAACAAAGACAAAAAGTAATTACTATGACAATGTTTATAATCGTTGTAGTAACAAATACAATGTTTGTATTATGTCATAAAATAATTTAATCAACTTAACATTTAATACAAACTATAAATAATATTAATAGAAATTATGTAAGGATTCAACGGCTATGGCTTTCCTCATTTTGAAAGAACTCAATCTAGCGGAAGTTCTAAATTCTAGATCTAACCCATCTAGTTCTAATTGAGACGTAATATTTCCTTTGGTTCTAATTGAGATGTAATGTTTTCTTTTGAATGGTTGAATACTGAAGTTTTACTTGAAATAAATAAAAAAATATTAATTGATAAAATAGCTCATTGGATTAATTCTTTCAGATTTAATGGAATAGTTCTTTGAGTTGATTTTTCTAGATTTAATAGAATATGTATTTAGAGATTTATAGAAAAGCTCAATGTGGATGAAGTCCTTGTAATATAATATTTCCAAATTTAATGAAATATGTGTTTTATGAATAAAATTGCAGAGGAGGAGTTGTTTATCATAGAAGAGATTCATGTGTCGTTGCTTTTCCCAATATGTATCTTATTTTAAGTGTAATGTATTTCCTATTTTCACTCCAATTTGTTGATTGCTTTCATGTCTACAACTTAGGGTATAGCGGTTAGGAATTCATACTCGTTATGCTCCGGATGTTGTTCCAGACATTTATCAATTGTTCTTCTAAAGTTGCGTGGAATTCATCTCGTTGGTGCTCCATGCGATGGGTTGTTCTCTCTCTCATCCTCCAACCGCCTGATAAATATCTCCTGATTGGGAGATCAGTGGCTACCTTGCCTTTGTTTGCAACCCTGCGCCTTCCTTTCCTCTTGCAAGTGTTCACTACACAGGTTCTCTATTCCATTTCCAATGGTTCCCACCTCGATAATCCCACCTTGCATCTCACCTTTATACAGTTTGTCCCATTCAGGATCCTGGTCCCCTGATTATCCTTAACTAAATATCTTACGTGGAGTAAACTCCAAAGACGAATGAGAGATCCCTCTCTGACTATGTAGGGTCGAAGGCACAGTCTAAAGCGGTTCTGCTATTGCCCGGGAGCGAGGCCCCTACCCCCTTTGTGCTCAACCTTGGGTCCCAAAAATCACAGTGCCAACAAACTGGCACCATTGCTGGGGACAAAATTGAAGATCCTCCCTAGGAAGAATGACAAATATTTAGATCTGGTTGTTGATGGTGAGCAATTAACCAAAAATCAATAAGGTTGAGCACTTTTCACCTGGCGATTCAGACTGCGGCGACTCCATTGTTGGTGTGACCTAGAAATCAAATGGCTGAGGAGAGTGGGCATATTACGTTTGGACAAGGGACCCCTTATAAAGCTTAGAAATGCATGACAGCAGGTCCAGATACTCAGGTCTGCATTTCTTCTAGGATGCCTTATCCTATCTTGTAAGTTTTCTCTTATCTTTTCCCAAATTTATCAAAACAGCCTTCTATGGTTTAGCTCATTTTGAATATAGCTATGAATATATTCCTGTTTACCCTTCTTTATGAACTGAAACCATTGCATCTTCTTGTACATTTGATTATGGCCTAGATTTTTATCCAGGGGCTCACGATGTCAAAGGACACCCCTGTGAAATCCATGAGACCTTAGACGATAGCTTGGCTATCGTGCCTAACCTTGTCTCTCCTATTTCTCCAAGCCGATACAAACCACTACAACTACCTCCCATCCTCCATGATTTTTCCACAAGATATTACAAGTACCTCCCCAAGTTTGACAAAGAATCCCAAGACTTGACTGCTGAGAAATATTTACAAGCCTTTGTTCATTTCTCTGACCTTTTTGAGATATATCATGATGATGTATGCATGCGGGATTTTTCCCTGTCCTTGCAAGGGGATTCCAAATTATGTTTTAAACATTTTCAACCTAAGTCCATCAACACTTGGGAAGATTTTTCTTGCACCTTCTTAAATTTTTGGGGTAGGAGAAGGCCATTGGAGCAAATACTTTCAGAGTTTATTCCTTGAGGAGGCATGAGGATGAGGCCATATCTAGTTTTAACAGAATATTTGCAAGCTTTTATTATAACATGCCTAAGGAATTCAAACCTATTGGGAACATTGCTAAGATCTATTATGCAGCTGCCTTTCCTCCTGACCTATCCTTACTTCTTTCGGAGAGAAAATAAACCACCCTATAGGAGATGTTCGTTGATTGTTTGGAGGTTTATGAAAACCTTAAGATGTCCAAGAAATTGTCAGATTAGGACAGTGGTGGAGAAATAAAAGACACATACACAACTGGTTGGGACCTACAAGCATAATGGGAAAGTCTCTGGCACATTAAAGCTCTCTCCTGGTATGCAGAAAGATGACCAGACTGAGGCAGGAGCAGGAAGTCCTACAGGATTGTTCTCTAAAGATGGGGACCTGCACCGCTCCTGGTTCGTAAAGGATGATTTTAAGAAGGAGTTTGGTACACCTGTGTATGATGAATATGAGGAAGAGTACCTGTAGAATATGCCTGAGAAGCCAGCTGTTGAAACAAATCCTGCTAATGAAAGGATTCAAGATGCAATGCAAAGTTAGAAGGTTGAAGCTGGGAAGGACGATAAGGGCACTGGAGGTGATAGTGTACACTTGTGTTATGCCTCTTTTGAATTAATACGACACATAATTAAGGCCTCCAAGCAAAAGCATAAAGAAACAAATATGGTGCAAACCAGAAGCCTGTATAAGAAATAAGACGATAAGAAGAACCAACTAGGCAATTCTCTTCATGCTACTAATACATTGGGAATCTGTAGTGAAGGGAAAAGCTACGAATATGGATGTAGCAGCCTCCAAATAAACATGTTTTCTGATATTCTTCCTTCAATAGCACCACCTAACATAGGAGGAATATGCCTACTCAGTTCCACTAGAGAAGTAGGGGACCTCCCTCTTGAAGAACGTCAAGCTCCTATTACAGAAATTTTGAGCGGAAAGCAGGATATTCCATTGAAGAAAGATTCTGTGGGTCCTTTGTTGCAATATTCTAAGTGTCAACCTAACAAATCTCTAGAATAAGGAAGCTCCATATGACTTTCCCATGAGCAGGTGATAGAGCGTACTTGAGGTTGCCATAATTTCTATGACCCTATGGCTGAATACATGGAGGGTCTCGGCGAAGGTAGTGATTGGTTGTGTCCCTACTTTGAAGATCAGTTTATTTATCATTTCCTTCTCCCATCATCTATTTCATCTTTGTCCATCAAGCACAATGAAAGAAGAAAAATATTAGGCAAGTTTCTTGATTGGCTTCATTGGAATTCTGATTTCACTTAATCATATTTGTGCAAAAATTTAGGTAGAGTAGGTAGGAACAAAATAAGCTCAGCTATTATCAAGCATTTTCTTCATTACTGTTTTAGTTTGTTTTCATTTTTCAGTTACCAGCACAGGTTTACAGTCAACAGCATGATTTGCAAGAGTGGCATGAATTCACTGAAACAGTAACTCAGAGCAGAATGGAGATGTCAAAGGAATATTGAATGCAGCCCAATGGTTTGGCACTAAGTCTATGGGGGTTCTTTGCTACCTCACTGGGAGGATATCATCCCTCGTGGAGCCAGTTGTTAACACTCCATTTTTAACAGTTTATTTAAGGGCCTGATAAGAGTTCGATGAGGGTCCCATTCCCTCGAACTTCATGTGAATTCCCCTTTAGGTTATCATAAGTGCAAGGCAAAGAAGAAAATGGAAGGTGTGGAAGGTGTTGAGTGAGGCTCAAAATCAAAGGCTGAGATTGATTAGAGGTGGATCAATGGCTCCAAACCATTTTTCGCGAGCGGACATGCTCGACCAAAGCTTCATTTTCGGATTGTGAAATGGGTTAAAAGTCAGAAACATTCTATAGTCAAGATGAGATCTGAGTCATATCTATGCCCTCAATCAATTTCGCAAGCCATACATGCATGGGTAAAAGCCTCGATTTCAATTCGCGAAGGAGGGATAGCATTTGAAAAGATCAACGACCGTAATAAGAAAGGAGAGAAATATGTGGCCATGGTTTATTTCGCAGTGCAGACTAGCATGGATAAATACTAAAGCTTCTCATTTCAAAAGATAGTGGGTCCCACTCAGATCTACGACTGTGTGAAGGATCGGTTGCGATCGATGGTCGAGAATGTAACAATCCAGAACTTCCCACGTGGTTCAAAGGAGAAAAGTTGGAGGCAAAAGGTATGGAATGTGGACGATTGACATGAAATATTCCTTGGATTGGATGGCTGAGATGGCTCCCAAGGTACGTGATTTCACATCCAGTGTGGAGATGTCAGCAGAGGAGACGTTCACACGTGTAATATGCATCTTTACGGATTGGCCAGTTTCTCCGATGCCATTTGTAGCATGTGTAGCAGTGGAATAATCCCTTTGGCAGAGTGATGTCATGTAAAGATAGGTGGATTTTGTGTGAGTTGGCCTATGGAAATGAGGAAAGTAACCAGTGAATCCGCTACTCACACAAGGCAAGACTAGCACAATGTGGGAGACCATTCCATTTCCTACTTCAAAAGAGAAAGGAAACATGGTAACACCCACTTCATGAACTTTGTAGCATGGATCTATTGTACCAGATGGCATCCACAAGTGCTTCCCACAGCAGACGGTAAGGTGCTACCACCAATGAAGCAAAGTGACTAGATCCCTAGCCAGTAAAGGATCACTCTACTCGCACCCTCATAGATGTGGATACCAAATACACTTGATGACAGAGTGTGCAGGAATGTTGACCAGCCATTTCAAGGGTCATTCTTGAAGCCTTATATATACTTCTTTTAGTTCAATAAGAGTGAATTAACATATCTCCAGAACCTGAGTTTTACTTTCCACAAATATGCAAAGGCCCAAATATTTTGATGATGAAGATCTGGTTTGAGAAGCTTATCCATCTGGGGTGTTTATGGTTGGTGGGAAGCTTCCACACTCACCCGTCACCTTGGTATTGCATGCTGAGAATGACACCAGCCATCGAGGTCCAAACATGATACCCATGCCCCCAATGACGCAGGGCCTAGACACTTACTCCTGGTAAGTGTTTTTCCAGGAACCCCTGATAGCATCACACCCACCAAATCCTCCATAGAAGGGGACAGTCATTGACTGTTCCCTGTATAAGCATTTGTTCAGATGGGAGTGTCAGGGGTTTAAGGCCCTAACAACCCTATTTGTGAAGTCCACTTTCTGAGGGTGATGGGGCTAGTGTAGATATGCTACACCCTTTTTCCTGTGTGAGAGATCACCTCACTAGAGGTGAGAAGTACAAGAATGACAAGCCACCCCACAGGTTTGTCTCAACCAGAAACAATACGACACTACTTCCAGAGCCCACGGCTAATAGTGTTACCCATCGAGGAAGGAGGTGGTGGATGTGATTGAATCGGGGAAAAATGTAAACTACCTTGTGAGTATGGGCCCATGCAAAAAGCTACATTTGAACACAATGGGAGCGCATGCTACTTAAATGCAACCGCCAAACACGTCAAACTGTTACTCGGGTCGAATGCGACCACTAGCACCATAATGTTTATTGGTATATTTGTAAAATGTGGCGATAGTCCCACTCACTATGCTGTTAACACATGATAGTGACCTGTAACAATTTTCAAATTGGTAGTCTCAGCATTAGAATTGTATAAATACACTCCTGATAGAGGGAGAAGAGGAGTTGGTTGGATTGGGAAACATTATAGGGCTGAGGCTCTCCATTGTAAATAAGATTTGATGCCTGTGTTATGAATAAAATTGTAGAGGAGGAATTGTTTATCATAGCAAATATTCATGTTTTGTTGCTTTTCCCAATATGTATATTCTTTTACATGTAATGTATTTCCTATTTTCACTCCAACCTGTTGATTGCTTTCATTTCTACAACTTAGGGTATAGCAGTTAGGAATTCATACTCGTTATGCTCCAACTGCTGTTCCAGACATTTATCAATTATTCTTCTAAATTTGTGTGGAATTCATCTCGTTGGTGCTCCACGTGATGGGATATTCTCTCTCTCATCCTCCAACTGCTCACTAAATATCTCCTGATTGGGAGATCAGTGGCTACCTTGCCTCTATTTGCAACCCTACACCTTCCTTTTATCTTGCAAGTATTCACTACGGATGTTCTCGACTCCATTGCCAATGGTTCCTACCCCGATAATCCCACCTTGCATCTTAACTTTATACACTTTGTCCCATTCAAGATCCTGGCCCCCTGATTATCCTTGACTAAAAATCTTACGTGGAGTAAACTCCAAAGATGAATGAGAGATCCCTCTATGAATGCATAGGGCCGGAGGCGCAGTATAAAGCGGTTCTGCTGTTGCCTGGGAGCGAGGCCCCTCCCCCCTTTGTGCTCGACCTTGGGGGCCCAAAAATCCTGGTGCCAACATTAGGGTTTTATGAAAACACATTTAAAATCACACAAAAGACACACTTTTCAAACCTAAGAGACACACTAAACTATAAACAATATTTACAAATACCCTATGCTAGATAACCTAGGCATAGTATCTTTTGAGGTAGATCCCATTTCAGGGCTCTCCCAAAGGTATCCCATTGTAATAGACCAACTCATATGCCCCTTTCTCTAAAACACGACTGACAATATAAGGTCCATGCCACATAGACTCAATTTTTCCTGCCCCCAGCTTGTCATGCTTCTGGTCATAAGTCAAGACTAGGTCTCCTTCATTGACGGAATAGGGTTGGATAGTCCCGTCATATTGAACTTTCATTCGTCATTTATGTGCCTCATTGGCTAAGGTAGCATCGTGTCAAGTTTCATCAAGTTTGTTTAGATACAGGAATATTTCTTCTTCTATAGTAGTGTTGGGTAACAGTTCTACAACAAGTTTTAAAGAAGGGATCTCGCATTCTATCTGGAGGGTTACTTCTATCCTGTATACTAATTGGAATGGTGTAAAACAGGTGGAATTTTTTACAGTAGTCCTATAGGCCCATAGTGCAGAGAATAGCTACAAATGCTAGATTGGCTTGGCCTGCCCTACCATCCACTAAAGCATTGTTTTTAAAACTTTGTTTATAGCTTCAACCTGGCCATTGTCCTAAGGATAGTAATGTGTAGATTTTTCATGACGAAACCCTAATTTGGTGCTGAGCTGTGCCATCATTTTATTTTGAAAATATGATCCATGATCGGTCATGATGGCCTTAGGGATCCCAAATCTAGCAATGATATGGTTGAATAAGAATAGTGCAGCTGTTTTTTTGTCTTCAGCATTTGTGGGAATAGCCTCATCCCATTTTGTAAAATAGTCCACAACCACAATTATGTAGCCATGCCCCCCGGGTGAGGTAGGTCTACAGTGCACTAAGTCTATGCCCCATTTTGTGAAGGGGAGAATGGATACAATGAGACATAGTGGAGTTGGATGGGTGTGTTTCTTTGTAGTGAACATTTGACATGGAGGGAATTTCTTGATTGTTTCAATGCAATCTTTGAAAATAGAGGGCCATAAATACCCCGCACACAAGATTTTCTGGGAAGTATCCAACCCAGATAGATGACCGCCACAAGCTACAGTATGGCAATCATTTAAAATGATCTCAGCCTCCTCATGTGTAAGACAACGTCGTAATATAGAATCAACACCACGACAATATAGGGTATCATTCAAAATAAGATATCTTTTGGCCTGGTGGCGAATGCGATGACGTTCATCACAAGAAGAGGTGGGCTGATAGTGTAAATTTTGGAGATATAAAATGATGTCTCCATGCCAAGGGTCAGTAATACTAATGAGAAATAATTATTCATCAGGTAATGAATCAATGGGATCTATATTCTCTATAGTATGGGGAAGGTCACATATGAGCGTTGTAAAAACGAGAGACTTCTTGGAAGTACTTTTTCACAAACTCCAATCCAAATTCCTGGAGAATGAAAATCCATCGTGAGTATTTCCCCCCAAGTTGTTATACCAAAATCCTATCATCATCATGTGATAAGACCTTTTACATACCTATTTTCCCTTAATCCCAGCACTTGGAGTGGAAACCCATGCTAATTGTCAATATTTCATGAAAATTCCCAGCACCACACTTTTCCTGTTGTCCAGGAGTGATACCTTGTTCACACCACCTATCCCTTGTTGTCCACAAGCGGTGCCACCACTTATGGCCCTTAGTCCATAAGAATTTCTTACCAGAACAACTCTGTCATTGAAAGAGAAATGCGGTACCAAGGGTAAAAAGGGAAAAAAGAGAAGTTTCTCGAGGCTTCTAGATCATGAGCCTCGTGTCCTCCCTTATCCCTATCATTGTGGGTCAGTTGAGCTTGAGATCCCTCATTCTAGGATATTAGAGGCCACCTCATCCACTAATCTTTCAACCACCCCTATCCGTTGAGCCTTATAAATACAAGCTCATATCTATGGTTGAGGGCGAGAACTCTTAAGGTATTGTTATGCTGTTGGATTGATCACTTGGCCCAAGCCATTGGAGAGCATAGAGAGCTAAAGTTGGAGATTCTGGGGATGAGAGTGCTTGGTTTCATGGAGATGCATGTCAACACTAAGGCTTTATTGGTTGTAAACTTCTCCATTTTTATATTAATACAAAGCTAATTTCCATCCCACATTATTGTTGTTTTTTTATTTCACATGTATGTTGTTAGATTCCTTAGTCACTAACATGGATTAGTAGATCATATTCTGGAAGATTTGATGTGCTTGCATGTTTAAGCTGATTACAAGTACATAGGGTTACTATCGAAGCATTACATTCCAGGTATCTACGACGTCCAGGGAGGGTCTTCAACCTTTGTCCTTCATTTGTTCTGGATTTGAACCATTCAGACTAGTGGAACACTTTACTGTCTACATAAGGTGAAATATTCCAGCTAACACAAGTACTTGACATGTCAATAAATAGTACATGGGGTTAGAGTCGACGTAGATAGTGGTGGTGCGGAGCAAGATATAATGATAGAACTTCTGGACAGCGATGAACGTGGCCAGAGCAAGTTTCTCCACATGTGAATATCGGGTTTTAGAGTCTAGGAGACTCTTACTGGCATATTAGATCACATGTTCTTGATCATGTTCATCTGTTTGGACAAGGACCATGCCTATGGTATTCAAGGAAGTGACCACATACAAGGAATAATCCTTAGTATAATTGGGTGGTTGCAACACTGGTGCATGGGTAAGTGCATGCTTGATATTTTCAAACGAGCATTGCGCGAAATAATCCCAGACAAAAGGTGTATCCTTTTTAAGCAACCTCATGAAATCGTGTGTCCTTTCTGTGTAATTGCAGAAGAAACAACATAAACATTTTTCCTTCCATTGCAAACTCTAGAGTTCAGTTATGCTCGTTGGGGCAGGTAGGGAAAGAATAGATTCAATCTTCAAGGGATCAATACAGATTCCATATTTAGAAACAATGAATCTGAGGAGTCGACCAGTTTCTACACAAAAACCAAATTTATGGGGATTCAAATGAATATTGAAATGACGATACTTGAGAAAAATAGCTCACAAATGATCGAAATGGATATCCTACTACTTGGAATGGGCAGGCAAGTCATCAAGATAAGGTTCCATAACATGTTTGATGTCATAAAATCATACGACATGGCACCTTGGAATGCTGCGCAAGTGTTTTTTAAACCAAAAGGCAATTTGTGGTAGGAAAAGGTTCCCCATGGGAAAATGAATGTCGTCTTATGTTGGTCAGACAGGAGAATCTCAATCTGATTGTAGCCAAAGAATCCATCCATGAAGGAAAAAATAATTCTTTCGACACAGTTGTTGATTATCTGATTGATGTAGGGAGTAGGGAAATTGTCTTTTGGACAAGCCCTATTCAAATCTCTGAAGTCGATACAGACCCTAATAGTTCCCTGTTTTTTTTTTACATGGACTATGTTGGACATCCATTCAGTTAAAGGTACGGGGTAAATGAAACTAGCCTTCAAAACTTTTTAAACTTCTTCCTTGATGGCTGCTGCTTTTCATGGATGAACTTGTCGTAGTTTCTGGCAGACGAGCTTGGCATCAGGATAGGTTTTGATCTCATGAACAATGATGGAGGGATCAATACCTGGAATTTCCTCGTATGTCTAAGCAAAAACATCTTGAAATTATTTAAACAAGGCTATATATGATTGAACCTCGGAAGGTGAAGAGTTCTGGACTATATAAATGTTCTCTAAAATGATTGGTTTGACTGATATTACCATGGGTATGGTTTTTGTAATATTACATATATTTCCTTTAGACTCGACACCTCGAGTGAGGATGGGATACTGAAGATCCATGGTTATATCAGATGAAATAGCTAGGGAAAATTGTTCTTCTACCATATGGAAAGGGAGAAGGAAAGAATATCGATGATCATGGTCTTTATAGGGAATCTCGTCTATTCACATGAATTCCATAATGGATTCATCTGTGGGAAATGTATGTGAAAGATAATCTAGAGATGGGGGGGGGAGTCTTTCCAGGGCATCTCATCTATTCACATGAATTCCATAATGGATTCATCTGTGGGAAATGTATGTGAAATATAATCTAGAGATGGGGGGGGTTGTCAAGCCAATATGGCATGTGATAACAATATGAGGTGACCAACAAATGGTCATTGATGGAAGAATCACTGGTGGATTGGATAGCGTTATAAACTTATTCAAAAGGGGTAAGATATGTTTATTCATCAGCAATTGATTTTCCTTTGTCTATAAAAGTGTTAGAAATCATATTGATAGATGCAGTTTGTGAAGCAGAAGGAGGATTAGATAATGGAAAGACTCCCATGAGTGATGAGTCTTTGATAAGTCCTACTCCTATGTCCTGATACTGTGGGGTATTCAGAAGCAGAACGCTATTTGCATCATTGGTGATAGAATCTGGTGTGATGAAATCTAACTGGTCTATAGTGACAATCCTTCCTTGGAATGGGAACTGGATGATCCGAAAAATGGTCGATGCTATAGCTTGCATAGCATAAAACTAGTTATGACCTAGGAGTAGGTTATAGTCCAAAGGAGCGTCAACAACTTCAATGTTAATGGAGACTGACTTTCCCCCCAATTCAACATGGATGGTAGGTAGTAATCCATAAGGTTGAAAGCCACGACCATCAAAATCCTTAAGGGTGGTAGGTGAACGGTTGATTTTTGGAGAACCAATGGCTCTCCAACAAGATAAAGAAATGACTAATGTAGAGGCTCCCTCATCCAAAATAGTACGATGAATGGTATTTCCACCAATTTTAGTGGATATCTGAAAAGGAAATTGGTGTGAGATCCAAGTTTTAAAATCATCCAGTTTGAAAGTGGCAACGTTACTGTTTTTAGGATCCATAGCTCCAAGTGCAGTAAGCAAGTTTTTCCATTGGGTGGGACAAGTTTGGAGTAATTCTAATGCCGACATAGCAAAAGGTGCTTGAGCCAAATCTTCTACTATGTTTTAATATTAGGCAACATGTGTGTTAGGATTGATAATGGATTTATGAAGAGTACCCTTGGGTGGGCGGAAAATCGCTTCTGGAATGGGTTTTTTAATTTGAATACCATTACTAGGAGGAAGTGTGGAGGATAAAGGTTTTTCAGGTAGAACTTCATCAGATTTATTTTCTGGACGACGATCATAGCTATGTGATCTTGTGTTTAAGTTAACTATTTCACTAGACATCATTCTAACTTCATCAGTAGAGGAAGATGACCCATGCAAGGATTGATGATCAATTAATTGTTGTTGGGTGGGGAAAGGATCTTTAAGAACTGCAGGGCTAGGTGAATTTTTCAAAAATTTACTAACTTCCTCACGATGAGGACATTCCTTGGTGAAATGATCCCCCCCACAAATTAAACAAGGATATTTTACCTTTCTTTTATTTCTTCAATCATGTTATCTCCCAAAATAAATTTATTTTGACAGTATGAAGAATTCGAGTCATGTCATGAAATATTTAAAGATGACTAACAAATTGAAGGTCTTTGTTTGTGCTATGGTGGAAAAAATTGGAAGTTTTAGCTTTTGGTGGCTTAGGAGAGGTTCTTAATAGCTCATTAGCCACCAAAAGGCTTTGTTTTGGTAGCTAATAGTTTAACACGGGACAAAGGCAAACCACTGAAAGCGGTCTGAGCAAGCAGAGTCAAAGTAACACTTTCGGTGGCTTAGACGAGACTACAGAAACTCATTAGCCACTGAAAAGGGGCATTTTCGGCATACTAGAAAGAGAGATAAAAGGGGCTTAAACTGACGAAAGCGAGTGGCAAGCAGCATAGGAAAAGCAGTCAGAGGTTTAGTCCTCTACGATGGCGACGCTTCGGAGGGATTTTCCTTTATGTAACTGACACTACGAAGAGTCTTGTGGTTTGAATTTTTGATGCATTAGTGGTTTGAGGTTCTGATGTTTTAGTGGTTAGTCATCCTGACCTCTGATGCTTAACCATCATGGCGTTAGTGGTTTTAATCATTGGAACTACAACAGTGTTCAAGTTTAAAGTTCTTATCCTTAGTGTTTAGAGTTTTCGATCGCCGATGGATTTTTAGTTGTTTGTTCGATAGTTAAAAAGGGTTTTTTCAAAGTTGCTATTTGCCAAAAGAAGAAATTCACCACGGCGATGGGGTGGGGGTTTCGGCAGCTTAGGAAAGAAAGATAACGTTTAATTAGCCGCGAAAAGCCATATTTTCAGAGTCTAGTTGACAAAATCGCGGAGGATCTTAAACCACCGAAAAGGCCAAAACAGGGAAACAGTTGGGAACTATCACATCCAACCCCATAAGCAAGACAAAAGATCATTTTAGAGCATGATTACCCGCCGAAAAGATATGGAACTGTCTGAATACATTTGAAATGAGTGAAAAGGGTCGTTATGCAAGTAGCCAAAATTGATCTGACTACCAACCTTTAGTTTCCCTCCACCTGTCCCAAGGGTCATCGAATAACCACTGAATGCTATGGTTAAGGTAGGGTATGGTTATTTGGGAAAATATATCTCAGGGATTGAGCTGCTGTCATCATTTGGGTGACCTCAGCTCCCATAAATGACAGAAAATACTCATAATCAGTGCCAGGCGATTCCCTCCTATTTCATGTTTGAAATTGGCATTTTTTCACCAAAAAACTGACTCTGAGAGAGAAGCCTATGAAAGCACATTGTATAGAAGGTCAGTGGGCAGAATCACACTAGGAGAATGTATTAATCCTACCTTGTTCAGATTCTGAGGAAGAACAAGGAGAGGATGCAGCCCTAGCTCTGCAAGTTGTTCCATTTACTGAAGCAGTGCCATCCCCCATACCACAGGAACAAGAAGAACCAGCTGAAAGGGTTTCCTCCAGCAAACCTAGAAGTCAAAATATCAATCAGCTACTAAGGCAAGTTTATGAAATGGAGGGCTTGGAAAGATAACTGAAGAGAAACAAGGAAACATTGACTAGGAGAAACAAGCTATTTCACAAGTCCTACTTGAAGCAGAGAGAGAGATACATTTTCTTGAAAAGGATGAACACCAGGTACCTGAAGGACAATACCAAGTTACTCAAGATGGTGAGGCTCCAAAGGATGCAGTTAAAAGAAGCAAAATCAAACCCTAGCAGCCACCTTGCCTTATCAACCCTAGTTGAAGTAGCCATCAGTCTCTAGCCTCCTAAAATGAGCCAGGGCCCAGCAAACACTCCAAACATGAAGCCCTCAGAAGAAGAAGGCTAAAGAAATAGGCCTGGAAAGGCATTTTGGAGTGAAGCCTGATAAATTTTGTGAAATAGGGATTTCAATGGTTAAGTGGGTACTGGAGCAGTCCGTTAGCCATCGAAAGTTCCTCTTTTTGGCAGTTAAAAGTTTGGATAGACCGGTCGCTTAACCACCGAAAATGGACAGAGGTTTAAAAGTGAGTTATTGACAGATAGAACTGCATTTTGGTGACTACAGATGGCTCAGGGGTGTAAGTTAAAGATAAAATGTGCTGACAGAAGTATCAGAAAGGGTCTGCTTAGATCTATTATGACAAAACAGTGCCATAAAGTCATCAACCCTAATTGTCAAGGAGAAATCAATGGGTTAACTGACAGTGGACCAGCAACAGTGATCATTAGCAACTACTTCATTTATTTAATGTTCAGTCAGTGAACTAAATCTTCATCATAGTTAGACAAATAGTTAGGTAGGGTTTGAAACCCTAATTTGGAAAAACTGTCACTTTTGAGTATTTTTGTAAAAACAGATCGAGGTTTTAGGATCTATACTTTTTGTAAAAAGGCTATAAATCCTAAGATCGATTTTATAATAAAGGTTCAACTTCGGGGATTTATAAGCCTATAATGCTTTCATGCTTCTCATTTTACTTATTCATGAATATAATCTCTTTTGTTATGATTTGTTCAACCATAATCTCTTTCTTTGCTGTACTTATGCCTGAATGTGTATTTATGTAATTTTTAGATTGATTAAAAAGCTGATAGTTGTCATCCTATTGGTTTGTGAGTACAATTTGATTTATAAGTTCCATCCTTCTCATGATTTAGCCATTTATATGCATGTGTTTTGTATGTAAATCTTCCAGCGTGATCAGTTCTTCATCCATGCACTTTATTGTCAACTTTTGAGAAATTGTAACTAAAAGCCTTGTAATTGAGTGAGTTTAATGCATGCCTTGAGAGTTGAAAGGTTATATAGGTCAACTGACTTGATCCATATCAGAAAACCCTAAAAACATTGTAAGTTACTAGGCATCCTTGAGCTACAACCTAGAGGAGTTTCCTGGAGTGATAACAAATTGGCACCATTGCCGGGGAGAGGAGACTGAAGCTCAGCTTCCTTGGGATACGACATAGATCCTTGCTTTGATGATAGACAAAGCTTGGACACTATTCTATTTGTAATCATCTATCTGGTGACTCCATTGAAATAAGTTGGCTTCAAGAAGACCAAGTACCAGAGAAAACCCTAACGGGCCACCAACAACACCTGTTTTAGATCCAGAAGAGATTCTGAGAAGAGCTAGGGCTTCACTAAGGCAGACCAATAGTCCTGCACAGGAAGCTACATTAGGTATCTCAAGAAATATTTCTGCTATTATTTCTTCTGTTGAAACACTTAATTCTCAGGAATTTATAAATACATCAGAAAATTCTATGGTTTGGGCATCTTCAAGCACTGTTGCCTGTGAAGATCTCATCCCTGGCGAATCCATGAAGGACGAATTCAGTGGCAACTCCACAATATAAAGATGTCAAAAGAATTTTCTACTCTTTTGGCTCGAAGGTTTGCACCTCTTGACTTCTCTTCCATTCCTGGTTTCCCACATCCAGTACCTGATGTGTCTGAATGGGGAGATTTTCTACATGTCTTCAAAGAGGAGGAAGAAGATAGTCCTGCAGAACAACTCCTACAGTTTCATGAATGCATGGATCTATTAGATCAGAAGCATGAAGATGTTCATGTATTCATTATATGGTGATGCATGTCAGTGGTATTTTTCTTTACCTCCTTCTAGTATTTCATCATTGAAGGATTTTCACAAAGCATTCATTGAGCATTGTAAAAGGTACTATTCAGATGAGTTTGCATTTGATAATTGTTGTGAAGAATATAAGTTTCATGCCGAGGATGAAAAGGTAAATAGAGAAGAAGATTTTAAGTTTTGTGAGGATTTGTCCACTTCTGGAATTTATTTTAGTTCTACTTTTCAGCAAAGAGATGATCAGAGACATATGCATGTTGTGATTAATGATAGCTATGAAGAGTATGCTGCAATAGGGGATACTTCTCATTGTGATCGAGATATTAATGATCTTTAGAATGTTAACCACAATATAGATGCTTTTGACCTTGTACCAAATGCATCTGTTGACTTAGGGTTTCAAAAAGATCAGATTGTTCCCTTTGGAAACATGAAAGATAATGAGCAGATTGAAGGAACAAAATGTAACAAATTTGGATCTACAACAAATACTAAAGGAAGCCCTCAGTTTTCTGATTTGCAGAAAATGGAAGAATGCAATAGATATTAATAGGAAGATGATGATCTAAAAAGTCCAGAACAACATGGCATAACTCATTCTTCCCAGTCAGAGGTTGAGCAATCTAGAGTTAATGTAGTGATCACTGAAAGCAGCCAACAACATTATTTCATTAAGTTGGAACAATAGCATAACAATGTACTTTTTGTTGGCTTTTATGACCCTATTGCTAACTATTCGGAACTTATGAGCAGCATAGATATCAAAATATTTTTGTCAGATGATAGTTGGTTCTATCACCCTTCGAAACTACATTTCTGCATGCTAGGGTTTCATTTATTTTTTGGGTCAATATCAAGGATAAGTTTAGTAGATCAGCTTCTGACCTAGCTTCATTGGAAGCATGATGTCACATGATAAGAAGAATATACTAATTAGAATTAGGAGTAGGAGTAGATAGGAAAATAAGCTCTTAATATGGGTAGCTAGGTCATTTTTAGTTGTTTTCGTGAATAAGAAAAGCGGGTTACAGGAAGATTGCATGGGATCAGTTATAAAAGACAAATGACTCCATGCCCAATGGAACACTAGAAGATAGATTTAATTATTCTTTTTCAGGAAAGGCATTTTGGTCTGGGGTTATTGGGACCTCACAGGGAGGTTCCCATCCCCAAGTAGGAGCCAGATGTTATCTCCAAAAATAAATTTATTTTGATAGTATGAAGAATTCGAGTCATGTCATGAAAGATTTAAAGATGACTAACAAATTGAAGGTCTTTGTTTGTGCTATGGTTGAAAAAATTGGAAGTTTTAGCTTTTGATGGCTTAGGCAGGGTTCTTAATAGCTCATTAGCCACTGAAAGGCTTTGTTTTGGTAGCTAATAGTTTAACGTGGGCCAAAGGAAAACCACCGAAAGTGGTCTAAGCAAGCAGAGTCAAAGTAACACTTTTAGTGGCTTAGGCGAGACTACAAAAACTCATTAGCCACCGAAAAAGGGGCGTTTTTAGAAAACTAGAAAGAGAGCTAAAAGGGGTTTAAGCCACCGAGAGTGAGTGGCAGGAAGCACCGAGAAATCGGTTGGAAGTTTAGTCCTCTATGAAACTGACGCTTCGGAGGGATTGTCCTTTATGTCACTGACACTACGAAGAGTCTTGTGGTTTGAAGTTCTAACGCATTAGTGGTTTGAGGTAGTAATGTTTTAGTGGTTATTATTCCCAACCTCTGATACTTAACCGTCATGATGTTAGTGGTTTGAATCATCGACACTATGAAAATTTTTAGGTTTAAAGTTCTGATCCTTAGTGTTTAGAGATTTCTATCGCTGACGGATTTTTAGTTGTTTGTTCGGCAGTTAAAAATGGTTTTTTCAAATTTGCTATCTGCCGAAAGCAGAAATTCACCACGGTGACGGGGTGGGGGTTCCAGAAGCTTAGGAAAGAAAGATAAATTATAATTATCCACCAACAACTAGCTTTTCAGCGGCTATTTGACAAAATCGTGAAGGATCCTAAACCACCAAAAAGGCCAAAATAGGGAAACGGTTGGGAACTGTCACATCCAACCCCGTAAGTAAGACAAAATATCATTTTAGAGCATGATTACCCACTGAAAATATCTAGATCCTTGTGACTATGTGTGAAATGAGTGAAAAGGGTCTTTATGCAAGTATCCAAAACTAATCTGACTGCCAACCCTCAGTTTCCCTCCACCTGTCCCAAGGGTCATCAAATAACCACCAAATACTATGGCTGAGGTAGGGTATAGTTATTTGGGAAAATATATCTCAAGGATCGAGCTGCTATCATCATTTAGGTGGCCTCCTCTTCCATAAATGACTAAAAATCATCATAATCAGTGCCATGGGACTCCCTCATATTTCATGTCTGAAATTGGAATTTTTTCACCAAAAAATTGACTTTGAGAGAGAAGCCTGCTAAAGCACATTATATAGAAGGTCAGGGGGTAGAAGCACACCAGGAGAATGTCTTAAACCTACCTTATTCATATTTTGAGTAAGAACAAGGATAGGATGTAGCCCTAGCTCTACAAATTGTTCCATTTACTAAAGCATTGCCATCCCCCACACCACAGGAACAAGAAGAACCAGCTGAAAGGGTTTCCTTGAGCAAACCTAGAAGTCAAAAGATCAATCAGCTACTAAGGAAGGTTTATGAAATGGAGGTCTTGGAAAGAGAACTGAAGAGAAACAATGAAACATTGACTAGGAGAAACAAGCTATTGCACAAGTCCTACTCGATGTAGAGAGAGAGATACATTTTCTTTAAAAAGTTGAACATCAAGTACCTAAAGGACAATACCAGGTTACTCAAGATGGTGAGGCTCCAAAGGCTATAGTTGAAAGAATCAAAAGCAAACCCTAGCATCCACCTTGCCTTCTCAACCCTAGCTGAAGCAGCCATCAGTCTCCAGCCTCCTAAAATGAGCTAGGGGCCTAGCAAAAACTCCAAACATGAAGCCCTCAAAAGAAGAAGGCTAAGCAAATAGGCCTAGAAAGGCATTTTGGAGCGAAGCCTGATAAATTTTGTGAAACAGGGATTTCGGTGGTTAAGCGGGCACTGGAGCAGTCTGTTAGCCACTGAAAGTTCCTCTTTTTGGTAGTGAAAAGTTCTGATAGACTGGCCGCTTAACCACCAAAAGCGAACATAGGTTGAAAAGAGAGTTTTTGACAGAGAAAACTGGATTTTGGTGACTGCAGATGGCTCAGGGACATATGTTAAAGATAAAAGGTGCTGACAGAAGTATCAGAAAGGGTCTGTTTAGATCTATTATGACAAAACAACGCCATAAAGTCATCAACCCTAATTGTCAAGGAGAAATCAGTGGGTTAACTGACAGTGGACCAATAGAAGTGATCATTAGCAACTACTTCAGTTATTTAATGTTCATTCAGTGAACTAAATCTTCATCATAGTTAGACAAATAGTTAGGTAGGGTTTGAAACCCTAATTTAGAAAAACTATCACTTTTGAGTATTTTTGTAAAAATAGATTGAAGTTTTAGGATCTATACTTTTTTTAAAAAGGCTATAAAGCCTAAGATCGATGTTATAATAAAGGTTCAACTTCAGGCATTTATAAGCCTATAATGCTTTCATGCTTCTCATTTTACAAATTCATGAATATAAGCTCTTTTTTTATGATCTTTTTAGCCATCATCTCTTTCTTTGTTTTACTTATGCCTGAATGTGTATTTAGGTCATTTTCAGATTGGTTAAAAAGCTGATAGCTGTCATCCTATTGGTTTGTTAGTGAAATTTGATTTATAAGTGCCATCCTTATCACGATTTAGCCATTTATATGCATGTGTTTTGCATGTAAATCTTCCAACCTGATGAGTTCTTCATCCCTGCACTTTATTGTCAACTTCTGAGCAATTGTAACTAAAATCCTTGTAATTGAGTGAGTTTTATGCATGCGTTGAGAGTGAAAAGGTTATATAGGTCAATTGACTTGATCCATATCAGAAAACCCTAAAAACATTGTAAGTTACCAGGAATCCTCGAGCTACAACCTAGAGGAGTTTCCTAGAGTGATAACAAATCAGCATTTGAATTTTTTGGTTTATTACCCTCCTGTTGGTTATCATGTTTTCTTGATTTATTTTATCCTTTCTTCTTTCCACTAGTAGATTCAATGGATTGAACCGTATTTACTTCAGCAGAAGCAATAGGAGAGGGTGCACTTTTGGAAGGTGGACTTGTTGGTGAGGTGGTTTGATTTTGCTTCTTAGAATATTTTGCTGTCGTTTGTGTCTAAATTGAACCAAGTATGCCATCGACGAGTCTTGATATATCAGTTGTGGGCCGAGGAGCATGAGGAATCAAATCATACAAATTTCTTGATAGGGAATAAACCAAATCAAGGTACTAAGAATGACTAATAGCGTGCTCCTCAGTAACAACGTCTCCCATGGTGAAATCTCTAGAAATGAGCGAAAGTAAAGACTTTGTAAACCAATAAGCCAGTAACTGATCAGGAATGGGAGCCTTGATTAACCTATGTCTTCTTCTCCATTCATGGATGTGATCAGAGATGTGGGTTGATGTGATTTGTCGAAGCGATGTCAACAGGTCTGTACCTGTTTCTTACCAGATGGGTAACTAAAATTGCATTAAGAAATCCATAGCTAGAGCATTAAAATCCCAAAAAGAGTGCTCTAGTAGCTCTATATACCATTCGGAAGAAATTCCTTTGAGAGTTATTTGGAATAGTCGAAGACAGATCGAACCATCCATCAAAGAATTGGATGAACACCATAGATGAAAAGTCATCACATGGTTCTTAGGATCTTCACCAGGTTTACCATCAAATTTAGGTATATATGAAGGTAATTTGATCGGAATAGTAGGCCAAGAGGGGTCATGTTGAATCAAGTCATTGATCAATCTGGAAAAATATGGCAAATCTAATGTTGCCAAAAATGGCAATTGTTGACTGGGTTACAGGTATTGGTAGTACTAATATGGCATTTGCTGACTAGTAGGACCTTAGGCATGGATGATGACCTTGAGGATATTTTATTAGGTTGTTGGTTATTTGAAGGTCCCCAATATGAAGGGTTACCTGAAGGAGGTGGTGCACCAAGGGGTGTTCCTCCAAATCCTCTGGATCCTCTGGATCTACTAGGTCCTCCAGGTTGACCAGGTGGTGGTCCACCAGATCCACCAAGTCCACCAAGTGGTGGTCCATTGGATCCACCAAGTCCACCAGCTGCTGGTCCACCAGATCCACCAGATCCACCAGGTGGTGGTCCGTCAGATCCATTAGATCCTCTAGATCCACTAGGTCCTCCAATTCCTCTAGGAGGTCCTTTGAGCGATGGTCGTCTAGGTGGAGGAACATATCCTCCAACAGTAGGGACATAAGCTCCTCCGTAAGATGGAACATTGGACTAGTTTGGTTGTCCCCATGGTATAAAGGCATTTCCAAGGTAGGGAACTCTGGGATAGAATCCCCCGGGGGAATAGGTTGGTAAGCTGATTGAGTCGGGGGTGGTTGATTCTTGGGATATGTATATCCCCAAGAAAGCAGAGTAAAGGTAGGTGGGACCCATGAGGTCCCTCCCTGATTGAAAGGAAGAACAACCATAGTGGAACTGGGAGGAGGGTAGTTTGCTACTAGTAGTCCAATAGGTAAGTTTTTCCCCATGTTAGAAATAGTCCCTCCAGTAGGCAATGAAGTTTGGACTAGGGGTTTCCTCCTAGGTGCAGAGGAATTTGGAGAGTTCAGAATATATGGGGAATTGTGATTGGGAGAGGGTGTCTAAATCGAATTATGACCAGGAGATGGGGTGGAAACTGGGTTCTGCATAACGATATTTTGAATTGGTAATTCCAGAAGTTGAGCTACATGTGGTGATGAAAGGGCACAATATCCAGGTGGGGTGGTTCTTGAAGGCTTGGTATGAGGAGAAGTACCTCTCCTTTTAATTTCTTCAACTTGTGCGCGCTTCCTACGCATACGCTCAAAATATTCTCAGAAAAATTCTTCGTTAGATGGAGCACTTTGAAGTCTCATTCTCAAAGGAGTAAGTATATCAGGCTCTGGTTCAATGGTATCAATTTCGTATCTATCAATAGCTTGTCCTAGGGGTGTTCTCTAGAAAGGATCATTTGGGATATATTCTGCCCCTGTAGTTTCATCAAGAAGATGATTAGCAATCGAGTCAGATAAGCCAGGTCAACCCTCTGTTGGAATGTGAAAGGATGTGTTAGCTTCAGGAATCAGCTGGACCAAAGGGTTATCATAAAATAAGAATTCTTCTCTAGGTTTAGTAGATGGAGTGGTTTCTATATGAGCTTCAGTCAAAGCTGGTCATTCTATGGTTACCCCTTCTTGTCATTCCACAGTAGTAGGAGAGTGTGGAGGTAAACCCTACAAGCGATGGGATTGACACCTCACAAGTTGCTCAGCCATGGTGGTGGCCAAAATTCTCCTAATCGACGTCAAAAAAGGAGGAAAAAACACACAAACAAACCTACACAGAGCTAAAGGTCGCAAGAAGTATTAAGTGATAGGACAGGTTTAGAATAGTCCATCTCTCACCAAGATTGTCAAGAAGGTGCAAATCACGATATATCTCAAGGGCACATACGTAGTAATCTCCCCGAATGTTTTTTTTTGTGTATTTCTCCAAACAAGATGTCCAAAGGGTTTTTATCGGTTGCATAAGGAGTCCTAGTGGGGTCTCTCGATATACACAAGGTACGTGGGAGCTCAAATTAGTAGTAGTGATGTCTAATGCACAACCATTCACAAGGGGCCTTCCGATATACAATCAAGTATGTGAAGTACCTTTCTATATACCTAAAGGGTATGTTAAAGGCCATTCGATATACCAACGGTACGTGCAATGACCACGCGAGTCCCGGTTTGTAGTGTAGACAAATTAACGATAGCTGCTACATTTTACGACGCCCGAACATGTCACTAACCTATCACTAAAATTTCTATACAATTTTAACGTAAAGCTACCATTATTTTTGTTTAAATGATTAGGTGAATGTTTGTGAGGTGTTGTCTCCAATAATGCAAATTAAATCTATATGAAAAAGCACTTCTTTGACTTTGATGAGACCTAATTAGGGTAAGGAAGAGACATTTTCTTTTCTTTCAAAAACACACCAAAAAATTCCACTTTCAGCAATAAAAACAAGATCTTAATCAAGAGATGCAAAAGAGAATCCTTGAAACACAAATATTTTTCAAACAAGCACTCAAAAGTCTCTGAAATGCAGGAAAGAAAACTGAGCCTCTAACGTGCATGCAAAATTATTTTTTGCTACAATGTCAAAAATACCTATTCTTCTAAATCACTCATGCAAATGAAAATGAAATTTTCTTAAGCATAACCAAGAGGAAAATAACGTGATTCTTTTGTATTTTTTTGGAAAATATGAGGCACACATAGCGGTTTTTAAAGGAAAACTAACTCTAGAAAGAAGCTATAGGTTTTCTTTTTAAAACAAAAATTTTCAGACACTTTCTCAAAAAATACAAAACTGAACTATTTTTTACTTTCCTTTATAAAAATTAAGAAGATAATGACTTTGGAACTAAGCTCAAAAAGAGGATCAGATTCACAAAAACCACTAAAATCAGACTTTCAACAAGAAAACAAGCAGAACACATGAAAATTTCCAAAGAAATAAGCAGTCTAAACAAGTTTGAAAAATAACTTGTTTCAAACAAAATTAAAAAAATTTACAGGCGGTTTTGAAGGCCTGCCTCAGTGCGCTGAAGAGGTTTTCACTAGAGCGTCATAAGTTGAACCGATGCTTTCTACCTTTTGCATGCTGACACCATCGACACTTTGTCAAGTCTACAAAAGGCACTATCAATGCACTTGAGAAAAAGATGAAATGTGCCCTAGGAATATCGACGCTCTGTCAACCAAAGAGAGGTGCGTCGTTCAAACAGTATAATGAAAGGGCAAAGGTATGCAAGAGAAACCAGAAAAGACTAAGTTGGATTGAAAAGGGTGGAAAACCACTCAGAAAAAGGCAATAATCAGAAAAGTAAGGTGAATGGCTTACCTTGTTAACTGAAATGACTAAAAGGAGAGAGAATAACCTTCATAGACAGAATGGTTACCGAAGTTTGTAGATCTAAATGGACATTTTCCAGATCTAACTAGATCTTCCCCATATTTGAGCAGATTAAGCATCCCTAGTATGGTCGCCAGTTTTTTTATCAAGAAGTCTCAATCAGTGCATACACTGTTTGTTCCTCTGCACTGTAAGTCACAGGCATAGAACAAAAAGACACAACAACATATCCTTCCCTTAAACAATCAAATTAAATAACATGAAACACAATATACTTCAACCCTAGATCTCTTTGTCTTTTCTCCAAAATCCCTTGCAATGGTTCAATACATGCAAAACAGACCAAAAGACAGATAAACAAGACGAGAGCATCATGATAGATTGATTATTTATATCAGTGATCAAGGAGTCTGACAATATCTAATTAAATTGAATACATCAAATATAGGAAAGGGGAATGTCTTTGTATTAATTATGAAATATATCGAACTACAACCAAAAAGCCTTGATGTCGATGGATTCGATATCTACAAAAACATCTACAATCCTCTATGACTATGAAGATCTCTCCACACACAAGCTAGCTCTACTTTGCCTCTAACAAAGACTTCAATCCAATAGCATAAGGGTACTTTTATTGGAATGCTCCACTTACATCATGAGGGCTTCATTTATAGGCCAAAAACCATGAGATTGACTTGGGGAAATGGATAGAATTTGATCCCTACAAGTGAGGGAAGCAAATGCCACCTCTTCCAAGCATGTAGGAACTGACACCACGGGGTCTTCTGCATGGAAGATTCTAGAACCTTCTTTTTTCCTATTTTTTAACCATCAGCGCTCTTGGTAAAATGATAGGTGCACCGACCTAGGTTTTATCAAAGTGAAAGGGAAATGTCGCTCTTTAATCCATGGTGAAAGGTACCATTGGTGCTCTGTGTAAAAAGGGGAAAGGCATTGACCCTTTAATATATGGAAAAAAGACATCCAAGTTATCTCAGATCAGGTTTCTCAGAACGCAAATGATCAATGAGGAATTTCCAAAAAGGCTGATGGGTAGTGTGGAATTTCTAGGTGCAACAATAATTTAAGAAATTCTAATGGAAATATTTTTTTTTAATTTACATTTATATAATAAAAAATATTGGAGTGAAAATTTCCAAGCTCTCTTTTGTTTTCATGAGTTAACAACTTATGAAGATTAGAATTGTTGCAAATATTGTAAAATATAGATTTCATGTTTGGATAGACATGGAATTATGATAGAAAGTGTGCTTCATCCCCCCTTGTAATATAACTGATCTGATATCATATTAGAATACTAACTCTATTGCTGATGCAATATAGTTTAAAGAAACGTTTTTGAGATTACTTGTTGATAGGTGGGAAAATTAAAAAGATGAGGAGAGAGTGACGGGGATTTAATTTGGGATCAAAAATCCAGGGAAGGATAATGTTTCTTTATTTTCCTAAGCATCTAGATGTTGGGCCCATTTAGGTTTCAAGATCAGCTTTGCTGAAGTCTACTTCCAAGGTTCTGGGAGTCCCATCGGTTACAAACAAAAACCCTTACTAACAGTCTCCAAGAAACCATAGGATAATTAAGATGAAATGGATTAGAAATAAATTTATATGACATTATTTAAAGGTATATGAATTTTTATAAAATATTTGGGCTGTTTAGGAAATTGTACAAGAAAAACTAGTCTTTTGGACTGCACTCTAGGTTTCAGTTTTGGGGGTTACAAACAATCGAATAAGGTTTATAAAATTTAGTTTTAGACTTGGACTATAATTAATAGGATTCTAATTAATTCCTAGAACTTAAATAAATAATATTCAAAAGTTTTGTCAACTAACTCATTAGAAACATAAAACTAGTCATATTTTCATGCATTTCTAGATAGGGTATTGAAACGCTTCTCAAAACTTAGTCAAACTCATCTAAAATATGTAATAATTGCTGAAATGGGAGAATAAACTAATAATGAACATTTCATACTGAATTTAAGATCACATGAGTCTCATATTTTCATTCATTATTATAGACTTCATTACAAAGACAAAAAGACTAGAACCGAGGTAGATTTGGAGTGGCAACCTACCCAAACTCTGCAAAATATTTGGTAATGCTCTGAAACTGATATCAAGGGATGATAATAACCAACCTTACTGTCTTGGATCCATCAATCCTTTTCTCATAAATTCAGATCAAAAACCTGTCAGAAAAACAAGAGAATACTAGAAAGAACTCTGAGATTCAAGCGGGAGAGTTCCCAATCTCTGTACTGGAGCTGTGATTGGAATGGAAAAGTCTCAAGGACCTGCATCAACACTCCATTAATGGATGAATTGAATAATAGAATATAAAATAAGATATATTAGGAATAATTTGTGTGCATCACCCAAGAGAACTGAGGCACGCCACTCAATAGAGAAGCCTAGATTCACTCAATACCCACTAGTACAAAATTAGAAATTAATGACTAAAATATGGCTATAAACGACTATTTTTGGGTCGATGAATAATAGTAGCTGATTTACATATCTTATAGCTTTCCTAACTTAGTAGTATTTCACTTAGTCATTACTATCTTGACTTATTAGACATTGATTTAGTCACTGATAGTCAATGATTTAGTCATTGATTTAGTCACAGATTTAGTCATTGATTTAGTTATTGATTAAAACAATTAACAACCAAATATATGACTAAATAAACTACTATATGATAACATATTAATGACTAAGCTAAATATGATTAAACATTAGTCGCGCTATAAGATATGGGAAATTAGCTACTAATAGTCATATATATGCAAATTTAGTCATTTTTATAGTCTTAAATTTATGATAGGGCACAAAGTAATCGAACCAACAACCTCTTACCTATAATCAGGCAGGTGCTCTAGCATTGAACTAGAAATATTTAAGAAGTCGTTATTACTTGATAATGATGATATTCAAACAAATTTTGCATCATTCAATCATACCAAATGATGATTATAAAGTTACTATAGATCCATAATGGCTTACCCTATACTACTCCTTCAACATTTTGAACCAAAAAAATGACAAGAAACCACCCTCACTTGAAAACCAATGCAAACTTTAACTATGTTTCTGAAACCATCCTCATATGAATGTCAATGCAAATACTAGGTGTCTAGGTTTCTGAACATATAAAAGATTCCAAAACCATCTCTTAGCTTGCTATGAACAGCTAAAATTGCAATGAGGGATGGATAGTTCTTAATGAATAAGAAATGAAGTGTTTTAACCTGACACAACTTAGTGTCCTATGCAGATGGAAATTTTAAAATGTTGGTATCCTTCCATAAATAAAATGTATCAGCTTTCCTAAAATTTCCAAAACTCCATGAAAAATATCTTCTTCCAAGTTTTTACAAATAAAATATTGTTGAACATATCATTTCCTTTTCCCATTTCCTACAGTGTTTCTTCTTTCGCAACTCAACCTATCACAATTTCTAAATGCATGAAAATCTAGATATGTTGTTTGTTTTTGCAATAAAAGACCTATAAAGAAATAACATGGCCCTCGAAATTTCATTCATACGACAATATTGTTGAAGATAAAAGTTCATTTTCCCGTTTGCTACAGTATTTGTTCTTTCAGAACTCAACCTGTCACAATTTCTAAATGCATGACAATCTAGATATGTTTTATGTTTTTGCAATAAAAGACCTATATGCAAAAGAAATAACACAACCCTATAAATTTCATACAACAATATTACCAAAAAGAAAGCATGGATTATATACCTGCTTCAGTTGTGCTCTTTTCTTGGATAGAACACTAATTTTCTCACTTAGGTTCTTCCATGCACACGCTTCATAACAAATCTGCGCTATCCCCACAACCACCTTCCTAGTTCTAGAAAAATCAGAAACAAGCCTCATCCGCTTCTCTAAATTTGAAAGAGCATCTATTGCAGCATCCAATTTTCCTCCCTACAAAATTCCAAACACAAATAAAATTGGTCACAATATCAAAAACTTAATGTAAGGTAAGGAACATCCCACATAATTCTGCATATATATTGTATTGTGTCAAATATATTGAGCATAAAAACCACCAGAAACTTGATTGGTTGGTTAGGAGGTGGCACTGATATTCCTTCCACTAGCGTTTAGATTTCCCCAAAAAATGTGGTATGTTTTGGCTCGTGAAATAATAGGGTCTAGAGCCATCATTTTCCATACACTGTGACACAACATCCCACTGCTTGATAGGTGTTAGGTGCTATATGCTCGGCACTTAGGCATACGGAAGTATCTAAGAGAGTTTCCTATATTGAGCCCATCATCTCCCTAGAACTATTTTTGCAAAAAATGCATGATGGAGTGAATAATTTTTTCGGTGGAATGTGGAAGCCACAACAAGAATTATGGACACAAATTTGAGCATCCCCAAAATATATCCCCACATTTTTTATGTCATCCAGGAAGTGAAGTTAACAATATGAGGATTCAAATTAAATATCAAGCTAATGTTGGTGACAGTGCAAATGATGTCTAGTTGTCAACCTTAATAATAACAGGCAATCAACAATCAGTTCTACAACCTTAAGTGCATTAAATTCAAAGGTCTCTCAGCAAATTAAGACTGAGCAAGAAATTTCAGGGATGAATTCACTATTGTTTTTTAGGTTTTTGATAGAAACTAAAGGCAAAGATGCAAGAGGAAATGAAAAAAGTGTTAAGTTAAATGGGAAAAGGAATTACCAGGATTATGGATGCAATTCTAGCAACATCCACAAAAAATATCCCTACATTTTAGATTCCATCCAAGAAGTGAAGCTAATAATCTGAGGGCTAAAAGGAAAATCTCAAGGAGATTTATTCGTATTGTTGAGAATGTCAAATTTTGGTAATTTTGAAAATGTCAAGTTGTGAACCATGATTCGTAGCATGCAAAACTAAAAATTGGAGGTGGCAACAACATGCACCTCAATCTCAAATGGGATTTGATAGGTGAACATTCTCAGGGATGAATTACTTACCTTGATTAGAATCTTGAACTAAATAGAGTAAGAATTGGCATGTACCCTTTGATCGATAAGTTGAATAATTCTTGGATTGACATAAGATGTACTAAACATGTTTGAGTGGCATAATGAAATATTTTCACTAGGTTGTTGTAGTCTAACATTTCCTATAGGATATATTGGTTATTCTTAGTTAAGCCTACTGAATTTGTAATCTACTGTTTTATTATTATACATATATTTTATCCTGCAATAAGAAACAAAGTCTCCGATACAAACATCAACATTTGGACAAATCCATGTACATTTCAGCAAAATCATATTTAATTTTTTCTAGACCAAGAAAAGTATTTACAAACTACTCTCCACATGCATCACTTTTTTCACAAAATATATTCGATATAATTTTTCCATAGAAGTTGTCACACTAAACTTGGTCTTCCTTCCACGTAACTTCCAGGAAAGCCTTGTAACTTTTTCAGTGAAACATGTACTCAAAGGGAATCATTGCATAAAACACAAAACTTGTGTGACTTATAAATGATAAATGTTACGACTAATTTAAGGACTGGATCATATAGATAGTTGAAGGGAACTTTACAGAGGTTTAACAATAGCTTCGATACAAACAATAAAGAACAAAATACATTTTTCTAGTATATAACACATTTACTCTTTATGTATGGTTCTTGACTATTTGGTATGTAAACAAAAAGCATACCACTGCAACAAGGTCTTTTATATAATTCCAAATATACATTTATCATATTAAAAAATCGGTATTCTTGAAAATATGATCAGAATTACGAGAACTGAACTATCCAGAACAAATAAAGAGCTTTCTTACAAGTAGAGAATTGTATGATCCATAAAATAGCCTTCAATGGCTAAAGGGTGTGCCTTCTCTTGCATAGGTTTTGTGATTTTAAGGTAACAAATCTACAAGTAGACTAACCAATTTTCCAGTAAATCTTTCCAAACTTTATATGATTTTATAAATTGTAGATAGTTCTTTAGAGGATTTCTTATCAAGGTTTTCTCTGTTTCTCCCTACTTGAAGATTGTTGCTTAGTTGCTTACCTTGGTAGTCACAGATTTCATGTTTAGTGTCCCTTCAATTGCAAATTCTGCCATGGTATTCTTCTTTACTCGTTTTCTTTAATACCTTATCACCCTGTCTTATGTTACTATTATCATGGCTATTTCTTATAATGAAGGGTTTCCCTTTCCTTTCATGTGTTTTTCTATTTCCCATTTGTAAATTTCATTAATAAAGTTACCAGCTCCTTAGTATTCATTGTTTTATATTCTTCGTTTTCTACCATGAGGAGGGATTTCCAAAGTACGAAAAGATTCATATATTTACTTACACCCTTAGTACTAGTACTGTCCTTGTTTCTACAATACCATTCCTCTATTACTGTGAAAATTTATTCAATTAGCATGGTCATTAGTTTTCTTCATTTAAGCAAACTACTACTTTTTCTCATGTTACCACGCAAAAAATTGCTACTACTTGTTGGCATTTGTTGTTCAGTAAAGCGGGAGAGAAATTTAAGTTTAAACTTTAAGCTTAAATACTTTCACAAGCATCCCAGTTATTGAAGCTTGGCCTAGTCAGTTCAACATGTGTGAAAAAAATTGGGAAGGACAAGTCACTTGTTATATTTTCATATTCCTCCTTTTATACATCTATGTTGGGGCTCCGACCCTAAAGGTCCTTAGTTTTGGTAACTCCGCAGTTTTTGAGGAAGTGTAAGCGGAGTTACAGCCTAAAATAGTCTTAGGGGTGTTGCAGGTGAGTCGAACCCCCTTTTTGTAATTAACCCTTGGGTTAAATCTAGGGTTAAGGTTTTGGGCACCCATGGTGTAAATCCATGGTTTTGTAACAGTGCGCTATATAAATAGGCACTTATGTAAAGAAGTGGGGTTAGGTCTTGAATGATTATCTTATGAATTTATTGTAATGCAAAGATAAGAGATTGTATAAGGGTTTTTGTAAGAAGGTTAAGTCCCAGCTGTGTGCGGGACGACCTCTGCAGCTGTGTGCGCAGAGGGGTTTTGTGGGTGAAAAGGAAGATCTATAGCTGTGTGCACAGAGGCTTGCTGCTAAGTGCGTGGCTTTGAGGACTGAAGGGATCCGCAGCTGAGTGCGCAGATCAGAACTGTCGTTTTAGTTGTAAAGAGTTAAATAAAGTGTAGTTCTGTGGACGTAACCCCTACACTGGGGGTGAACCACGTGACATCTGGTGTTGTGGTTCATTTGTGTGATTTGTTATTATATTTTATGCACTATTAAGTAAATAACTGATAAAGTAAGGCTGTTGTTAATAACTAGCCTCGCTGTGAATTCCCAGATAAGAGTTGTGCAAGTAACTGTTTATTTATCTAATCGCGAAGCTGAATAATTGATATTACAAGCATTGTGTTAAGTGATTGTTAATAGTTAAAGACTAAAGGTACAATAAGATTCTCTCTTCTGCTTGCAGAAACTTGATTCTGTGGCATCCGATAGCTGTTTCAGGTGATACTGTAGCCTGTTCGCAGGCTGCTGCCGAAAGGGCCAACACTGTGGGTCTTTTGTTTGTGCGATGTTAAAGGTGAAACCCGGGTCTGCCCATTTAGCCCAACAAATTGGTTCCGTTGCCGGTTGAACTCAGTATCTGTTGAAGAGAGATCTACGTCATACCTCGAGGGCTATGTTTTGGCGGCCCTCTGTAAAATAAATTGGTGATTGGATCGAAGCGACCTATTTCAAGTTTGCAGAATAGGAAAACAAAGATCCCTGTCGTAGCGCGGAACAATTTTTGCAAAGGTACGTTTTTCTGATGTTCATGAAATTTTCTTTGGTTCTATACACATAGAGTTGCACCAGTGGTTATCCAGGTTAACAGAAAGGAGGACGAACTTCCAAGAAAATCAGTTTCCTCTCTGGACCCCCGCAAGAATCGCGATCTTGAAAAAAGTGAACAACGCGATCTCGCGAGCCGTGGATTTTTGGACTGTGCAAACTCTTGAGGCATTTGTGACGGAGTTCGCCATCGACACAAGTACCTCCTTTAGCGAAGCTAAACGACAATTTTTCAAAGGACCAAGGGGTAAGTACTTGAACCTATTTATTCTGAATATTAAAATACTATTGGCCGAAAAAGGAATCTTTCTTATCGAATCAGATTGTTAGATCTAGTATTGCTAACCTATGATTGGAAGTGACTGGGACTGCGATGAGAAAAGTGGTTTGCTAAGAAATGTCCAAAGATATAAGAGAGATCTCGGTTCCTCCACTGAGTATACCCCTTTAAGCTCTGAAGCCTCTGAGTTCGCCGAGGTCCCCTCTGTTAGAAACCCTCCAATAACCCTGCAGCAAAGACCTATTATCCCCGAGAACCTGTCGCAGTCTGAAAGTAACCCTAGCCCGAGTATCCCTGTCGCAGGTCAGTCTTCCCCAGCCAGTTCAAACCCTTCCTCCTCCCCTAGATCCTAGATGGCCCATGTTCATGATGACATCAAACTACCAGTTTTTAAAGGAACTGGGTCAGAAGACCCCGAGCAGTTCTAGTTTCTGTGCGAAGCTGTGTGGACCGCGAAGAACATTACGGACATAGATGTTCGACGAGTGAAACTGATCATTTCTTTCAGAGATCGAGAATACTGAAGTTTGCTAGCACGCAGAATCCTATCTTGGCTGACATCAAAGCAGCACTGATCCAATAATTTAAGAAACCTAAATCAGAGTCGCAGTGCATCACTGAGTTAAAAGAGATTCAGCAGCGGCGAGACGAATCTGTGTGGGACTTTGATCAGAGATTCAAAGTTCTACTTGACCAAGTTAGCTTCACAATTGGACCAGCACAACATAAGGAGTGGTTTATTGCAGCATTATTACCCCACATCAGAGCTCCACTCATGCAACAGAAGGTTGCTGATCAGGAAGAGGCCTTAGAGATTGCCATAAAGCTTGAAACTGCACCTGTCGAAGATAATTCTGGTATAGCTCAAATTCAAGCGCAGCTTGCGGAGATGGCTTTAGAGATTCACGACATGAAGAAAGGGAAGTCCACCCGCGAAGAGGTATGGTGTATACGTTATCGAATAGAAGGCCATGACAAGGACCAGTTCCTGGCACTGAGAAACTATTTGAATACTGGAGCACCAAATCCGCTGAATCCTAGTGTTCTGTACTGTGAGATCTATCGAACTACTGGCCAGCATCGACCGGAAGACTGTTACCTATTACAGAGGTATGTTCAAGTCCTGAAGAACCCTTACTGTAAATTCTGTAAATCCGTTGGCCACATTGAAGATGAATGTCGTAGTTTTGACCTTATGAGGGAGCGTACCTACGACACTTATAGGATATACCCGGATGCACAAGGCAATGATGGATATGGTTACTGAGGTGGTCGAGGCAGTTTTAGAGGCCGTGGTTGAGGTATTCCTGGGGGAGGTTGAGGTCAAGTTATTTCCTATAACTGCAATCAAGCAGGACATATGGCTCGAGACTGTCAAAAACCAACCACGACATGCCAATACTGCAGAGCAGTTGATCATGTCATCGATCAGTGCCCACAGTTACTATCTAAAATCCAAGAAAGAAACAACAAACCTAGTCCGAGTGTCCAGTTGATTTCTGTCGAGCCACGACCGATCCCAGCTGTTAATGTTGTTACAAGAAGTGGAGCTACGACAGAGGCGTAGTGTCAAGCAAAGCATCCTGACGAAGCTTGGGTTCGCAAGGCCGTAGAGAAAACCCCAACATTTGATGTTCGACGAGAAAAAGAAACTTTTTTGGAGGCCAGACAAGACTTTGTTGATTCATATTTACCAACACCAAACAAGCAGCATCAGCAGCTGCAATCCCAGGAAGACTCACAAGGCCAAGTAAGTACTCTGTCATTGTTTTTACAGAGTTGCATCAAATTGTTAAGAAATCAGAATGCCTTAAATGAATTACAAAAAGTTATACAGTCTTGTGAACCTCATCAAAGTCCTGATAGTGAAAGAGCTGTTAGTAGAGTTAGAAGAACTGGAAGAGAGATGAGACTACATGGTCAGGTAGGAGAGTATGACATGAAGGATATTATTTTAGATATGGGTTCTGAAGTCAATATTTTAACTAAGCAAACATGGGAACAAATGGGAAAACCTACCCTTGATTGGTCACCTATACAGTTGAGACTAGACAATCGGCAGAGGATTGTACCCTTAGGAATATTTCCTCGGGTACCAGTAGATATAGATGGAGTCAGTACTGTAGCATATTTTGAAGTTATTGAGATCATTGATGATAGTAACCCCTATCCAGCTTTGCTAGGAATTGAGTGGGCAATAGATAGTGATGCAGTTACCAATCTTAAAAAGAGACAAATGACTTTTGAAGGGAAGGGATTGAGAGCTATACTACCATTGGATCCTTCTCATGGAGAAATATATATGGAGCCAGTCAGAGAGGAAGATCAGGATATTCTGGACCACATCTATAATATTACAGAAAAAGAAGAAGATTATATCGAGCCTAATGCCGAAGGTGTAATGGATTGGCAATGTGATAGCTCCTGCATGTCTGACTCAGATGATGGTCTAGAGAGTTGGCAGAATCGATTATATGAGCTACATGGCCATCGGTGCGCACGAATTACCAAATCTCTTAGATGCCTTAGTGCACAGGTCAGAGACTTGCCTACATATGATGGGTTGACAGATCCAGGAAAATTCATTGCGTAGTTCTCGGAACAAGTGCCAGAATTACAGAGAATGCAGACTCTGGAAGCAGCATTAAGAGCTACAGCAGCGAGATGGTGGAAAGGCCACAGGAAGTATATTCACAGTTGGAAAGCTTGCCAGAAATTTCTACGCCTTCGATTCCTAGACCAATCTCAAGGGGTGCGAAGTAATTTCAATGGGAAGAACAGTCCTCAAGAGCATTTGAAGCAATGTTATGCAGCATGGGAACATGTACCTCACGAGGAATGGGTGCATAAGTTTGTGCACACTTTGGAACCTATAGCAAAAAACTGGTATACGGAGGTCGAGCTTCGACACGGTACTGTAAGTTGGGATGATCTTGTTGATATTTTTATACTTACATTTTCTGTTAACGAAGTTTGTCCTGCTTTAGATGCAGCTGTTAGATTGATCCATACTAAGATATTTGATGACCAAGAAATAGGGGAATACCAAACCAATTGGGCAGCACAAGAATCTAATGCAGTTGAATGTTACAACCTCGCAATTGGTGAGGATGACGATCCACGTAACATCAATATTCCGGAGTCAGAAGGAAACTGCAAAGTACGTGGACCAGTGGTAGAAACACCTGAAGTGACTCAGCCTCTGAAGACGCGGACCGTAAACACTGGGTCAGAAGAAAACCCCAAGTATGCCACAATTGGAGATTATTGGGATGATGAAATGGTAAGCAAAGTGACCCAACTTCTCCACGAGTATCAAGACCTATTTCCGACGAAGTTTTCTGAGATGAAGGGTATCCTTGGCGATATAGGAGTCATAAAGATTCCATTGAAACCTGATGCGAAGCCTGTGAAACAGCGCCCGTATAGGATGAACCCCAAGTATAAGGAAAAAGTTAGACTGGAGTTAGATAATATGCTTGCCGTAGGAATTATTGAACCTGTTGAAGATTCTGAATGGGTCAGTCCGATGGTAGTCCAAGAAAAGAAGACTAAGGGTGAAATCTGAATCTGTGTTGATTTAAGGAAGTTGAACGATGCGTGCCTACATGACCCCTTTCCTACTCCTTTTACAGATGAAGTTCTTGATAATGTTGGAGGTCAGGAAGTATACTCTTTTACTGATGGATTTTCAGGTTACCATCAGATCAGAATTTCCCCAGAGGATCGATATAAGACAACATTTTTTACAGAAATGGGATCCTTTCAGTACACAGTTATGCCTTTTGGATTAACGAATGCACCTGCCATGTTTTCTCGAGTCATAATTTGTGCATTTAAAGACTTTATACATAAATTATTAGAAGTGTATTTTGATGACTGGACTATTTTTGGGTTACTAAAAGACCACATAACTAGTTTAAGACTTATGCTGGACAAGTGTAGACAGCATCAGATTTCCTTGAACTTAAAAAAGTGCATCTTCTGTGCACCCTTTGGAATCCTGTTAGGTCATATTGTTTGTAAGAAAGGATTGATGGTGGATCCGGCGAAGATAGCAATTATAGTGAACTTGCCACCTCCAAAGTCAGTCAAGCAACTGTGCACTACACTTGGTCACACTGGGTACTACAGGAAGTTTATTAAAGGTTACGCCCAGATCATAGCCCCGATGGAGAAATAGTTGAAGAAAGAAAATAAGTTTGAATGGACACCTGAGTGTTAAGAAAGCTTGGACATCCTAAAAGAAAAGATGGTAACTGCCCCTATCCTAGTGTTTCCTGATTGGAATAAGGAGTTTCATGTGCACGTCAATGCTTCCTCGATTGCTTTGGGCATAGTACTGGCTCAGACAGGCGAAGGTAATATTGACCACCCTATTGCCTTTGCAAGTCGCAAATTATCCACAGCAAAAAGAAATTATACTACAATAGAAAGGGAAGGTTTAGCTATGGTATATGCTTTGCAAAAGTTTTGACATTATGTGTTAAGTTCTCACTTTAAAATGTTCACTGACCACTCTGCTTTGAAATACTTGGTTAAAAATCCTGTGTTGGGAGGAAGAATATGTCGATGGCTAATATTGTTCCAGGAATATGACTTTGAGATTATAGTTAAGCTAGGAAGACTTAACTTGGGACCTGACCATCTGTCGAGGCTCGAATCAGGGGAAGATACTACTAGCTTAGATGAAGGTCTTCCTGATGCTCAGTTACTCACTATCCAGATGGTCAATGACTACTTTCAGGACATTGTTCAGTATTTGGCTACAGGGTTTGCACCCTTGGAGATGAAAACATAGCAGAAGAAGTAGTTGGTGGTTCGGGCTGCTGGTTTTACACTGATAGCAAGACAACTGTACAAGATGGGACCAGATGAAATCCTGTGCAGATGTGTCTTGGAGCATGAGAAACCCTTGATTTTGGCTGAGGCTCATTTTGGCGCAGCAGGAGGACATTATGCAGGGAAAGCTACAGCACAGAAGATTCTGGCAGCAGGGTTATGGTGGCCTACACTTCATAAGGATGCCCGAGAGTACTGCCACAACTGCAACATCTGTCAGAGGACAGGCAAACCATCCAGGAGGGATGAGATGCCTCTTGTTCCACAGGTAACCCTACAGGCCTTTGACAAGTGGGCTATTGATTTTGTCGGACCTATAAATCCCCCTGCAAAGAAATCGGGCGCAAGGTATATTATTACAGCAACTGAATACCTTACTCGTTGGGCTGAAGCTCAACTAGTCAAATATTATAGCGTTGCTACAGCTGCAAAGTTCATCTTTGACAATATTTTAACAAGGTTTGGATGTCCTAGAATTCTTATGAGTGACCAAGGGTCACACTTTTTGAATAAAACTATTGAAGCATTGACCGAAGAATTTCAGGTATATCACCAAAAGAGTACTGCGTACCATCCTCAAGCAAATGGAACTGTGGAAGCCTTCAATAAGATTCTTGAGCAGGCTCTGACCAAGGTTTGTAATATTAATAGAAATGATTGGGATCTCAGAATCCCGGCAGTGTTATGGGATTATAGAACCACTTGCAAGAAATTGACAGGTCACACACCTTTTCGGCTAGTTTACGGGCAAGAAGCAGTAATGCCAATGGAGTATATTGTTCCCAGTCTCAGAATAGCTGCTTTCACAGAAATGGATGACCCAGGTATGTTGAATAAAAGTCTAGCCTAGATAACAGAACTAGAAGAAGACAGATTCATTGCAGGGTTCCAGCAGCAAGTGTAGAAGGCTAGAGAAAAAGCATGGCATGATAAGCATATTAAAAAGAAGCAATTCCAGATAGGTGATCTTGTGCTCTTATACGACAGCAAATTCATGAAATTCCCGGGTAAGTTCAAGACACATTGGAAAGGACCATACATAGTACAGAAAGTTACTGATGGTGGTGCAGTGCAGCTAGCTAAGTTGAATGGAGAGATTTTACCTTCGATGGTAAATGGCAGTCATCTAAAGAAGTATAGGGACAGGCCGGGACCCCCTAATCAGCAGTAGCTCTAAGAAGGACAGTCTGAACCCCATGAATAGTTGAAATATGGGTACCGCATGGGGTAGTAAGGAGAAAGGGTTAATATTGTGCCGAAGTCACGAATAGTTTTTATGTCGAAGGTCCAAGGTACGTCGCAGCTTAAAATGCAATGGATGGGACAAAATAAATTTGGCGGCGCCGGCACGAGCACCGCTCTCCATACCTGTAATAATGAGATTTTGGGGGAAAGCTCGGTGCCGTGTGGACAAGATTTCCGGCATCCCGTCATATTTGGTGTCATTAATGCACCATGATGACAGATTTTGTTACAAGATTCTATAAAACACTACATCGGCCTGCAACTCCCGCATTAAGCACTTCTTTGAGTTGATTTGTTGGAACCATGTCAAACAATTGTGAAGTCCAGGAGTTAGTACAAGAGTTTAAAGAGAGAAGGTTGCAGAAACTTTTGAGTAAGTCGCCAGTACAGTCCTATCCGACTAAGGTACAAAGGAAGGCAGAAGTTTGCTCTAATTTGGACGAAGGCAGGAAGAAGTTCGCCCTAACGAGGAGCGACGAAAGGCACAAGGCCTCATAAAAAGACTCGGGAGGATCTCGCTATGTCTCTGCCTAGTCTGACAGAGCCAAGGTGGCTGTTTTTCTTATGCAGCTTGACACACAATTTTTGGGACCCTTAGTTGTGGATGGTCAAGTGTTCGACAGACAGAGTAACAAGTGGGGTTGCAGATGGATCCGGAGGACCTTCCTCAGCATAAAAAGTACAAAGGACGGAAGTGAGCAGCCGACAGCAGTAGGGAGGGCGTCAGTAAGCAACGCACTAGGTTTCGCCAACCATCAGAATAGCAGCAGAGTGCCCCAGGATGGGCCATAAGTGAGTCTTAGGGGCCTGTTGGGGCTCCGACCCTAAAGGTCCTTAGTTTTGGTAACTCCGCAGTTTATGAGGAAGTGTAAGCGGAGTTACAGCCTAAAATAGTCTTAGGAGTGTCGTGGGTGGGTCAAACCCCCTTTTTGTAATTAACCCTTGGGTTAAATCCAGGGTTAGGGTTTTAGGTGCCCATGGTGTAAATCCATGGTTTTGTAACAGTGCGCTATATAAATAGGCACTTATGTAAAGAAGTAGGGTTAGGTCTTGAATGATTATCTTATGAAGCTATTGTAATGCGAAGATAAGACATTGTATAAGGATTTTTGTAAGAAGGTTAAGTCCCAGCTGTGTGTGGGACGACCTCTGCAGCTGTGTGCGCAGAGGCTTGCTGCTAAGTGCATGGATTTGAGGACTGAAGGGATCCGCAGCTGAGTGCGCAGATCAGAACTGTTGTTTTAGTTGTAAAGAGTTAAATAAAGCGTAGTTCTATGGACGTAACCCCTACACTGGGGGTGAACCACGTGACATCTGGTGTTGTGGTTCATTTGTGTGATTTGTTATTATATTTTATGCACTGTTAAGTAAATAACTGATAAAGTAAGGCTGCTGTTAATAACTAGCCTCGCTGTGAATTCCCAGATAAGGGTTGTGCAAGTAACTATTTATTTATCTAATTGCGAAGCTGAATAATTGATATTACAAGCATTGTGTTAAGTGATTGTTAATAGTTAAAGACTAAAGGTACAGTAAGATTCTCTCTTTTGCTTGCAGAAACCTGATTCTGCGGCATCCCATAGCTGTTTCGGGTGAGACTGTAGCCTGTTCGCAGGTTACTGTCGAAAGGGCCAACACTATGGGTCTTTTGTTGGTGTGAAGTTAAAGGTGAAACCCAGGTCTACCCATTTAGCCCAACAATCTAAAAAATAAATTGTAATGAAGCGTTGAATGGAAATTTAGGACATGTTTCCAATAAATCCAACCAAAAGGTAATTCTACCACCTCCATTCAAAAGCTGTGATGTCTATGATCACTAGTGCAATAAATTTCTCACCACCTATTTGAAGTTAACAATAGTTGAATGGAACTTGGAAACATTCCTTGGTTTTCTTATGTGTAAATTTTCTATGAAATGTCCTCAAATTAAAAATTGCATCTGAGTATAATGTAAAATTCAAATATGGAACACAGAAATTTATTTTCACTTAACAACAACATCATATATGTTATTATCTATTGTCAGAAGTAGTTGATCCAAAGAAAAACATCTACTAGTAAAAGATTAAATGGTTGCAATTTGTGACATCAAGATTGACTAAAATGCAGTAAAAATGTGGCTGTAGAAAAATGACTCTTTGTTGGGGCACATACTACAAAAGAGGAAATGACTCTTTGTTGGGTCACATACTACAAAAGAGAATTTATTAAAACTTGTAAGGATGTTAGTGACCTACACTACAAGCTGTAAGCATGTTTTAAACTAGAAGTGACAGAAGAAGAAATACATTTCCTTGAAAGGTGCAAAACATTAATGGCAATTCTTATAAAGCAAAATGGAATTTAGATGAGGAATAACAATCCCTAAGAATAAAATGAATTCAGATGAATGAAAACAAACATGGATGAAAGGAATTTTCCCAAGTATACACCTTCACATGAATAAAGTAGCACATTGACCATCTATACATTTGTTCCTTTGGGAGCATTACAGAGCAGGAATCCATTCGACCTGGTCTGACCAAAATGTGGTTTACATAAGAATCGGGCAACGAGATAGAAGCATATCTCAAATATCCATCATGTCTACTATATAGTAATCACTATCACTATTCTGAGATGTGTTTAGACTACCACGCATATCTACAAAAAATTATCTTTATTGTGTTTCTAAGAAATGCTTATGCCATTTGATTATTTAAAACAATTGCTTCCAAATTTTCCTAGACTATTTTCTAGAGGGTTAAACTTCAACATGAGAAACAATAGAACAAAAATGGCATCTATTTAAGCACTTGATTATCTTTAGTTTGACTTTAAATAGATTAGAATTGGGTTAAAATATATACCATAGACCTACAGGAACCACCCACTTTAGTGCCAATTGGGAATGTTGGATTCTCAAACCACTATAACGAGACCCAAAGTGGATGGTGACCTAGAGAGACTAAGGAATTTTCCAAACTAAAATTCACAACATTTCCTTGTGACCTCTTCCTAAGTGACTACTAAAATATGTACAATATCAAGGGGTAAAATTTTTTCTCAAAGAATCTTTATGGTTTAGAAATCTTTTGTTTTTGATCATGAAATGGTGTTCGATTCAAGCTACACAATTATTCGCAACTATCCTCCTAAATTCCGCAATTCGAACATTGAGTTCGAAATAAAGTTAATTCGAATAACAAAAAATAAATTTGATATTGAACACTCATCATTTTTCCAGTGGGATAATGAAAAAAAGAAAACCTTGGAGCAATATGTTCATAGTGTCAACCCAAATAAATTCACCTCAATTCCCAAAAATTGATGTTACCTGGAGGGATACTTTCTTCTGCGCATCAATCTCCTGGTCAATAGAATCTAGACTGACTCCAACAGGCTTGGCAAAGGGTCGGATGGCTTCAAGAGGTCCCATGGAAGCTTCTTCCTCTGTGGCGCTCATGGTAGAAAAATGAAACCATATTCAAAATCTTCCTTGTCTCTAAATATCTCAAGAAAATGTAGTAATGGAGTACGTATTAAAAGATGTTATTAATTTGGCTCCTCTCCCATAATGGTAGAGTGTATAAAGATCCTCATCCTCACTTGCCTCTTCCTTTTTTCCCTCATAACCCACCCCTCTCTATGGTAAGTTTTATACCTACAACCGAGATCAAAATTCTGTGTGCTCCTAGGCCCACTGAGCAAGAGAAAACCACCCATATTTCTATTAGTAGTGCTTTTATCACAATAAGTGAGCTATCAACCAGGTCATGTGTAGAGATTTCCTTCACAAAATTTGTGAGTATGTACATGTTGCTCGAAGTGTGATTTGAGACATAATTTGAGGGCTTAATTGTGTTCTAAGGATATGCATTTATATTCATCTAACTACCCAAGGGTGAATAGTCAATGCTCAAGGGAGGGAATCTTAGGGAGTAAAGAAAGCACGATATGGATAGTAGGGATCTCACATTATATGTGGAGGATAACTTCAATTCCATGTAATATATAGAAGGGGATGGTCCTGGTCGTATTTCTTTATATAGAAATGTTATAAGAAAAAAGTGTCGAGAAAATCATGTGGTGCCTTTCCAGTTGGTTTTGTTTAGTCAACCATGTGCTATAAAATATTATTTAGGGAGTTGTTAATTGTGCATTAATTTTAGGATAATAGGGAGTTGCAAAATCATATGTAAAGTGGAGTAGGAAATAGTCCCATCTGAGTCCAAGAAATATCCCTACACTGAATTGGTAAACTATGCTAAAAGTGGGATCCCTGGCTTCTTTTACGGAATGACACCGAAACCGATAATAAATTTCTTCTGTCAATGCACAATAGTAGGAAGTCGAAGTGAGAAGCAATTTGGTTTATATCCTCCACCTCTACTAGTTTTTTGAAAGGCATCGAACCCAATTGTAGGCCAGATCTATCCATAAATATATTCAGGAAGTTGGGTCAAGGTTCAAGAATTACAGCCATTTCATAAGTTTAGTGACTTCCAGGAACTTGGGATTCTTTTTATAACAATGCTTCTATACCTTAAAAAATATTTGATCTATTTTATTTTTCCTAATAAAAGGCATGGGTGCCTCTATAAATTATGGCCATATTTAAATTTAATCTTGCCTATGGATGTATTTTTAACCAATGAAAAGTGTTCCCAAATGGAGGAGGTGCCTACCATAAGCTGAAAGGGGGCCCAAACCATTTCCAACATCCTCTTAAGGTCAAACAATTCTTACATTAAAGGAACAAAAACTAGCTATGATTCTTCTAGGTATCGATATGGTACTAGTTATATTACCTAATTTGTAATTGACGTAGGAACCTAATTTTCCTAATATGGCACGTGCTTAACGGTTTGATTCAATGGTACATGAGGGATAAATATGGTCAAGATAAATTTCATGCAACTTATTTGCTGGATCTCTGAATATCGAGGTGCATGGCACCAATATTACTAATAGAAGGTAGACAATTTATAAAATTTACACTTCATTGTCAAAATTGCAATTTTCCATGACACAATTAAAAATGACTAACATAAATGACTAATTCATACTCTTCTAGCTAGTCATTTTTTTATGCCGTGACTAAATTGGTCATTTATGTTAGTCATTTTTAACTTTGTTGCATATTATCTAGTCATATTTGTTAACTGGTGACTAATTAGTTGTTAATTTTAGTCGTTTATAGTTGGGTCAATCAAAATTGCTCATATTTAGTAGTAAATTCCTTGAAAAACTTGTGGTGACAAGAATATTTAGTCACATAGTATCCAGTTCCTCATTTTGTACTAGTGACCAAAAGATTACTGATCAAAAGTTGTGAAATGGAGTTGGAATCCTTCTTTCTTATAATTTAGTACTAAATAATTCTTTCTTTCTTATAATTTACGTTTTGTGTAATTCATCCACCCGTTGAGAAGGTAACCTACTTTCCACTCCTGTCCCTAAGCCATGAGTGTGCCCTCCTTAAGTTAATTAGCAATTTTGTGCATAATGTAATGTTTCCTTGCTTTGCATCCTTGCACCAAATTGGAAACTATTCCCTCCTTGACCAAAACATTGTCTATTTTATGTTTGATTGTTTTTCTACACTTTCTTATTTCTAAAACTGCCTTGATTTTCACTGCTTTGGATAGTTTCTATCTTTTCTATGACAATTTTATTTTGCATGATTTTGCACTATTTCCATTTTTCCATCCTAGGCAAGTTTCCTAATGCGCCCTCCTACCTTGACAACTCATTTCCACCATTAATTATTTTTCATAATAATTAACTAATTACAAATAACCAGAATTGAGAAATTAAATGCCTCCATAGTTTTAAATAATCAAAATTCCTAGTCATAATTAATTGATTCAATGTTTGACCCATGAGAACTTGACGAGGTCAACAATTTCAAGGTCCCTTCAAGGGAAGGACATGACATTCCTCCCCTCCCATTTCTACTTGTCCTCAAGTAGAAGCACTCCAGAGTCCTACAAAATTTGTCCACCATGCTTCTGCTGCACCACTGTGACTATATCCATTTCCCCAATGACCACTTATTTCAAAAAAATTGTCAACCTAGTTAAGGTAACTAAGTAGAATGCTTGGATCCCAGTACCTCCTCTGCAATAATCCATATGTTGTTGTCCCTTTTGGAAATCTTCCATTCCAAATAATTCCAGGTTTCCATGGTATTATCTCCCCCCTTCGAAACATTAGTAACAACAATTTTTTTTTATCATTGTAGAAGATGAAAATGAGGATGTGAAAATCATACCACCACACTGATAATTGATCACTCCCCATGCCAACCTGAATATCTTTAAGAATCTCCCACCTAGCATGGAACTTCTTAATGTGGGATCAAATCATATTGAGTGTCTCTAAAGTATGAAAATCCATGTGCAAGCTAGAACTGACACTCACATCACTACTGCTATGAAGAAATAGGTGGTTATCCCATGCCCCTCCATGTATACTAAGAGCATCATATAGAATCCATGCATTCTCATCCTACTACTCATAAATTTTTTTTTATGTGTCTAATGTCTCTCCATTGATGCAAGCAAGATGCTTACCCTCCAGTGCAGATATCTCAATCATGTGTCTAGCAACCCAATCAATGGATGAAAAAAATTTAATGCTAAATGATTCAGGTGGGAATAATTCATCTACTACTTATGCACTTTTTAAACCACATGGATTGACTATCAATCACTCAACTGTAAGAGTGGGAGTATCATTCTCCTCGTGTGGCATCAACAAAAAAAAATCCTTTCACCCAATTTTCATCCCCACACGATGTGGTTGAAATATAAGTGTGAGGTAAAGAATTGTGAACCAACTCTCTACAATACTCATCCATCAAGATAATGGATGCACAACTTCTTCCATTGGTTGTCTTAGTAACAGTGTGATCATGTGCCTCCTCCAAAAATGTACAACATTTTCCTAGAGGAAACTCATAATCTTTAGGAACCATGCAAGTGCTTGGTATTCATATTTCTTGACCTCAAACTCCTCAAGCACATGCAAATCAGAATGAACCTCATGTTCATGTGTATGGGAGGTATCTAATGGCTGAAAAATAAGTATTTTATTCTATTCACATGTTAGGACAATGTCAGTCACAACAAAAAATTTATTGCAGAAATAAAATTCTTAATCTCCCAAGGTCTTCATTCCAATGATGTCTCTATCCACCAAATCAATGAATGAATAAGGAATTTTATTTGCTGATCCATATGGAATGTGATCAAACACTTCCTCTGGAGAAAAATATACCATCCATAAGGGTATGTAATAATGTGTCTCCTTCCAATCATGAATGTTGGACAACCCTCTATTGATGTAATAAATTCCCCTGTATCCTTAATCCTCCATTTCAGTGATATATATATTTACGCAATCCATGGATAGGTAATAACCTATTCTTGTTGATTCAATTATCCTATCCTCAACCATATTTCCCATAGCCAAGATCACTTCATCCTTCCTCTCAATCACAGTAAGTGATTAGCCAATATTTTCTTCACCATAAATTTCCACAAGCATCTGCAAGTATGCTCCCTCCTCATGTTTGTCCTCCACATGAGATTCCTCCAACACATCCAAGGTAGTTCCTACCATGTGCACATGATTGTTTTCCATGAAATATGGAGGGTTTATTACATTGAACTCCTTTCAAATTTGACCAATATGCAACCTCGACCCTTGAAGAGAGTCTTTTGTTCTCTTCAAGGAATCATATGTAGCATCCCATTTGCTATAGAGTCTTTCAGACTCTTGTTTTTCCTTCTTGAATGCAAAATGGTACATTTCAACCATCACGAGGAGATGATATCTATTATATATTAAGTTCATATGTCTCTCCTTCATGTTTACCCTGCCTTATTTAAGTGTTAAACACTCTTCCAGAAAGGATTCTCCTTCTAACTCTCATCCATAATCTTTCCAATAACATTTTTCCACCAAAGCATTGATTCCAACAAAGTTATTCATGGCTTCCATAATATTTTTTATGTCCTCCTTTAGTGATACACTCAAATTATGTGGCTCACAAATAATGTCCTCCACCAAGGTTTCTCCTTTCAATAGATGACATATAAGATCATATTTCTTGTGGCATGGACCCACAACACATACTTCATTCTCAATATATCGATCAACTTTAGATTCATTTGCAAAATTACTTCCATGATATGAAATGGAGGGTGTCTATGAAAGTTTCAATGAAATGTGACCCTTGAAAAATTCAGAAATTACATCATACCTTGGTATTTCATCTTGATCCTCTTCATGTCGGGGCACTATGGTGTCCTGCTCTTACACCAACTCTCTAGTTCACACCCAAGTGGTGTGGCCTTGTCTTCTTATTCATTATAGGGATCAAGAGGTGACTGTAAATATGATTTATAATATTCTTTTGGATATGATCCAAAATATGTCTCACCATATTCACATGAACCATCATCCTTAGCAGTGATTTGGAAATCAAACATAAAGAATCTGGAAGTGCATTCATCTTCACTTTCTTCTCCCATGCAGTTACCTTGTAGTGACTTGCACCCCACCTTAGGAATCTCTTCTTATTCTTGATCACTTGAAGAACTAAGTAAATCATGGCCATTTTCCATGTGTGAGAATGGATTTGGGGCCTCATAATCCTATTCATCCTTCCCATCCAGATGATTTGGACCAATAGTCCCTTCTTTTTTTTCCTGATCAATACTTTCATTAGAAGCACTACCTAGTTCTTCCTATGGAAGGTTTCTGATCTTCTCCTTTAAAGGATGGTTTGTTAGTGGATCTTGATTCTCCAAGAAATATGATGGAAATTCACTCTCTTGAATGGTACTCATGTCACCACTTTTGCAAGATATGTTATAAGAACACCCAAACAATCTCATAATGCTTCGAACAGCAGATGGCTTTGCTAAATCTTCACCTTTGGCTCCTCTTTCTTCTTCTTTACTCACAGAGTTATAACAACTTGGTTCCTATATGGATGGTTTTATCCACTTGAAATAATTCTCATACACATCCTTGGGACAAAATCCATACTAGAAATAAATATATTCTTTGAAAGAAATGTTTGCACATATTTTCTTACCCAAAGCTAGATAGTCTCGGTAGCAGTGAGGCATATTTTCACATGCTTCTTTCATCTTGGTCTAGTATTTATTAACCATTGAAGGTTCAACCCTAATTTATTCTCTGTATTCCTAGCAATAGAAGTAACCATCCTCATCTCTTAATAGGCCACCATCAACATAGAGTGCTTCTTCTTCTTCATATTGCTCATCATAGTCATCATCATAGTATGACATGGCTGGAAATTTATTCACTAAGAGATTTATTTCCACAGGGGTGGAGGAAAGTGATATATTATCGTTTTAATATCCCTATTCTGATATAATATCAGAATACTAACTCTAATACTGATGCAGTATATTTTAAAGAACAATTTTCCATATTACAGGCTAATAGGTGGGAAAATTAACAAGATGAGGATGGAGTGGCTGGGATTTAATGTGGGATCAAAAAGGAAGGAAAGGATATTGTTTTCGTAGGTTCCTAATAACCTATATTTTGGGCCCATTTAGGTTTTTAAATAAGATTCATTGAAGTCTACTTCCAGGATTTTGGGAGTCCCAATCGGTGCAAAAAACCCCCCCTACTAATAGTCTCCAAGAAACCAGAGGCTAAGGAAGCTGATATGGATCCGAGATAAATTTATATGACTATATTTAAAGCTCTATTCATGTTTATAACATATTTGGTATGTTTAGGAAATTGCATAGGAAAAACTAGTGTTTTGGATTGCACTCTAGGTTCGATTTCTAGGGGTTCCAAACACATGAAGAAGTTTTCTAAACTTAAGTTTCAGAATTGGAATATATTTAATAGGATTTTAAATAATTCTCATAACTGGAAGAAAAAAAATAAAAAATATTTTAGTCCACTAACTCACTCGAAACATAAAACTAGTCATATTTTCATGCATTTCTAGATAGGGTATTGGAATGCTTCTCAACACTCAGTCAAACTCATTTGAAAATATGTAATAATTGCAGAAAGAGAAAAATACATTAATAATGAACCTTAAGGAATTAATTTAATCTCATAGGATTCTCATATTTTCATTCATTAATATAGACTTCATTACAAGGACAAAAAGACTAGAATTGAGGTAGATTTGGAGTGGCAAACTACCTGAACACTGAAAAATATTTGGTACTACTATGGAAATTATATTAGGGGATGATAATAAATACCATTAATAGATAGGATCCATCAAATCTCACCTCATAAATTCATCTCAACAACCTCTCAAACAAGCAAGAGAAGACTAGAAAGAACTCTGAGATTCGAGTGGGAGAGTTCCCAATATCTGTACTAGAGTTGTAACTATAATATAAAGGGATTAAGGACTTGAAAAACAATCAATTAATGAATGAACTAAAGAATAGAATAAAACATAATATATATTAGGAAATATTGGGGCGCATCAACCAAGAGGACCGAGGCACACAATTCTATATAGAAGCCTAGCTTCAGTTAACACCAACTTATATTAATGAGAAAAATTTGTGAAATGAGTTGGAAGCCTTATTTTATAGACTTGAGTGACTTGTTCAGCAACTAATCCACCTATTGAGAAACTAACCCACTTTCCAATCCTACCCCTAAGCCAAGATTGCACCCTTCTTGATGGGATTAGCAAGTTTGGTTTGCAAATGATGTTTCCTTGTTTGTCTCTGTTAGGACCAAAAATGACCCATTTTTTACCACACTTACTATACCCATTTTTCCTTATCTTACTCCATTTTATGCACCAAACATATGTTCTTCCTTTATTTGATCCCTGAATCCTTACCGGTATGAATACTTATTGTTTTATCTTATTAATACTTATGATTGTTATAAACAGGGATTTACCTCTTGGATTATGCTAACAAATTGAGATTTTATGAAGATAGTTCAAGATGTGAAGAATACAGGTGTATCAGGCCAAGTGGTTTTCCAAAATAGATGAACATCCATTTCCAGCTATACCCATGGACTCCATCTCTACATGTGAAACGCAGTCAAATATCCTCATTCCACACAAGCTGCAACAGGCAAGGCTACAACATACTCAGCTCAGCAGCGCCCCGTTATTCAAGGGTAGCTGCAATTGATGGAGTGTCTCTTAAATAGGTTCTGTTACTTCATCATCAGCTCGAGCAACATGCTTCCTATATTCCCTGCTTCTGGTTCACCCGCACCTGTAACAGTACATTGTAATAGGGCATCCTAAAGATCATATATCTTCATGGCTGCCCAATATTAATGGGTAGAAGTTATGAATATTAATGTATAAATATTAGGAACTATTCAGATCTGGGGGTTGGAAAATAATTGATCGTATTGTATAAGCTGTGATAGATATTTTACTTTCATTCTACCATATAATACAAGGAGAAATATTCTTCAGATCTCTATGTTTTAACTTGTGTTAGTCTCTGGTGTCTCTGTTCGAAAGCTGGGCCCACCTTCCCACAAAGATTGTCGAGTTAATTACGTGTTTAACTTTTCTGTCATGTGGCATGGATGTTATAGTAGACACATTCTTTTATAATAGCTGCAACAGTAATGATTCATTGTGTGTTTCCTTGAATGATCGGTACTTGCATTTCTTGTAAGCTACAGCAGAGTGGTATGACATTCGACTGTGTAGGTTAATTTCCTTTATGCAATTGTGTGATAGATGTAACAGCCAAGCTCATCCCTAGTTTCTTTTCAATTGCTGTCTTTCTTGAGTTTTGCTAATTCAGTCCATTTACAGTTATAATTGTTGAAGTTCAATTTTTGCATTTCTGATTGTTAGATTAAGGTTGAATTAAGATAGTTATGATGGATTTCCATATGGACTGGTAAATTAGGATTTAAATTTCTGCAAAAGTATGTCTAGATGTTTATTTCCTGAATCTTTCATTTCTATATTGAAGTTGTAGGAAGGTAATTACAATTCTGCATTCTTAGGAAGGTAAGTTAGATTAGATTAATCATGGGAAGTGTTGGGCTGAACAGATGGGTAGGATAGTTCATTCAACAGCATCATCTACTCAGTGTCTGAGCATAGACAGTGTAAATTATCTTTGCAATAAAAAAGAATTTCTTGGGTTGACAATTTATATTGAACATTTTGTATGTTAGATTTAATTAACTTGCATATAGAGTGCCCAACATTTTGGTGCCGTTTCCAGGGAAGGTAATGATTAGACACCATAGTAGTTGCATCCATTCATTTTTCTTCATTTTTTAAGTTTGCATGTTTTGGGTTGTATGAATACAAGAATAGTATAGTGTGACATTCCTACTACCACCAAAACTCCTTAAAATACTAATGTTACAGGTGGTCGAGGTCGTGGCAGAAACCCAACATTAGGAAGAAGAACATTCATTGACGATATTGTTGCTAAAACCAATTCCTCTACTAGAGCTCCCCATCATAGGTCCTGCATTAGAAGAAGTCCAATTATCCCTAGGGTGGAAGTGTTAGTTTCCATAGTGGAGAACACAAGAGGAGCTGTGACACCCTCAGGTGTCCCTACGAAGGAAGATAGAGTTAGTGCTGTGGGAGCAAGTGATCGAGACATGGTATATCACATTAACGGGAATGAGGTGACAAAAGTAGGAGTGGAAACAGTTTCATAAGAAGCAGGAATATCAAAAGGAACCAAGGTAGGAGAGAGAAGAAGAAAATATGAATAACAGACGTGAGACAGAATATCATGAAGAGGTGACGGGGGTGTTATCTCTCTAGGAAACTCCTCTAAGTTGTAGCTTGAGGATGCCTAGTAACTTCAATGTTTCTTCAATAGTTTACTAAATGGATCAATTCAGATGACCTATAAGACCTCACTCACTCAAGAAATCCATAAAACTCAATCAAATAGATAAGGATCTAACTATCAATGTTCAGAGGGTTGATAATAAGGTGAATAAACAGATAACTCACTATGCTAGAAGATTCATATATAAAGAAATCACATATGAATGGATAATCATAACAAGGAAAAATACTTGTAATTCAACTCATCAACACATAGATAGGATGACAGCTATCTAGTATTAGATAAAAAGAATAAACTTGAATCAGACATCCAAGCACAAGTACAGAACAAAAAAGAGATGGAACCTGAACATATAATGGAAAAAGAGCTTATATTAAATGATGAATAACATGAGAATCTTGATAACAATAAGGGTCTAAAAGTATCTGAAGTCGAACCCTTGCTTCAATATTAGTCCTAGGATTTATAGCATTTACAAAATTTATTTCAGATCCTGAAAAGTTGGATCTGATTTACTAAAAATAGATAACATAACTATTTTTGCAAAAATTAGGTCAAAAACCCTAACTCTAGTGCTAGTCTATCTAATTCTAATACTTTTTCAGTCCTTGAACTCTTTAACAACTACAGTGATCACTGAAGTAGAACTAGGCCCTGTTATTCGACAGATAAGTCACGGTTTGTCAAAAGTAGGTAGGGTTTGTGACCCTTTTCACCTCATTGGCACCTTCAAAACTAGAACAGACCCAATATGCTGGTGCCTTTAATTAATCTTCAACTTCATAACTCATCCTTGAGGTGTCTGGATCAATCAAAATTGGTTTTGTGTGGAAGCATGTCTTTCTACACTATTTTTGTGCTTTCGATGCTTAAGAAAACCAAATTATGGGTTTGTAAGCTGCCAAAAGCTCTGCTTTCGGTGGCTAATGAACAATTTCCATGTTTGCCTAAGCCATTGCAAGCTTTGTTTTTGCAAAATTTTAATTAGTCTTTTAATCACCCTTTTATAGCTTTACTTCTACCCTTCTGTTATTTCTTCAACCTATATAGGGTTTGGAATAACAACAACATCATGGGATTCCTCCGGATCTTGAAGTATTGTTGCTGCCTCTGCTAAGGTTTCCAGCACAAGGTGAGCTAGGGGTTTGAGTTTTTCTTTTGCAACCTTGATATTCTAATCATCTAGTAGATCCTGGAGCTATCCTTCAATAATCTCGGATTCCTTTTTTGCTGTAGGATATACATCCCTCTCATTTCTAGAAGAGAATTATGCAATTCAGTATTTTTCTTGGTTAATCTTGCATTATTTATTTTCATCTCTCTCTCTCTAATACCTCTAGTTCATATATTTTCCCTAATAACTAGTTGATTCTCTGGGACCTAGGTTTGCTAGAGGAAGTCTCTTCCATTGGTTCATCTTGACCCTCCCTTGGTGTTGGTGAGGGAAAATACTCATTTTCTACTGCAACCTGCTTTGTTAGGTCAAATTCCTGCCCTTCTTCTTCTTCAGAGTCTGAGTAAGGTAGGTTAATTACATTTTTAACTTTTACTAGAGCCTCCTCCTCCTTTCCATTGAAATCCATATTTGTCTTGGTTCTGTTTGTCTTGGGAGTTGGAGAGGGTTGATCCAGTTCCATTGGTGAGATGGCCCTTCTCTTCCTCTTGCCATTCCTGGGAGTGGCAGACTTCTTTCAAGGAGACTTTCCTTTTTCTTCTGGCTGCAAGCCTGTCTCAAACTCATTCCAAAATAAGAAGTATGTCCATGTTATGTTTCTTCTTTGCAGTAGTTCTTGGATAATGAGATTTATCAGGCCATGATGGGATAGCCTTCCTACAATTTTGGTGGGCTGGGATTTGATCTGATCTGTCGTCTTGGTCAGGATCTTATGTAGGTATAAAGGTAGGTTAATTGGGCTCCTGCCAGTGAAATGGTTCACCAAATTAAAGTGGTATATTGTCACGTCCCCGTGCCTCCGACCGGCGAAGAGGACGCGACCCAAGCTTCAACCACCCGGGCTAAGAGCCCCATGAACAGGTACATGCATAAAATTGTTGAAATAGAATGCTTAAACATGTGCATTGAACTTGAACATGCACACATGAACATTTATCATGAACAGATGCAATTATCTATCAGACACAACGGAAACATCATACATTCAAACAAGCATTTATCCAACATGTTCATCATCTTCATTAAGAGAAAATATGGTTGTAGAAGTAAAAATGGACAAGATCACTTATCTTATGAAGAATTCATTCCGCAACCAACTACGTCGCTGCAACGTTCCACCCAACCATAGGCCAACGTGCTCCTTAATCTCTCAGCAGCGCTGCCACCCCCGTGCTGGGCATGATTCTCCAACGAATAAGGGAACAAGAAGGCTTACACATAGCCAAGGATACACAAAGCATAGCCAAGCAAACACAATTGGGTTTATCAAGCCATCAAGGAGTTGGGAAAGGCTCAATGCTAAGCTGGTGAGCTCATTACAAAGCCAAGAACACCTACACTAGAACTAGCCTGACTTCTAAGACACCCAAACACACCCAACACAAGGAATCAGTCCCTTCTCTGCTACATAGTCCCTCAGGCCCTGCATTCCCTTCCAGTGCTATTCAGGGGCTGTGGAGAAGAAAGCCAGCCCTCTAGCTCTGTCTGTGTGGTTTCCAACCACCACGTTTGTCAAACAAAACTAAGCCCCCATCCCTGCTTCCTACATAGTCCGAAGACCAACCATTGCACGTATGCAATCAATCAGAATTACAGCTAAACAGGGGAAAAGATTTCTGAGTCGTTCTTGGCCCTCTCATGGCCAAAATGACTCCCAACACTCTACAGCAGCCCCCCCTCCCCCCCCACAGCGTAACAGCAAACGCAAGTACAAGGGAAAGATACTGCCAAGCGGATTACAATAGTTCTAAATGCAACAATGAACACATTCACAACATGGGGAAAACGACAGTCTACCCTGGAGAACTAAAGACGTGGAAAAATTACATGAGACACACTGAAGAGGAAAATACACATACTCCTAGTCTGCGCGTGGGTGAAAGCTTGCACCAGACCTCAATCATAGATAAGACCACAACATTCATAGGAAAAGAATACTGCAACAACCCAAAATCAGCTTGCGAGGAGAGGATACAGCTACCCATCCACAAATCTTTAGAGGAGAAACAACCTACAGGAGGACACAAAATTGGAAGTTCGTGAGTAACAGCACTGTCGTGGAAGAAGAGTGGTATGTCTGCGCGCATGAGGATGGTGGTTTCTTCCATTGTGAAGTCAACCATGGTGGAGTGTGCATGTGGGTGAGGACTGACAGTCCTGCCACCCCACTCCCAAAACAATTAACTTCCTCAACCACCAGCAGCAATTCTTCAATGAAAATGGTTGGGTAAGGCAAGGAAAGAAGACACATGGATTTTTACGCCATTGGCCAAGGTTTGAAAAATTCCCCCATATCCTTATCCTTGTGAAAATCATGCCCCTTTCTCATTTTAGTTGCCGCGAATGTAGCTGGTCGGGTTCGTTTTAATTAAATATGCATATCTACATGATGATAAACTTAATATGTATGCCGCATGCCTTGACATACCATCGGTAACAATTTAAATCCAAAACATAGCATAACCAATCAGTGGTGGGGCCTTGGCCTTTAGCTCTGCACCATGATCATTTACAATATATACATCATATACATCTAATGCAATGGGGTCAAAATCAGGGCGTGACATTCCCCTCCCCATTCAATAGCACTGTCCTCGGTGCTTACATAATTAACAAAATGCTACACTGGTATCACCTCAGTGCTCCGCATAATTGAACAAAAATGGATGTGCCAATCGCATGGCATCCTCCAGCTCCCATGTAGCTTCTTCAGATCCGTAGTGCTCCCATGTAGCTTCTTCATGTCTGTAGTGCTCCCATTGCACCTTTACCTGACCTATGGCCCAGTTCTGGAGCATTGTGACCTTCCTGTCGAGGATGCACATTGGCTCGATTTGGAACTCTCCCTTGGGTTCCACTTGAATCACATCCCAATTTATCACATGGTTAGGATCATGTACATATCTCTTAAGCAAAGAAACATGAAAAACATTATGATCTCTAGTGCTAGCAGGAAATGCAAGTCTATATGCAACTGGCCCTATTCTTTCAAGCACTTCAAACAGCCCACAGTATCTCGGTGACAACTTGGCACAACTTCCAAGCTTCAGGGAACTCTTCCTTGCCCTCACTCTGAGGTAAACATGATCTCCAACCCTGAACTCTCTATTCACCCTATGCTTATCTGCATAGCTTTTATGTCTGTCCTATGTTGCCTTTAGATTTTTCCTGATCTTTACAACCTCTTGCTCCATTTCCCTGAGCAATTCTGGTCCAAGCACAATCCAGTTCACTGGATTATCCCAAGTCACTCGTGTCCTACACCTTCTCCCATACAAATCTTCATACGGACTCATCCCTAAGGATGCCTGTTGTCCATTGTTATAAGCAAACTCTACCAAGTGTAAGTAATATTCCCACTTGGTTGGTTTGTCCATCACGTACATGCGAAGCATATCTTCAAGCACCTAATTAACTCTCTCTGTCTGACCATCTGTCTGAGGATGGTATGCAGTGCTGAAGTTTAGCTTTGTACCCAAATATGCAAACAACCCCTTCCAAAAGTTGGAAGTAAACTTGACATCTCTGTCAGAGACTATTGCCTTAGGAAATCCATGCAATTTGAATATCTCCTTCATGAAGATCTTTGCAATGTTGCTAGTCTCATACGTAGACTTAACCGGTATAGAATGTGCTGCCTTTGTCAACTTCTCCACCACAACCATGATGGAATCATGTTGTCTCCAAGTCATTGGAAATCCTGTAATAAAATCCATGGAAATACATTCCCATTTCCATTCCGGAACTGGCAAAGGATGCAACAAACCTGCTGGATGTTGATGCTCAACCTTCACCTGTTGACATTTCATACACCTTGAAATGTATTCAGCCATATCCCTTTTCATTCCTGGCCAAAAGTACTGCTTTCTAGTTGTAGCAATTGTCTTCTGATATCCTAGGTGACCAGAATACGGAGCTTGATGGATCTCATCCATAACAACTCTCCTCAAGTTTGCTACATTCGGAATATAAATTCCGCCTTTAAAAGTGAGAAGTCCATCTTCTTCCAATTTATATCCCTCATACCTCTTCTCAAGACTTTGTTGCTGCAATTTGTCTTTTACCTGCTCATACAATTCATCTCCAGAAACATGACTAACAATCTGCTACCTCAAATCTGATTGGCAAATACTAAGAGATGCCACATGAATTTCCTGCACCTTCCTGCTGAGTGCATCGGCTACCTTATTTTCTTTTTCCTTTATGTGCTTGATTTCAAAATCAAATTCACATAGAAACTCCAGCCATCTTGCTTGCCTAGCATTCAAAGTAGGTTGATCAAACAAATACTTTAGTCCACAGTGATCTTTTTTAAGCTCAAATCTTCTACCCATCAAGTAATGTCTCCACATCTTGAGAGCATGTACTATGGCTGCAAGCTCTAGATCATGAGTGGCATAGTTCTTCTCATGCTCCTTCAGCTTTCTTGACTCATAACATATCACATGGTTTTCCTACATAAGGACTCCTCCAAGCCATTGTCCACATGCATCGGTACACACCACAAAATCTTTCTCTGGATTTGCAACTTTCAATACTGGTGCACTAGTGAGAAGATTCTTCAACCTCTGGAAGCTTTCTTCACACCTCGATGTCCATTCAAACTTCGTCCCCTTCTTTTGCAAAGAAGTGATAGCATGTGCAACTTTGAAAAATTCCTCAATGAATCTCCTGTAGTATCCTGGAAGTCCCATAAAATATCTCACATCTATCACATTTCTTGGAGTAGGCCAATTCATAATGGCTTCAATCTTTTCAGGGTCCACAAATATACCCTCCTCTGAGATAATGTAACCCAAATACTAAATTCTATCTCTATAGAAGTCACACTTGCTCAATTTTGCATACAACTGATGCTCCCTAAGAAATTACAATGTTAATCTCAAATTCTCTTCATGCTCTTCCTCATTCTTAGAATAAACAAGAATGTTGTCAAGGAAAACAAGAACAAACTTGTCCAAATACCTGCTGAAGACACTATTCATGAGGCACATAAATGTAGCTGGTGCATTCGTGAGACCAAATGGTACCACTACAAACTCAAATGCCCATACCTTGTCCTGAAGGCTGTCTTATGAATGTATTCATCCTTGATTCCCACCTAATGGTAACCAGACCTCAAGTCAATCTTAGAAAATACCTTTGCTCCTCTCATTTGATCAAAGAGGTCATCAATCCTAGGAAAAGGATACTTATTCTTCACAGTAACCTTGTTCAATTGCCTATAATCGATACATAACCTGAGTGTACCATCTTTCTTCTTTACAAACAGAACTGGTGCTCCCCAAGGGGAAACACTTGGCTGGATATAATTCTTTTCCAACAACTCTTGCAGTTGCATCTTTAATTCTAGCATCTCCGGTGTACTCATCCTGTAGGCTGCTTTGGACACTGGTGCTACTCCTGGCACAAGTTCAATTGTGAAATCAATGTCCCACTTTGGAGGAAGCCTTGGAATCTCATTAGGAAGCACATCTTGGAATTCCTGTAACACCTGATAGTCCTCCAACCTAGGATTTTCATCTCTCGTTTCCTCCAAAATATGAGCTACATATAACTGGAAACCCTTCCTACAGAACTTCTTTAACTGCATTGCTGAAACCTGCCTTACTAAAATCACCTTTGGAATGCCTCTCACAACTACCAGGTTCCCTTCTTCATTTATGCATCCAAAAGTCTGATTGTAACAGTCAAGCTTTACCCTGTGAGCTTCTAGCCAATCCATTCCAATGAGAACATCATAGGAACCAAGCGGTAGAACATTCAGATCTACACAAGTGACCAATCCATTCATGACCAATGGAAATTTCTCTACCACTTCATTGACCTTTCTCTTAGTTCCAGTGGCTAGCTGAACTAACCAAGACTTCCTATGCTTTACTTTCTTAAAAGCACCAATTTCCACTACTCTAGGAGTAATGTAACTGTGCGTAGAACCAGGGTCAATCAAAATAGAAACAGATTGCTCAACAATCTTACCTGCTACTTCAACCACAGCCAACTGGTGATCTACCTGGCGGTCCTCCAGCGTTGCATAAATCCTAGGGATTGCCCTTGCTACTTGACCCACTATTTCTACTTCTTGAACGTTATAAGCCGGCCTCGTACTCTCATTCTCGAGTGGACAATTCCTATGCATGTGGGGTCCTCCACATTTCCAACATTGAAGTGGTCCTCTGTTCTATTGTGGATCTTTAGGATTTTCTCTAGTCACTCCAACTGGCTTACTCGCAGCTTGAGACGGCTGCTGTTGGTGATTCCTAAAGCTAGAAGGTTTGAAACCTTTCTTCCTTTGGTCAAACTTCTCATTATTCTTATCCTTCCATGCCTTGTGGTAATTCGGCTTACCTTTCCTTTGCTCATAGAAATACTTAACCTTCCTTATTGCTTCTTCAAGAGTTCTAGGTTCATAAAACTTAATTCTATCTTTGTAATACTGAGGTAATCCACTCAGAAAATGCTGGACCTTCACTTTTTCATCTCTGATGTACCAGACATACCTCAATAGCTCCAAAAACTTATTTGCATACCCTTCCATGGTCTGCTGTTCTAATATCAGCTCATGGAACTCCTTAATCTTGTCATCATAATACCTGTCAAAGAGGTATTTCTTCTTGAAATACTTCTTGAACTGTTTCCACTTAAGTCTCCTTTCACTAATCCTCTTTACCTGCTTGAAGTGTTCCCACCAAATGGATGCTCTTCCATTCAGATTGAATATGGAAACTCTTACCTTCATGTTTCCTGAATAATCATGCAATTGAAAGTACTACTTTATTCCAAGAAGCCAAGATTCAGCCTCTTGTCCAGTCTTTACCTCACCATCAAATGTAGGAGGTTTAGCTTTCTTAAATTCATCCCAAGAGCGATCCCTATGGTGTCTCTTTCTTTTTCTTCTATGAGAAGAAGAGCTTGAATCCCCGCTGGATTCTTCAGAATCAGATGATCCACTAGAAGTCCTTCTCCTTCTCCTAGTGCTGCTCTTATTTCCTTCTGGTCTTGTTGTACCTCGTCTAGAGTCTATCTTTCTATGTAAGTATATCAAACTCTGCAACATAGCAGCATTCAGCTGATGCTGCTCTTCCTGGGCTTTGATTAGGCTTCTCATTGTGGCTACAACATCTGACGGCGTCTCTTGGAATATCCTTCCATTAGACTCAGTGTCATCATTTCTATTACAGACATTTTCTCCCATGCCATCTTCTGCTCGCTCATGAGAATCCCGAGCATCATACCCATCATGGGTTCTCATAACTGAACCACCACTTACTTGTCAAACTACACCACCTGGAATAATTCCCTGGAACATGACTATGACTCTGCAAATGTGTTAGTAACACAACTGTTAGATACATAACATTCATATAAACCAACATTTCTTACCTTCTCCTGGAATAACCATAAAATAACAATTTTCCCACACAAAATTTCTTCATCAAAGAACGTCTGTCTCAGGGGACGATGGGGTTCGAGGGGGGCTTGCCCTCATTTTATTTTTTTTTGTAAATCATTGGTTTTCGCGCAATATGGCACATGAAATCCACTAAAAAACAACTGAAAATCCACTGAAAAACAACTGAAAATCCCACTGAAAAACAGTTGAAATCTGCTAGGAAATCCCACAGAAAACTCAAATTTTCTTTGTGCAGAATCGACTCCTGTTTCAACTATTGATCTAACATTTCAGCTCCCCAAATCACTAACCCCTCCACTGTAGCGGCGGTTGAATCAACTAAATTGTTTCGATGTACATCGGCTGTCGGGTCCGCTAAGCACTAACGTCGGCAATCGGATCTTCTAACCCTTCGGAAGGTTAGTCCTCTTGATAGCCGCAACAGCGGTCGTTCATTCCACTGTGGGATTCGATGACCATACTCATCAGGTGTCAGAAACTCTAACCTTTTGACGTCTTTGTTTTCAATTTTCCCCCCTTCATCGGCTCAAATTCTTCCTTTCATCGGTGAAGAAGTTCCTTCCGTAGCCGCAATGGCGGAACATGATCTTCCATCTTCTTCCGATCGGTGGCACAACCAAATCGGCGTCAACAAAATTCTTAGATCAACAGGTTAGTCCCTTTCACTTCTGCAATGGTGGAACATGATCTTCCATCTTCTTCCGATCGGTGGCACAACCAAATCGGAATCGACAGACTTCTTACATCGGCAGGCTAGTGCCTTTCGCTTCCGCAACAGTGGAACACGATCTTCCATCTTCTTCCGATCAGTAGCACCACCAAATCGGCATCGACAGACTTCTTACATCGGTAGGCTAGTGCCTTTCACTTCCGCAACGGCGGTGCAGGAAACCCCATCTTCTTTTGATGGCCGATGTGTTCATTACTAAGAAAGTTTTTCATAAATTTTTCCTTAGAATTTTTTTTTTTTAACTTCCGGCGTCAGCGTTCTTTCCACATTGGAAGCTTAGTGCCTTTGTTTTTCGCAATGGCGGCATGCCAAACAACTATTTCTTCCGATCGGTGCTCTTTACTTAAAGAAATTTTTGACTTTTCGGTCTCGGCGGTCTTTCTTGTCGAAAGACTTAGGGTTTTTGGCGTCCGCAACGGCGGCACACCAAAAAACTAATTCCTTCCGATCAGCACCAAATTGCTTAGAAAATTTTTCTGATTTTCCTTCCAACGAATTCTTCGTCGGGAATCCTTCCACTACGTCGGAAGTCCTTCCACCTAGCTCTTCTGCAACGGTGGAAATCTTTCCCTCTAGCTCTTCCAACTGCTCCAACACTTAAAATTTGTTTTTTTTTGAATTTTCCCAGTCTGATTCTGATGGGCAGAAAGGAATAATACCTCTATCATTTTCTCCTTCTTGGACCATAGAGGCCCATTGTTGCAACCCTGATGCTCTGATACCACTAACTGTTACGTCCCCATGCCTCCGACCGGTGAAGAGGACGTGACCCAAGCTTCAACCACCCGGGCTAAGAGCCCCATGAACAGGTACATGCATAAAATTGCTGAAATAGAATGCTTAAACAGGTGCATTGAACTTGGACATGCACACATGCAATTATCTATCAGACACAACGAAAACATCATACATTCAAACAAGCATTCATCCAACATGTTCATCATCTTCATTAAGAGAAAATATGGTTGTAGAAGTAAAAATGGACAAGATCACTTATTTTATGAAGAAGTCATTCCACAACCAGCTACATCGCTGCAACGTTCCACCCAACCATAGGCCAGCGTGCTCCTTAATCTCTCAGCAGCGCTGCCACCCCCAAGCTGGGCATGATTCTCCAAGGAATAAGGGAACAAGCAGGCTTACACATAGCCAAGGATACACAAAGCATAGCCAAGCCAACATATTTGGGTTTATCAAGCCATCAAGGAGTTGGGAAAGGCTCAATGCTAAGCTGGTGAGCTCATTACAGAGCCAAGAACACCTACACCAGAACTATCCTGACTTCTAAGACACCCACACACACCCAACACAAGGAATCAGTCCCTTCTCTGCTACACAGTCCATCAGGCCCTGCATTCCCTTCCAATGCTATTTAGGGGTTGTGGAGAAGAAAGCCAGCCCTCTAGCTCTGTCTGTGTGGTTTCCAGCCACTAGGTTTTTCAAGCAAAACTAATCCCCCATCCCTGCTTCCTACACAGTCTGAAGACCAACCATTGCACGTATGCAATCAATCAGAATTACAGCTGAACAAAGGGAACGATTTTTGAGTCGTTCTTGGCCCTCTCGTGGCCAAAACGACTCCCAACAATCTACAGCAGCCCCCACAGCGTAACAGCAAACACAAGTACAAGGGAAAGATACTCCCAAGCGGATTACAACAGTTCTAAATGCAACAACGAACACATTCACAACATGGGGAAAACGACAGTCCGCCCTGGACAACTAAAGACGTGGAAAACTTACAGAGGTCGCATTGAAGAGGAAAATACACATACTCCCAGTCTGCGTGTGGGTGAAATATTGCACCATACCTCAATCACAGATAAGACCGCAACATTCACAGGAAAGGAATACCGCAAAAACCCAAAATCAGCCTGCGAGGAGAGGATACAGCCGGCCATCCACAAATCTGCAGAGGATAAACAACTTATAGGAGGATGCAAAATTGGAAGTGCGTGAGTAATAGCACCGTCGTGGAAGAAGAGTGGTATGCCTGCGCGCGTGAGGACAATGGTTTCTTCCATTGTGAATTCAACCGTGGTGGAGTGTGTGTGTGGGTGAGGACTGACAGTCCTGCCACCCCACTCCCAAAACAATTAATTGCCTCAACCACCACCAGCAATTCTTCAATGAAAGTGGTTGGGTAAGGCAAGGAAAGAAGACACATGGATTTTTACGCCATTGGCCAAGGTTTGACAAATTCCCCCACATCCTTATCCTTGTGAAAATCACGCCCCTTTCTCATTTTAGTTGCCGCAAACATAGATGGTCGGGTTCGTTTTAATTAAATATGCATATATGCATGATGATAAACTTAATATGTATGTTGCATGCCCCAACATACCATCGGTGACAATTTAAATCCAAAACATAGCATAACTGATCAGTGGTGGGGCCTTGGCCTTTAGCTCCGCACCATGATCATTTACAATATATACATCATATACATCTAATGCAACGGAGTCAAAATTGGGGTGTGACATATATCATCACCCTATTATACCTGCCTTCACAAGTTATATAAACTAGGATTGCTTTCAACAACTGCTTCCACTTCTCCTCAAGTCAGGTTGAAGGGATGCTTTTCTTCCATACTACATTCTTGTGTTCAGGCTTCAAGTAAGACCTGAATTCCACATCCTTCATGATGGTGTTCTTAAACCATTTCTCCTTGGTCCTTGGTAGTTCTGCTACTTCTACTATTATGGCCTCATCAACTTGGAACTCTTCTTTTCCTATCAATGCCTTTGAGCCATCAAAAGAGAGAGAAAAGGATTCTGCCACTTGCTGGTGGGATCCCTGAATTTTCTCATAGAACCTGTAATAGCCTGCATCTTTGAAGAATTGGCACACCTATGGGTGTGACTCAAGATAGCCAACGTCCCCCAATTCTTGTCTAAGGGCAGGTCCTCCTCCTTTCTTCATTACTAGACTGCTTTCCTTGTACCCGCAAAAACCAAAATTCAAACCTTGTTGGAAGGAGATTAATGTGTTAGATTCAGGACGGGCTTGGATCAGTGAGGCTGCATGTAGGAAAATGTGGAATGGACTGAGGAGAGGGTACTTATTTTGAGGGGTTGATCGGTAATTGGTACTCCAGCAGGGGGACAATAAGTTCTGATGAGAACTGTGAGATGGCCAATGTAGTGATCTTTTTAACTGGGACTTAATGTTTTGTGGTGGTTCGGCTATAGCCATGGGATAGGTGGAGGGTAGCTAGGGTTTGGGTCTCTTATCCATCACTTCAGTTTCTTAACAACCTTTTCTTTACCAGCTCATGATTTTTTTGCATTCCCATAATTTTTGGTGGTTAAGTGCTTGATAATGGCATTCCTTATGCTGACGATGGTTGATTTTAATGGATGTACTAACCATTTTATTCTTTTGGAACTTTCGGTGGTTAAGGTAATATTGGATCTAGTTTTTAGCTGCCGAAAGCTGGGATTTTTGGTGGCTAATGAACTGTTGAGAAGTTTTCCTATGCCACCAAAATATTTTCTTCAAAATTATATTTAAAAAACATAGTTAACGAGCATTCGATGGTTATTGTATTCCTGGACCAAACTATTAAGCTATCGAAAGATGGGGTTTTTGATGGCTAATGAACTGTTGAGAAGTTTTCCTAAGCCATCGAAAGCTAAAATTTTATTTTTTATGAAAAAACAGAGCATAAGTCATTCCAACTTTGTTAAACATACCAACATATTTCATAATGTGCCTTGAAATCTTTATCACTATGCAAAAAATAATTTTTTTGAGTTTGACCTAGTGAAGACTAATTTATTTAGGAGATAACATCTAGATCCTACTCGAGGATGGGAACCTTCCTGTGAGGTCCCAAGAACCCCAGAACAAATGCCTTTCCTGAAAAATAAGAATTAAACCTATCTTCTATTGTTCCATTAGGCATGGAGTTTATTTTGGAAAAAAAAACAACAGAAATAACATTTTACAATAATAAGGCTTTAAAGCCTTAGATGAAATAGATTTTTAGAAATCACCCATTGAACGGGCCATCAAACACCTCCTTGCCTTCCATATTTTGTAGTTTGAAATTTTTGTGCTATTGCACTTGAGCTATCACAAAAGGGCCTATCCATAGAGAGTCAAATTTACCATGCTTTCCCTTGTCTTGCCTGACAACATCCCATTTGAGAACCCAATCTCCAACCTGAAAATTGTCCACCTTTTCCTTCTCGTCAAAAATACTTTTAATCTTATTTTGATGATCTTATGACTTTTCCACCACCTATTCCCTGACTTGCTGCAACTCCACCAAATCAATCATCCTCCTTACCATGTTATTTGGTTCATCCTATTCCTCCTGAAAGAATTTTACAACTTGTAGAATCAACTGAATGGGAAAAATGGCCTCAGTACCATAAACCAACTTGAAAGGAGAAGTCCCTATGGATTTTTTATCAGTCACTTTTTCATCCCATAGAGAAAACTTTATCTTAGAATCCCAGGTCTTTTGATTATTCTCCAATAGTTTTCTAATGATTCTAACTAGGATTTTATTGGATGACTCAGCAAGTCCATTTCCTTGAGTGTAATAGGAAGTGGAAAGCACCAATTGAATTCTCATTGACTCACACATGTTAACCAATGCCCAAGATTTAAAATCTGGTGCATTATCAGTCACTAGCCTTAATGGGAAACCAAATCTGATAAAGATGTTCTGATATAAAAACTTCATAATGACTTGGTGAGTGGCATTCCTTGTGGGGACTGCCTCTGTCCAATTGGTGAAATAATCAGTGGCTACTAGGATGCACTTGTGCTGACCACTTGATAAAGGCTTAATCTCACCTATGAAATCAAGACCCCATTGCTGGAAAGGACCATTCACTACAATAGGTCTAAGGGGAAAATATCTGAGCTGCTGCTTTCCTATGAATATTTGGCACTTCTCATAGGATCTTACAAAGGTACACACATCAGAGAAAAGAATAGGCCAATAGTACCTAGCCCTTAGAATATTCTGGGCTATTGTATTCCAGTAATGATGGCCCCCGCATGTGCTTGAATGAAATTGATGTATGACCTGAACTAACTCTTCTTTATGTAAGCATCTCAACAAAAAAATAGAAGGATCTTTCCAATACAATAGCTTATCAATTATACAAAATTTAATAGACTTACGCTTAAGAGCCCGTGCCTAAGTCAAACTAAGCCCAGGGGGGACTTATAAAATTTGCAAGAAATGAATAATGCTTGAATACCACTCACATGAGGACAAGTTCTCAGCCACCTGCTAACTGTCATGCTACTCCTGAACTATTTCTACTACTGCTTCTGCTGCTACCTCGGTTTGCAGGTTTGCTGAAGTTATACCAATGAAATTCATTCCCAAAAGATCACAATTTTCTTCAGCCATGAGCTTAGCTAGACCTTGGCCTTTTACTAGCTTAGTGGGATTTAATTCTATGTAAAACTCAATAATCTTGGAAATACATTTATCTCTCTTTCCATCAATGCCGAGCTGGGTCAAGACATCCTTCACAGTAGCTGAAGGGACATAGGAAAGAAGCTTTGCATGTAGAATGTAAATCCTGAAGGATTTCAGTGACTTGATGAGAGCATAGGCTTGTTTCTCAATAGGATCATATTTCATTTCAGCATCCCTCAATGTCTTACTGAAGAAGGAAATGGGTTGGTCAAAGCCTTCATCATCTTTCTGCAACAGAACTACTACCACTGTGTCATAGGAAGCAAAGGAGAAAATGTAGAAACCCTTGGTGTAGTCTGGACTAATCAGAGTGGGAGCTTACATGATATCCTTCTTGATGGCTTCAAAAGAGTTTCTTTCTTGCTCTATCCACTTGATTTTATATTCCTTCCTCAACATAGAGGTTATGTGTTTTACCAACTCAAAAAAATTTGGGATAAACCTCCTAACAAAATTTATCTTACCCATGAATGACTGAATATCCTTTTTTGACCTAGGTATGGACAAATTCTGGATTGCTTTAACTCAAACAAGATCAATATTCACACCTTCTGCTGAGACTATGTGACCTAGGATTTTTCCGTCCCTGACAACAAATTGAGACTTCTTTGGGTTCAGAGATATCCCAAACTGTCTACATTTCAAAAACACATTCCTCAAGTGCTGCAAATGTTCTTCGGGGCTATTGGAGTAAACAGTGAGGTCATCAAGGTATATGAGAAGAAACTTGTCTTTTAATCCCACAAAATCTATGTCCATGGCTCTCTGAAAGGTGGCCCCAAAATTCATTAGCCAAAATGGCATCTTGGCCTACATGAAAGTACCCCAGGGAGTGGTAAATGCAGTTTTCTCTTGATCATCGGGGTGTACAGAAACTTGATTGTAGCTAGAGAAACCATCTAGGAATGACATGACACTAGATCCTGAGACTCGTTGCAATAGATTCTCCATCTTGGGCAAGGGGTAGTTTTATTTCTGAGAACATTTGTTTAGGTTTCTGAAATCAATGCATAACCAGATCTCCCCATTTTTCTTCCTCACTATCACTAGGTTTGCAATCCATTTGGAATATCTCAATGGGGTTATGATTTTTGCATTAAGGAGATTTTGTATTTCTTTCTCAATTACTGGCACAAGGAGGGGAATGATAGGTCTTAACTTTTGTTTGAAAGGGATGGTGTCCTTTTCTAGGGGAATCCTATATTGGATGATAGTTCTGTCATAGATTTTTAGATTACTGTATTCCCAAGAAAATATGTCAGCAAACTCTTTCATAAGACTACACAGTTCTGACTTCTGGTCAACATTTAACTTAGAGAAAAATTTTACCAATTTTGGATGACTTTGGCTACCAAGGTTGTGGTCATGGACAACATTGTTTTTCTCCCTTTTGACAGGTTTGAAGGGGACATCATTATGATCAAAAATATATTCTAGGGGCACCAGACCCCAAGGTATATAATTCCTAGGCAGCTAAAAAATATTTTGATCTCCTATTTTATCTCCAAATTTGAGTTTCTAGGATTCTTCCATATTTAGGTTTTCTTGATCAATATGCATATCATAAAACTCATCTATGACTTGGAGGAATTTACTGAATTCTTCATAATTTTCAAAAACTTTCCAAAATTTCTCATTATTAGGGAGGGATGGCCTGTACTTGACCTGGATCTCATAGCCGAACTTAGGAGGAAAAGGGGAAATGAACATGCTTGCAGAGACAACAAGGGAATCGGCTAGATGGTTCATATCCCTAGGCATATATGAGAGTTCAAAAAACATGAAAGATTCAATGAGTTTCCATAACTCATCTCTGTATTCCTTCAGCTTGACATTCTTTGCTTGAAAATTATTGTTCACCTGCTATATGATGAGATCTGCATCTCCAAATATCTTCAGGCACATGATTCCCATTTCCTTGGCAACCTTCACTCCCAACAGCAATGCCTCATATTCTTCTATGTTGTTAGTAGTATTGAAATCCAACTTATAAGACAAATGTATAGTCTCCTTTGAAGGAGAAATCGGGACTAAACCTGCACCTGCTGAGGCTTGAGTGTTGGCCCCATCAAAAAACATGCTCCTGACAGAGGTGGTTACTTTCTCAGGTGGCTGATAGGTAGGCCTTGTAAGCTGCATGGATGTTGGCTTGGAATCATCTATCTGCAGGATGCATGCCCCAAAGTCTGTGTCTACTGCATAGATGGGATGATTTATAGAGTTCTTAGCATTATTGATGATGTAGGTGAACTGGTTCTCTCTGTAGATTCTTTTGGTTTCTCCTCCAAACATTGGGATTGTAGCATATGTAAGGTCCATCTGAAGGGTACCACCCATCCTTTTACTCCATGAGCGAGATAAAAGGATGCCAAAATTAGGTGGGATGTCAACTAGTACTATGTCCATCACTATGCTTTTTGAAGGCAGCTGGGAGAGGTTTATGACAAGGTCTTTGATGAGGCCCAGGCATTTGACCTTCCTAGAGTCAAAAGAGAATAGATCATGGTAGGGTTTTGTAATGCTGAGGCCAAGCTCATCCATCACTGCTTTTGGCATTAGGTTATGGGATGCTCCCAAGTCAAGCAAATAGTTGTGAAGGATTTTATCATGGATGTTCAGAGATATGTAGAAAGGTGGGCAAGACTCATCCATCTCTTCAATCCTAGGATCTAGGTGTTATATCCCAAAATAATTTATTTCAATAGTATGAAGAATTTAATTCATGCAATGAGGGATATGAATATCACTAACATTTTGAAAGCCTCTATTTTTTATGAAAATTTCACAAAGTTGTAGCTTTGGTGGCCTAGGCAAGGATCATAACATCTCATTAGCCACTGACAGACATATAGACTACTTCTTTTGCGATCAGATGAAAACTTCAGCAATCGGAGGAACTAAGGACTGTAGCAGGGATTTCTCCTTGCTACAGGGGAAGGAATGGCTCCCTTCTGTCTATAGGACAGAAGCGTAGGTTCCTGCTTGTGGAAAAATAGAAAAGAAAAACAGAATGGAAAGAACAATAATGAAAGCAAAGATGGAAGAGAAATATGGAGAACCCCTCTACAAACAAAGGTTAGGGTTTCGCTTCCAATAACCTGCAAAAAATCATTAAGCTACAGTAAACCGAAATACCTGCAAAACAAGTTAGGAAATAAACCTACAATGAAACCATGGATTAGAAAGCAAAGACAAAACTAATCAAATACAACAAATTACAAGCTATACCTTCTCTTTGGGTGGAATGGGCCACCATGCCCTAGCTTGCAGAAGCACCTCTCTTGGATGGGGGAACTATGGCTCAATAGAGATGGAGGAGAGGGAGTGTGCATGGCTTGAGAGACAAAGGGTCTCAAGGCATCCACGGGAAACATAACAGTATGCAAGGGAAAAGTGTTTTGAGAGTGACCCCCCACCCTCCTTTTATAGATTTTTTTGGGTTTTAGGGTTTTAATCCCTTGGTCTAGGATTTAGCCCATTTTTTGGGATTTTATCCCCTTCCACCCTAATTTTAGCTCCTTTTAGGGTTTTAGCCCCTTTTTGGGGGCTTTAGGTCCCACGGGAGTATTTTAGGCTCCTTTTTGGGGTTTTTAAGCCCTTTTCTTCATCCTTAAGCATTTTTGAGGGTGTGGGGGTCTAATGGAGGGTTGTAGAGTGGTGTCCTTTGATGGTGTAGGTCATAAAGAGCTTAGTGAGGGATTTTTTGGGTTAATAGATTTCCCCCTGATGTGTGAGGGCAGGAGCTCATCGTATGACCGACGAACATCATAGGATTTGTTGTGGTGAGGTGGTGCTTCTGGGGCTGGGGCATGGTGGATTTTGGTTTTTGTATTAATATGGTTCCCATCAATGGGTGAGATACAAATAATGTGTGACATGTATATGGATGAGGCCAGAATCCCCATGCATGTGACAATGTCAAAAGAATAATTTGATCTATGCTCTAAAATACAAGAGTCGATCATATACAATTGATGATACAATAACGGTTGCCTCAATGTGAGGTTGAATACAATACTGATCTGGTACATTGGACCCATGGAATTCTCATGGAATGATATATCTTCATGACTGGCGGTCTACTAGATCTGGAACGGTACATAGCTGTATGGACTCGTTGATTGAGAGTTAGAGTCTATGTGGTACAAGTATGTTGCATCAATCATAAAGGTATATCAAAGCATTATTGGGGATTCTGATCACTGTCTCCAATGCAACCTAGAAATCACAAGGGACATAACCTATTTAGGTCCCTCGAATAGACTCATCAATGTGCTAGAGTCAGGTGGCATCTGGGTTCTTTGACCAAGTACTGTGCAGACCAAACCATGTACGAATCTCAATGGTGTGATGATGTAGTTGGAGTCGAGCACGTGAGAACCAACCATCCCAAGAGGAACTAAGGACTACTCTCAAGTGGTCCAAGGAACTCATTAATGAGGTTAATGAAACCAGGATATAGGGACCTCTAGGTCTATCCTCTGGAATATATGTGTTGTCGTCGACAGAGGGAGACCTACCCCTAGTTAAGGCAATGATGTTTCCTTGACTAGGAGAACGAGAGAGGTAACCGAAAGGTGTGAGACAATCTGTGAACTAACCCACTGAATGGGGGGGGAGTAGGGGGAGGGAAATAATTGAATAGGGGTAGGGGGAGTGTGGTAGATTTAAACCTCCATTTTTCAGAGTATGACGATAGGGAAGACCAGGAAGAAAATGAAACTTGACTCATGGGAATGGGATCATAGTTGTAATACTGGGAATGTCGCTGCAGATGGGAAATACTTGGAGGAGGTGGACACGTTTGATATTGATGGGATCCAAGGAAGACACATTGCAGATTACTCTGAACAAAGGCGACCCAAAGGGGGAATGCTACCAAACTATTTCCTATAGGGTGGTGTCTAGGGACACCGTTATGGTATGATCTTGTGGATTCTAGTGAGCCTGAGAAGGTAAATGCTCGATGGTGCTTTCAATTTTAGAGAGTCTGAAAGCATGAAGAATACTCCAGCGGGGGATATTTTTCATTGGTAGTCTCCTGTGCCTGAAAAAGGATAGAAGTATACATAGGATAGCTTAACCATCCTGTAGGGGATGAGAGACTTCTTTACCATTGGTAGTCCAATCAGGCCATAAAAGGTTAAACCTATACTGACTGGTGTTAGTTTTTCAACATTAAGCTAGCACTATGTTAGGATCTTTATTGAGAGAACAACAAGTACAACAATCAAACACAAGAGACAATGAACACAGTGTTTTTCATCGGGGAAACCGTAAATGGAGAAAACCCCGCAAATTCCTCAGAGATAGAATCAACACAAGATGTAAAACCCCAAAATAGTAAGATGCACTCCCGACAACAGTAGTCTTCTTCTTGTCTAGCCCTAGTGTCTTCTCCTTCCTCAACTATGCACTACACTTGAGTGTGTGAGTGATGTGTTCTAAATAGAGACCCCAGCTCTCTATTTATACTAATCCCAACATGACTAAAACCATACTAGGCTTGACCTCTACTAGGAGAGTCTAATAACCCTAGTGCCCAGGAACTGCGGGGACTTTAACCCTTAGACAATCAGATGGTTACCCACTATGACTTGACATGAATTGTTTACATTATTGATTCTCTTGATCAAAACATTGGGGCATGACAACATGACTCAATTACATAATAGATACATCCCAGAATAAACATCAGGTTCCAATACATTCTGAAGTTACAAATACATCAAAACTCCCTCTTAACTAGGAAGGTATTCTTTCGACACAATTTTCAGCACTAGTCTTCTTCTCTGTATCAACTGGATCATCTTGTCATCTGCATCTCGAGTCTTCTAAGTCATCTTCATTCTTCGAATCTGGATCATCTCTTGATCTGAATCATCATCACTGGATCTAGATCATCTCTCGATCTGGATCATCATGGGACATCATCACTGGATCTGGATCATCTCTTGATCTAGATCAACATCACTGGACCTGGATCATCTCTTGATCTGGATCATCTCTTGATCTAGATCAACATCACTGGATCTGGATCATCACTCGATCTGGACCATCATCACTGGACTGGATCTAGATCATCACTCGATATGGATCATCACTATTGGATCTGGATCATCACTCGATCTAGATCTCTTGAAGTCATCATAACTGGATCTGGATCATAGCTCAATCTAGATCTCATCTGGTCATCATCATGTGTGATATCTTGTCATAGGAAGTTCTATAGAGCCCGCCTTCTTTCATGCTGGTTGTAGGCCTAGCCATCAGGTAGGTCTTCTCCCAGCACTTACATCTTACCTACTCATTAGAAAGGCACGCCCAACACTCACATCTGATCATGTAGTAACCTACAATCACATCAGAAAGGTCTAGCACTCACATTCACTAGCATGATAGGACATCACATCACTAACATCTGTGAAAAGGCTTAAACACTTATATCTGACCTGGAAGGAACTGAATCCTCTCACCATCACTAGAAATGCTTGCACTCACATCTGACCTGGAAGGAACTGAATCCTCTCACCATGATAGAATGGCCCCCAGTCCCAGACTGAGCTACCTGGTAACGGACCAGGTTCCTCCATTCTCCCAGAGAATGGCAGTTTCCCTTATATCTGACCTGGTAGTAAAAAAGTCCTACACCCTTACCAAAATGGCCTACACTCACATCTGACATGGAAGGAACTGAATCCTCTCACCATGATAGAATGGCCCCCAGTCCCAGATTGAGCTACCTGGTAATGGACCAGGTGCCTCCACTCTCCCGAAGAGTGGCAATTACCCTTACATCTGTCCTACTCAACAGAATGGCCAACACTCATATCTGACATGGAAGGAACTAAATCCTCTCACCATGAGAGAATGGCTCAACCCTTACATCTGACCTGCTCATCAGAATGGATTTGGATCTTAGCACTCATATATAACATAAAAGGAACTGAATCCTCTCACCATGATAGAATGGCTTAGCCCTTACATCTGACCTGCTCGTCAGAATGGCTTTGGGACTCATCAATTTCCCTTGGAGGAAACCTCGATTTGGAGAACACCAAGATTCTCCCTGAAGTACTCGAACTTCACTCTAGCCAATGGCTTTGTCAACACATCAGCTATCTGTTCCTCCATCGCAACATACTAGAGCTTCACTAATCCTCTCTACACCATATCCCTGATATAGTGATACTTGATCTCGATGTGCTTCGACTTGTCATGGAACACTGGATTCTCTGACAAATTTATGCAACTCTAGTTTTCACAATCTATACAAGTAGCATCCATTTGGAGATCAAATAAATCAGACACTAGCTTCCACAGCCATACTGCCTCACAACTAGCTGAACAAGATGTGACATACTCTGCTTCAGCTGTACTCAGTGCCACACAGGATTGCTTCCTGCTAAACCAGGAGATCATACCTGATCCCATACTGAAGCAACACCCTGAAGTGCTCTTCCTATCGATGGCACTGCCTGCCCAATATGAATCAACATAACCCTCCAGGTTAATCTTCTGATTCACCTCGTACTTGATCCCATAATCAACTGTACCCCTCAAGTACCTTAGAATATGCTTTGCAACAATCAAGTGAAAATTTCTTGGATCTGTCAAGAACTGGCTCAAGGTGTTCACAACAAAGAAAATGTCTGGTCTCGTGTTCGTCAGGTACGTCAATGATCCAATCATCTGATGATACATCATAGCATCAACCGAATCTAATGAAGCATCACTCAATAGATTTAGGTTCGATGCCATAGGTGTGGCCATAATATTCCAGTCCATCATCCCAAACCTCTTCAGGATCTCTACTGAATACTTCCATTGTCCAAGGAAGATTCCATCTGCAGTCTTCCACACCTCCATACCTAGAAAATAATTCATCATACCGAAGTCCTTCATTTCGAACCCAGCAGCAAGATTTCTCTTCATATCAATAATCAACCCATCCATACCTGTCACAAACAGATCATCTACATATAGTAGAAGCATCAATATGTTTCCATCCTCAACCTTATAGTAAAGGTTGAAATCTGCTTTACTCTTGGTAAATCCCAAACTAGATAGAAAGCTATAAATTCTACTGTACCATGTCTTGGGTGCCTATTTCAAACCGTACAGGGCTTTCTTCAATCTGCATACATGAGACTCCCTATCATGTGTCTCAAAGCCGATTGGATATTCTACATACACTTCCTCTTCCACTACACCATTTAAGAAAGCATTCTTGACATCCATCTATTGTATCTTTCATTTCATCACTGTAGCCAGAGAAAGTACTGATCTGATGGAAGTGTATCTGGCTACAGGTGCAAAGGTCTCTTCATAGTCTATTCCCTCTTTCTGAGAGAAACCCTGAGCTACAAATCTTTCCTTATATTTTTCAATGCTATCGTCTGCAGCATGTTTGATCTTGTAGATCCATTTGGAAGTTACAACTAACTTCCTATCTGGTCTTGGGACAACATCCCAAACATCATTCTTCATGATCGATTAGTACTCTTCGATCATAGCATCCTTCCATTCTTTTGTTGGGCTATAGGGCAGACCCGGGTTTTATACCTTAACTTTGCACCAACAAAAGACCCACAGAGTTGGCCCTTTCGGCAACAACCTGCGAACAGGTTGCAGTCTCACCCGAAACAGCTATGGGGCGCCGCAGAACCAGATTTCTGCAAGCAAAAGAGGGATATTACTGTACCTTTAGCTTTTAACAGATTATAAATATAAATCAAAAAGTGTAACATTCACTTATTTAGCTTCGCAGTTAGATAAACAAGCAGTTATCTTTACTGGGAATTCACAGCGAAGTTATTATCTAGAAGTGATCTTTACTTATCATATATATAGATATAAATGCATGGAAGAACACAACATAAACAACACACAGAACCACGACACAAGATATAATGTGGTTCACCCCCAGTGTAGGGGTTACGTCCACAGAACTATGTTTTATTCAACTTTCCACAAAAACCACAGTTCTGATTTGTGCACTCAGCTGTAGATCCCTTCAGTCCTCAAAGCCACGCACACAGCTGGGACTTAACCTTTTTTTACAAAATTAGCCTTAAATTCGCATCAATTCCTTTTACATAAAAATCCTAACCTTACTTACTTACAAGAGTGCCTATTTAAACAGCACACTATTACAAAACCATGGACTTAAACCATGGGCACCCCGAACCCTAAACCCTGGATTTAAACCATGGGTTTATTACAAAATAAGGTTTTTGACGCAGCCCCGACACCCCTAAGACTATTTTGAGCCATAGCTCCGCTTACAAACTCCCAAAACCCGTGGAGCTATCCACCTTAAGGACCATTAGGGTGCGCACCCCAACAGGCCCCTAAGACTCACCAGTGGCCCGTCCATGGACACTCAGCTGCTTTTCTGGTGGTAGAATCTTGTTGGTGAAGCTTGGTACGCTGCTTGCTGAAGCCATTCATGTGGTTGCTGGCTGTTTGTTCCTTTCCTTTGTGAATTGTTGGTTAAGGCCTTCTAGATCTATCAGCGACCCCATCCTTTGATCTGCTTGTCAAACATTTGACCATCCACAACTTAAGGTCCCCAGAGTTGTGTGTCAAGGTGCATAAGACAAACAGCCGCCGTGGTTCTGTAAAACCAGGAGGATACATCTTGGGATGTTTTAGAGTTTTTCTGTGAAGACCGGTGTTGTTCTTTGTGCGGCATAGAGTGCACTTCTACCTTTCTTCTGACCCCATAGAGAAAACTTCTGCCTTTCTCTATGCATTGGTCGAGCATGGCTGCCCAGGTGGATTACTCAGAAGGTTCAGTAGACCTCTCTCCCTGACCACTCGTAATAACTTATGGAATTCACGGTCATTCGACATAGTGGTAACTGAAGAAATGCAAAGACATGCACAATGCATGAGTCGCAGGCTGATCTAGCTTCTTATAGAATCCTGAAACAGAATCTGTCATCATGGTGTATTAATGACGCCGAATCTGATGAAGTGTCTACAATCCTGTCCACACGGCGCCAGATTTTCCCAAGATCTCATTATTACAGGAAGTGAGGGCAGTTCACGTGTCGGCGCTGCCAAGTCTAGTTTGTCCCATCCGTCACATTTTAAGCTGTGACAGACTTTTAATCTCCGACATAACTGCTAGCTTCAGCTTCACCTTGACAAGAACCTTCGACACAATATTAACCTTCGAACTTTCACAGTCTTCCACACTTCATAGTTTTGAGGACAGCTTCATTATAGTCTAGCACCCAATTTCAACTGTTCTTGGTACTTAGACTATCCTTCTTGGGGTTACTTATGATTAGGAGGTCCTGGCCTGTCCCTATACTTCTTTAAACGACTGGCATTTACCATAGAGGGTAAAATTTCTCCATTCAACTTAGCTAACTGGACTGCTCGTCCATCAGTAACTTTCTACACTATGTATGGTCCTTTCCAATGTGTCTTAAACTTACCTAAGAATTTCATGAATTTGCTGTCATATCAGAGCACAAGATCACCCTGCTGGAACTGCTTCTTATTGATATGTCTATCATGCCATGCTTTTTCTCGAGCTTTCTGCACTTGCTGCTGGAACCCTGCAATAAATCTGTCCTCTTCAAGTTCTAGTATCTTTGTCAGCCTTTCTGTTATTACCGGTGTTACAGGAAAACATGCAACTGCTTGATGACGACCCCACTATCCCAGTTGTCCATCTAGATTCAACCCCTAAGCCTCGCGACAAATCCCTGCGCACTAACCACTCCTGTGCCCTATGCGATGTTTACGAGCATTACTCCCATCACTGTCTCGATCTCCCCGAGTACAGAGCAGCTCTCTTTGAGATGAAAAATCTAGATCTCGAGACGGCACCCCTCACCATTGAGGAAATCCATTCCCTGGTCTCTTCCCCTTCCAAAGAGGTTAATACCATTTATCTGATCTCTTTCGTCACTACTCCCTCGTCAACCGATTTGACGACACAAACATTCCGTACTGATGAGGAGATTCTTGAGGCTCTCACTGCCCCAGAATATCCCTGGGATGACATACACCATTGTTCCTACTTCCTCCCAGAGGTATCCTTATCTAACACTGCTACCCAATTTACCGTTGAATCCAAAGAATTCCTTCCCTAGAAGGTCGACTGGTTTAAGGACCCTATTCCTGCTCCTGATGCCTTTGAAGAGGGTAACATGGCCAACATCTCACTTGATCTCACTGCCCCCGGAAGCACCCCCGAACTCATCACTTTAGGAGCCTCTTGCAGTGAACAAGAGATTGAGGAATACAAAAAACTCTTCAGAAAATTCCGTGATGTCTTTTCCTGGTCCTATACTGAAATGCCCGGTCTTGACCCTGCCATTACAGAGCACCACATCGACACATGGCCTGATGTACCCCCCGTTCGTCAGAAACAACGTCCCACTTACTATTTATAGCCCGTTGACCTTTTTCTTGTTTTGGCCATTCTGAACCCATACGGAGTCCGTTCTCCGAACAGTTTCCACCATTGGAATCAGCATGACAAGACCGTCACGATGGTCACCTCATTGCATTATTTTTTCTACGTCATTTTTTGCCCATTTTTTAGACACCGCTAGTCGCCTCGGTTTGCGCACCACTTCGACCGCTCTACGATTTTAACACTTTTTAAATCACCGGATTCATTTTTCCGAGCTCGTGATGATGGTTGAGATCATTTCTCGCTCTCACTTGGTACAATTTCAACATTGCGTCCCTACACCTTGCCGCATCGATTTGCGCGCCACATCGGCCATCATCAGATTATTTCACACTTTTTACATGAGCCATCCACTCCTGTCATACTGCAAATGTTTCATTATTTTGCCACCATTCATTCACCCCGCAAGGAGGCCCACCAGTGTTCCCCCCCACCCTCAGTCCTGGTCATCATAAATGTTCCTTGATTAACCACTTCCTCCTTGCCTGGCCATTAATTCAGAGTCTTCTTATTTGCTTTCAGACTCCTTAAAATTGAAAGCAACCACGAGCATGCACTATCCCGGGCTCGTAAAATCCACACGACAGTACCATTCCATTAATTCAGAGTCTTCTTATTTGCTTTCAGACTCCTTAAAATTGAAAGCAACCCCGAGCATGTACTGTCCTGGTCTCGTAAAATCAACACGACAGTACCATTCTATTACTTCAGAGTCTTCTTATTTGCTTTCAGACTCCTTAAAATTGAAAGCAACCACAAGCATGAACTGTCTTGGGATCGTAAAATCCATAGGACAGTACCATTTTATATCCACACTTCTTCTAGTTCCCTAACCCATGAAGAAGTCCCCCCGCACCTCTTGGCGCTATGATCGATCCTCTCGGCAGCACCCCCAATCAGGTCGCCTTTGTTCAGAGTATTCTGTAATCTCCTGCCATTTTACCATAGCTTGAGTCTCCCTTAGCCCATTCACCCTCAGATCCTATACCGCTATGATCCCTTTACCACCAGTCAGTCTCATATGCTGCCCGATCATCCCCGCCATCATACTCTGAACAAAAGAAGTTTGAGTCCACCCACTCTACTTGCCCAGTTATTTCCCCCCAGTTTATCACTCCTGCCGTCAGTACTATCACAGTTCGGTTTGTCACCTCGCGCTCCTATCAAGGAAACATCATTGCCTTGATAGTTGCAGGTCTCCCTCTGTCGACGACAACCCCTCTATTCCAGAGGATAGACCTAGAGGCCCCTGCGCCTTGGACCCATCACCATCTGTGGTGAGTTCCTACAGACCATTTTGGGAGGAGTCATCATTGCCTCTCCGAATAGTTGTTTCTCACATGCTCGACTTCAGCACCTTAATCGCATCGTTGAGAATCACGTAGGATGTATATCCTTTCCATTATGTGTCGAAGACCTCGGATTTCCCCCAACTCTAGCACATTGGTGAGTCACTTTGGAACGGCCAGTTATATGTTCCCGTGGATGTCCGGGCTAGGTTGGCCATTGTATTCGGAAGCCATCCAGTTCCATGCTTCCTTGAGTACCCAGTTTAGTTCCAGATCAGTGTACCATTGCAAGTATGACCGCTGTCACTTTGATCCAGCAGCTCATTAGTTCCTTTGGAACCACATTCAGTAGCACTGCTGTCATTCCAGTGCATCAATTTTTCAGCTCAGACATGGTCAGCCCAGCAGTATGTTCCAGATTTGTGTCCCTTCTGGACCCTTATGATATACACGGTGGATTTCTATATATCCTACAGGTCCCCCTTTTCGGGCCTCACAGTTATTTTTATGTATATTGATATGAGCATGGGTATTCCCGCCTCGTCCAGATGATCAGATGATTCCTCATCCATTATTGAGGTTATGTACTTTTCAGTCCTTGCAGTTGGTTTGAGATCGATGTTCTGGGCTTCAGTTGGTTCCTTCTCTTCTCCACACCCGAGGAAAAAAAAA
>LPNX010203968.1:0-11666 GCA_001517045.1 Pseudotsuga menziesii | reverse complement strand
AAATTGCTCTTGAAACCCTAGCTCACCCTTGAGCTACTTTCACCATGAGAGCCCCTTTTGGCCCATTTCCACCATTGGAGAAAGAGAAGGAGCAGCTGGATCTCGGAGAAACCTCTCGGATCAGCGCAACGGGCTTCACCAACCTCCACATTGGAGGTCAGATCAATAAAAAATCATTCTTTACTTTTTACTGTTTTGCTTCATGAACATGTTTAGATTAATTTTAATTACTGTTTAGCATCTTTTATTTCACATATGATTGAACTGCTACTAAGGAATCCATTCTCCTTAGTAGGTGCTCATTCGCACAAGCTAGGGGTAAAATGCTAGCTACAGTTTTGGCGACTCCGCTGGTTTTTATTTTATTTTATTTCTCGTTTTGTCCTTTCGGATGTCGTTTTCGGCTGCCGTAAACCGCAGTTTTTCCTTTCGCAGTCGCATCCCGACCGCGCCTTTCCATCTCTTAGCTGCGACCTGACCGCGTCTGTCGTCCCTTCTCCTGCGGTTCGACGGCATCCTTTTCCCTATTTGCTGCGTCCTGACCGTGCCTTTCCAACTCTTAGCTGCAACCCGACCACGTCTATCGTCCCTTCTCCTGCGGTTCGACCGCGCGATTTCAACCCAGACTCGTGATCTAACTTTTCCACTTGTTCCTGCTTTTGAACCCAGCCCCTTTGCTGCCATATTTTCTGCACCTGCACAACCATCTGTTCTACCTGCAGCCCTACAGCCTTTTCTGCAACAGCATTTTTGTCCCCCTTTACAGAATTTAAAAAAAAATTCAGCATTGTTTATTCAGATAATTTTGCATGGTAAATTTTTTTTTTTTCATTCATTATTATTGATATTTAGGAAGTTGCCCTGGCACTTCTCTTCTGGGTTCATAACCTCACGAGAACACAATCTGTCACCTAATTCAAGTGAGACTTAAAAACAACTTAACTCAACCAACATTCTAACCCCACTTGGGGAACACAAAAGAATTTTTGTAGTTAGGTAGGATCGGCGGGATAGGCTTCCAAAAACACCCCTCAGTTACTTACACTTGAGACATAGTTGTTTTCCATTAGGGAACCAAAATCCCCTAGTATTTTTTGACACGGTCACAACCGGTTTATCAGAGGGCCTCTCCCTTAGGAGGGTTGAAGTCGTGAGATTGGTTCTGGAGGTCTGAGTGGAATACCGAACTCCATTCAGTAACTGAAGGGCTACCTTTCACAGTTCTCGGGATATCCTTGTATAGGGGTATTGCGGTTAAAGGACCAAGCGGCAGATTTACCTTTCTGGACGTGTCATAAACGGGGTATCTTAGTTGCCATTCTTCTAGGATTTGACTACCCGGTGTCCCTCCCGGTAGGGGGATACCTTAGCCACTTGGCTTTCCTATTCATATTGTCTAACTTGGATTTCATCACCTTGCAGAGGATATGTCTAGTTGAGTCATAATACTTCTAGTTAGGTGTTTGCATGCTCCCTTACCTCCTTTTGGTCTAGTGAGTCCACCGCTTTTTATTTTTAGAAAACCTACTGCTTGTTGGTATTCTGACCATTTCTGTTGACAATCCACCTATTGTAGCACAGCTGTTACAGTGGGTGTTTTGAGTTGATTGTTGGCCTGAGTGCCCTATTTTTTGAGCTCTCCTTCTGCACACTCGATTGCATTAGGGTTTTTGAGCTATTTTGTAGTTACCTCAACCCACAGAGATTTGACTCCATTTGTCACCAATGAGTCCCCGAGACATTCTCGATGCCTCAGAGGCGAGCCCCCACAGCAAGGTTCACTTGACACCACCCGTCATCGACATAGATCATCATCACTTGATACCACTTATCATAGATCTCGAGCCTTGTCACTTGACTCCACTCGTCAGTGGCATAGGACTCTGTCACCAGATACTGACGCCCCTTATTTTACCTCCGATTCTAAGCCAAAATCCGAGAACCCCCTTTACACTGCCCCTACTATCCCCATGGCTGGCATGACTCCCACTCCCATCTTGGTAGGGACCATTGGTGGCACATCCACCACTACACCAGTTACCACACCTGCTATGGGTATGCCCTCCACGGGGCCCCCATTTACCGTTCCCCTCACGGCCCCCATTCCTGCAGCAGGAATACCTATTCCCACTCCATCAGTGACTCATACCACCCATGGTGGTGCAGGTCCGTCCTATACCACCTTAGTTCCCCCATTTGGGGGCAACGTCCCTCACATGACCCCTCCACTTGGGGGCATCGGCCCCAACTTGGTCCAACCCACTACCGTGTCACATCCTTCATCCAGTTTTCCATTCATGGCTAGCCTCAACCTGCCTGACCTAGCCATATTAACCAACGACCCCATCCGAAACGACCCTGCGTGGCCTCACATGTCCACCAAGCTCCCCTCTAACATCCCTAAGTTCGAGGGCAAGGCAGGTGAGGACCCACATAACCATATCATGTCCTTCCATCTATGGTTTTCCTCCAGCTCCATAGTAGACGACTCTATTCTCCTCCGTTTATTACAGCGCGCTTTCACTGGCTCTGCTGCCAAGTGGTATATCGAGCAACCCCATGGAACCCATGCCACCTTTACGTCCCTGGCCTCGACCTTCCTCCAGTTCTTCCAGTTACCTATCCGCTATGACGTAGGCGTTGAGATCCTCCTATCATGCAGACAAAACACGGCTACCCACATCACAGACCACATTCATGAATGGCGTCGATGCCGTAGCCTATGCAAAATCAAGTTAGATGACCGGATCTTCCTAGATTGGTTCCTCAAATCCCTCCTTCCTATCATTGCTAAGGATGTGGCATCTGAAAGACCCCAGTCTGAAGAAGAGGCTATCCTTAAATCCCAACAGTTCGATCTCATTTACGACCAGTTGGGTTATCTTTATACCATAATACCTGACGCCCCTCGTGGTGATTCCTCCTAGCACGATGCATCGGGGGCATCCCACGCTGCCGACGGCATCATTGGCTGTGTCTCTTTGCAGGCTCAACCATTCTCCATAGCACGTCCTACCCCTGGCCCTGACCTTTCGCGGGCTACCTCATAGTCTGGCGCACCCAACTCGTATGCCCCCATGACACATCACCACCATTCCCATGGACCCTCATGTCCACCTCAGTGTTTCGGTCATGCGACTACCACCTATGCCCCCCCGTTCGCACCTCAGCCCTACTACCACCAGCAGGCTGCACCATCTCCCGCGCCTTCACAAGACCAGTCCGCTTATTACCCGCCACAGGCATCCCATGCGGCAAACCCACAACCCGCTCCACAGCACTATCAGCAACCCCCTTAGGTTATTGCACCTACGCAGCCTCCACCTACATATCATCCACCGCAGCCTACTCCAGCCCCTGCGTAACCTCAAAATCCACCTGCTGTCCAAGGGCAAGTTTACACTCAACAAAACCCGCAGCAAAACCAGAACAACCAACGCAACCAGGGCCAACAAAACCGCGGCAGAGGCCGAAATCGTGGGAACAACCAACCGACCGAGCAAGCTGGTCAACACCCTATTCCCCCCACTAGTAAGAATGCGGCCCCTGCTAACCAAAACCCTGATCGCCTGCCCAAGCAGGCTAAAAACCCTAATTTGCGAACAAACTACCCTTGTTCTATTTGCGGGGTCTATGGCCACTACACACATTTTTGTCCACATATGGAGCGGGTTCGGCAACTTTGGGCTACTGATGTACAACGCCAAGGGCAGACGGCTCCTCAAACACCGCCCAACCTCCCACAACCTCAGCAGCCACCTTTGGTATTGAAAAAACCCTTACCAACCCAAGGCGTAGTGAACACCCAACCATATGGCTCCACCTCTGAAACCATATGTACACTATCCCATAATATGCGAACTCCTACTAATCAACCTCCCTTGTTGCCTAAACCCCCTTTGGTACCTAGTCACATTGGTGCTACACCCATCCATACCATTCCTTTCCTCTTGCCTCCCTCCGGAGTAGTTAGCGCCCCGGTCATGGCCACCCTCAGCCTTCCTGGGTTAACCTTAGGATTACCTGTTTGGTATCTTTCGCCTCCCATTCATCCGCCGACACCAGATATTGTCTTGCAACCGGTGCAACCCATTGTCACTACTAGTCAACCACCTCCCAGTGTCGCTACCCCGTCATCCTCCACGAAACCCCCCCCTCCTCTTACCAAACCCACTGGGGGTAGAGGCCCCCAACCTTACACTGCTGTCCCACCTCCTAAGACAGTAAAAAATCCCCCTGTGTTTTTTGCTCCTCCCAAATGCGCGCTGTGCGATGAGTTGGGCCATGCAGCTCACCTATGTCCTCAGTTACCGGCGTTACAGGAATACATGCAACTACTTGACGACGACCCCACTATCCCGGTTGTCCGTCTCGATTCAACCCCTAAGCCTCGCGACAAATTCCTGCGCACTAACCACTCCTATGCCCTATGCGATGTTTACGGGTATTACTCCCATCACTGTCTCGATCTCCTCGAGTACAGAGCAGCTCTCTTTGAGATGAACAATCTGGATCTCGAGACGACACCCCTCACCATTGAGGTAATCCATTCCCCAGTCTCTTCCCCTTCCAAAGAGGTTAATACCATTTATCTGATCTCTTCCATCACTACTCCCTCATCAACTGATTTGACGACACAAACATTCCGTACTGATGAGGAGATTCTTGAGGCTCTCACTGCCCCAGATTATCCCTGGGATGACATACACCATCGTTCCTACTTCCTCCCAGAGGTATCCTTCTCTAACACTGCTACCCAATTTGCCGTTGAATCCAAATAATTCCTTCCCCAGAAGGTCGACTGGTTCAAGGACCCTATTCCTGCTCTTGACGCCTTCGAAGAGGGTAACATGGCCAACATCTCACTTGATATTGCTGCCCCCAGAAGCACCCCCGAACTCATCACTTTAGGAGCCTCTTGTAGTGAACAAGAGATTGAGGAATACAAAAAACTCTTCAAAAAATTCCATGATTTCTTTGCCTGGTCCTATACCGAAATGCCCAGTCTTGACCCTGCCATTACAGAGCACCACATCGACACATGGCCTGATGTACCCCCCGTTCGTCAGAAACAGCGTCCCACTTACTATTTATAGCCCGTTGACCTTTTTCTTGTTTTGGCCATTCTGAACCCATACGGAGTCCGTTCTTCGAACAGTTTCCACCATTGGAATCAGCACGACGAGACCGTCACGATGGTCACCTCGTTGCATTATTTTTTCTACGTCATTTTTGCCCATTTTTTAGACACCGCTAGTCACCTCGGTTTGCGGGCCACTTTGGCTGCTCTCCGATTTTAACACTTTTTAAATCGCCGGATTCATTTTTCCAAGCTCGTGATGATGCTTGAGATCATTTCTCGCTCTCACTTGGTACAATTTCAACATTGCGTCCCTACACCTTGCCGCATCGATTTGCATGCCACATCGGCCGTCATCAAATTATTTCACACTTTTTACATGAGCCATCCACTCCTGTCATACTGCAAATGTTTCGTTATTTTGCCACCATTCATTCACCCCGCAAGGAGGCCCACCAGTGTTCCCCCCACCCTCAGTCCTGGTCATCATAAATGTTCCTTGATTAACCACTTCCTCCTTGCCTGGCCATTAATTCAGATTCTTCTTATTTGCTTTCAGACTCCTTAAAATTGAAAGCAACCACGAGCATGCACTGTCCTGGGCTCGTAAAATCCACATGACAGTACCATTCCATTAATTCAGAGTCTTCTTATTTGCTTTCAGACTCCTTAGAATTGAAAGCAACCATGAGCATGTACTGTCCTGGGCTCGTAAAATCCACACGAGAGTACCATTCTATTACTTCAGAGTCTTCTTATTTGCTTTCAGACTCCTTAAAATTGAAAGAAACCACGAGCATGAACTGTCCTGGGCTCGTAAAATCCACATGACAATACCATTTTATATCCACACTTCTTCTAGTTCCCTAACCCATGAAGAAGTCCCCCCGCGCCTCTTGGCGCTATGATCGATCCTCTCGGCAGCACCCCCAATCAGGTCACCTTTGTTCAGAGTATTCTGCAATCTCCTGCCATTTTACCACAGCTTGAGTCTCCCTCAGCCCATTCACCCTCAGATCCTATACCGCTATGATCCCTTTCCCCCCAGTCAGTCTCATATGCTTCCCGATCATCCCCGCCATCATACTCTGAACAAAGGAAGTTTGAGTCCACCCACTCTACTTGCCCAGTTATTTCCCCCCAGTTTATCACTCCTGCCATCAGTACTATCACAGTTCGGTTTGTCACCTCGTGCTCCTATCAAGGAAACATCATTGCCTTGATAGTTGCAGGTCTCCCTCTGTCGATGACAGCCCCTCTATTCCAGAGGATAGACCTAGAGGCCCCTGCACCTTGGACCCATCACCATCTGTGGTGAGTGCCTATGGACCATTTTGGGAGGAGTCATCATTGCCTCTCCGAATAGTTGTTTCTCACATGCTCGACTTCAGCACCTTAATCGCATCGTTGAGAATCGCACAGGATGTATATCCTTTCCATTATGTGTTGAAGACCCCGGATTTCCCCCGACTCTAGCACATTGGTGAGTCACTTTGGAACGGCCAGTTATATGTTCCCGTGGATGTCTGGGCTGCGTTGGCGATTGAATTCGGAAGCCATCCAGTTCCATGCTTCCTTGAGTACCCAGTTCAGTTCCAGATCAGTGTACCATTGCAAGTATGACCGCTGTCACTTTGATCCAGCAGCTCATTAGTTCCTTTGGAACCACATTCAGTAGCACTACTGTCATTCCAGTGCATCAGTTGTTCAGCTCAGACATGGTTAGCCCAACAGTATGTTCCATATTTGTGTCCCTTCTGGACCGTTATGATATACACGGTGGATTTCTATATATCCTACAGGTCCCCCTTTTCAGGCCTCACAGTTATTTTTATGTATATTGATACGAGCATGGGTATGCCCGCCTCATCCAGATGATCAGATGATTCCTCATCCATTATTGAGGTTATGTACTTTTCAGTCCTTGCAGTTGGTTTGAGATCGATGTTCTGGGCTTCAGTTGGTTCCTTCTTTTCTCCACACCCGAGGAAAAAAAAATATGACTTATGATGTCCATCAGCCATACGATGAGCTCCTGCCCTCGCACATCAGGGGGCAATCTGTTAACACCCAAAAAGGGTTCACTACCTCATCTACCCCACTACATGGCTCATTTTTCCATTTTCCTACCATATTTCCATCAAAAACCCATAAAACCATCTAAAAAGCCTCCAAAAGGCTTAAAATGCCTCCAAAAGGCCATAAAACATCCTTTTCCTCCAAAAAATATCCAAAATTCCTCCAAAAAAGCAAAAATCTACAAAAAGGAAGAAAAAATATAAAATAATGAGGAAAAGGAGGAAAAAACCCTAAACACCTGAAACCCTAACCCTAAACCGGCACTCCACCACTATAAATAAGTGATGGAGACCCCTTATTTCAAATCCACAATCACAAGTATCCTGCCTCTGCCAAAATTGCTCTTGAAACCCTAGCTCACCCTTGAGCTACTTTCACCATGAGAGCCCCTTTTGGCCCATTTCCACCATTGGAGAAAGAGAAGGAGCAGCTGGAGCTCGAAGCAACCTCTCGGATCAGCGCAACGGGCTTCGCCAACCTCCACATTGGAGGTTAGATCAATAAAAAATCATTCTTTACTTTTTACTGTTTTGTTTCATGAACATGTTTAGATTAATTTTAATTACTGTTTAGCATCTTTTATTTCACATATTATTGAACTGCTACTAAGGAATCCATTCTCCTTAGTAGGTGCTCATTCGCACAAGCTAGGGGTAAAACCCTAGCTACACCTGGTTTGACTATGATATCAAAGTCATATTCTTGAAACAGAATCAGCCATCTGCATATCCTTCCACCTAGCACAGGCTTGTTAACCAAATACTTCAAGGCATAATGGTCAGTAAACATCTTAAAATGAGATCCTAACAGATAATGTCGAAATTTCTGTAATGCATAAACCATAGCTAGACCTTCTCGTTCTGTTGTGGTATAATTTTTCTCTGCTGTGGACAATTTCCTACTTGCAAAAGAAATGGGGTGATCAATATTACCTTCACTTGACTGGGCTAATACTATACCCAGAGCAATGGAGGATGCATCAACATGCACATGAAATTCCTTATTCCAGTCAGGGAATACTAATATGGGAGCAGTTACCATCTTTTCCTTCAAAATATCCAAGCTTGCTTGACACTCAGGTGTCCATTCGAACTTAATGTCTTTCTTCAACTGCTTTTCCATCGGAGTAGTAATCTGAGCATACCCTTGAATAAATTTCCTGTAATATCCAGTATGACCAAGTGCAGTGTGAAGTTGTCTAACAGATGTTGGAGGTGGCAAGTTCACAATAATAGCTATCTTCGCCGGATCCATCATCAAGCCTTGTTTACATACAATGTGACCTAGCAGAATCCCAAAAGGTGCACAAAAGATACACTTTTTCAAGTTCAAGGAAATATGGTGCTGTCTACATTTATCCAGCATAAGTCTTAAACTAGCTATATGGTATTTTAGTAGCCCAAAGATAGTCCAATCATCAAAGTAAACTTCTAAGAATTTATGTATATATTCCTTAAAGGCAGAGATGACTACTCTAGAAAATATAGCAGGTGCATTCTTCAATCCGAAGGGCATAATTGTATACTGAAAGGATCCCATTTCTGTAGAAAAAGTTGTCTTATGTCGATCCTCTGGAGCAATTCTGATCTGATGGTAACCTGAAAATCCATTAGTAAAAGAGTACACTTCTTGACCCCCGACATTGTCTAACACTTCATCTGTGAAAGGTGTGGGGAAAGGATCATGTAGGAAAGCATCATTCAACTTCCTTAGATCAAAATAGATGCCTATTTCACCCTTAGTCTTCTTCTCTTGAACCACCATAGAACTGACCCACTCAGATTCCTCAACGGACTCAATAATTCCTGCAGCAAGCATCTTATCCATCTCCATCCTAACTTTTTCCTTGTACTTAGGGTTCAACCTATAAGGAAGCTGTTTCACAGGCTTCACATCAGGTTTCAAGGGGATCTTTATGACTCCTATATCACCCAGGATACCTTTCATCTCTGAAAAATTTGTTGGAAATAGGTCCTGATATTCATGGAGAAGTTGGGTCACTTTGCTTACCATTTCGTCGTCCCAATAATCTCCAATGGTAGCATGCTTAGGCTGTTCTTCTAAGCTAATGTTTACGGTCCGCGTCTTCAGGGGTTGTGTTACCTCAGGAACTTCGACTGCTGGTCCATGAACTTCACAGTGGCCTTCAGACTCTGGAATATCAATGTTGCGCGGATCGTCATCCTCGTCAATTGCAAGGTTATAACATTCGACTGCATTAGCTTCTTGTGCCTTCCAATCCGGTTAGTATTCTGCTATCTCTTGATCATCAAACACCTTAGTATGGATCAATCGAATAGCTACATTTAAAGCAGAGAAAACCTCATTAGTAGAAAATTTCAATGCAAAACTGTCAAAAAGAGTATCCCAACTTACAGTACCCCGGCGAAGCTTGACTTTCGCATACCAATTCTTTGCAACAGGATCCAAGGTATGCACAAACCTATGTACCCACTCTGCACGAGGTACATGCTTCTAGGATTTGTAACATTGCTCCAAATGCTTCTGAGGATTAGTCTTACCATTAAATCTGTGCCGGACCTCCTGTGGTTGATCCGTGAATCTTAGGCGAAGGGACTGTTGGAAAACTTCCCAACTATGAATGTACTGTTTGTGACCATTCCACCATCTGGGGGCTATGGCTCTGAATGCTGAGTCCAAAGTATCCATTTTCTGTGAGTCGGGTATCTGGGCTGAGAATTGCTTAATAAACGCTTCTGGGTCTGTCGAACCATAAAAAACAGGTAAGGGTCTTGTCTGCGAGCCAAGACATCTAAGAGACTTGGTAATTCTAGCACAACGGTGGCCATGTAAATCATACAATCTGTTCTACCAATTCTCTAGACCATCATCTGAATCCGTCATACAGGATCTGTCACACTTCCAATCCATAATACCTTCAGCATTAGGATCAACATAATCTTCTTCCTTCACTGTAATATTGTAGATATGGTCCAACACATTCTGATCTTCATCTCGGAGGGGTTCCGTGTACCGTTCTCCTTGGGAAGGATTCAATGGGACTATGACTCTCAAATATTTCCCTTCGAAAGTCATCTGTCTCTTCTTAAGGTTAATAACTGGAGCATTTTCCATTGCCCACTCAATACCTAACAAGGCTGGATAGGGATTGTTGTCGTCAATGATCTCAATAACTTCGAAGTCTGCTACAGTACAGACGCCATCAATATCTATTAGAACATTAGGGAATCATCCTAGGGGCACAATCTTCTACTGGTTGGCTAATATCAACTATATGGGTGACCAGTCAAGGGTAGGTTTTCCCATTTGTTCCCAGGTCTGTTTGGTTAAGACATTTACCTCGGATCCTAGATCCAAAATAACATCAGTCATATCATATTCTCCTATCTGAGCATTCAATCTCATTTCCCTACCAGTTCTTATGACTCTATGAACAGCTTTTGCCTGACCAGACCCTTGTTGAGGTTCACAGGAAGCAATAACTTTTTGCAACTCACTTAAAGCATTCTGATTTCTTAAAAGTTTCAGACAACTCTGTAAAAAGGATGACAATGTACTTACTTTATCCATCGAAGCTTCTTATAGCTGCGACTGCTGCTGATGTGGCTGCATAGGTGCTACTACTGGGATAGAATCCACAAAATCTTTATTGGCTTCCATGAATGTCTCCTTTTATCTTTCAATATCAAAGGCGGGGACTTTCACAGGGGCCTTACGAACCCAAGCCTCGTCAGGTTATTTCTCAGCAGGCTATATCTGCGTCGTAGCTCCACTTCGGGTAACAACATTAATTGCTGGGGAAGGTCTTTTCTCAATGGAAATCATCTGAAGATTCTAAGTGGGGCCACTGTTTCTTTCCTGAATCTTAGCTATCAATTGTGGGCACTACTCGATCACATGATCTACTGCTCGGCAATACTGACATGTCATAGTCGGGTTCCGACAGTCGCGAGCCAGATGTCTGGCCTGGTTGCAGTTATAACACACCACCTGACCATGACCCCTGCCAGCCATGCCACCATGACCACGGCCTCCAAAACCACCTCTACCTGATACACCACCGCGGTAGCCATAGCCATCATTACTCTGTCCCTCATTTTGTACCCGATATGCATCGCAGGTGCGTTCTCTCATGAGGTCATAACTGTGTTAACACCCAAAAATGGTTAACTACCTCATCTACCCCATTTCATGGCTCATCCGTCCATTTACCTACCATATTTCCTTGAAAATCCCACTAAAAGCCTCCAAAAGGCCTAAAATGCCTCCAAAAGGCCATAAAACCATTTAAAAAGGCTCTAAAAGGCCTAAAATGCCTCCAAAAGGCCCAAAAACCCCTTTTTCCTCCAAAAATAGCAAAAATCCCCAAAAGGGAAGAAAAGGAATAAAAATAATGAGGAAAAGGGAGGAAAACCCTAAAAAGGGCAAAAAACCCTAAATAAGCTGCCCTAAACCACATGGTTTCCAAAAACCATGGGCAAGCACTTCACCACTAAAAAACTATAAATAAGTGGTGAAGCCCCCT
>LPNX010203962.1:10000-38160 GCA_001517045.1 Pseudotsuga menziesii | reverse complement strand
ATATTTGAGAGTGGGGTGATTTCCATCCTGACTATACTGACCTTGCGAGAAAGAGGCTCCCACATTAGCCAGGCTGTCTGCAGCTGAGTTGTTGTGCCGGAGGATATGGTAAGCTTCATAGTTGCTGGACATAAGAAGCGTGGCTTTTTCATATAGACGTCGACATTTGACAGCTCCCGTAGTGTATCCATTGATCAATTTATAGATGACATGCCTAGAATCCCCAATAATCAAGGCCTGACGAATTTTCTTGACTTTGAGAATACGGAGGCTCTGGATAAGAGCCAACCACTCAGCTTCATTATTAGTTCCAATGCCGAGCCCCCACGCAAAAGAAAGTTCCACATGTCCTCCGGGATTCAGGAGAATCCCCCCGCACCTGTTTCCCCAATTATTTTTTCTTTATATTATAAAAATAGTATACATTGATATTTATTATACAAAAATATAAATATGTTATTCTTTACCTAAGTATCTATTTATGCCTCGTCTATGTGTCCATTTATGTTGTGGCTTGGATTAATGTTTCAATTACTTAACTTACATACAACTTATTTTTAAATAAACAATAATATGTTTTTCAATAATATTTATAAATTATGGTAAAGATTTGAATTTTTTTTAAATATTAACCTAATTTCTATTAAAACTTAATAAATTATTACAACTCAATTATTTAAACCAAGTACTAAATATAAAAGTTAAAATAGTATAAGTTAACATTCAAAATACTTATAACTTCAATAACATCAAGGTTCACAAATTAGCATCCACAAATATATATTATAAAAGTATGTTATGGCTGTTGAGAGAGTTGGGCGGCAAGGGGGTTTACATGAAGACACACTAGTACAAATCGTTACACAAAGATATTATTGATACTTTGTTTACTTTTTTTTTGAAGAGCTTTGCATGCATCACACGTTTTAGATTCCTTGTTTCAATATGAAAGGAGTGTACAATTATAAATTTAATAATTATAAATTTAATAATCAACATTTAATAGCGAATTGAATTTTAGATTTTATTATATATATTTTTAAAATATTAAAGAATATTTTAATAGTTAAATAACTCTTTTTCAATTTTTTGGGTTAAATTCTTTTTAATACATTGCTTTAATTTTAAAATTCATAATTCTACTAATTATGGACATTTTAATTTCTTTTTTGCTTTTAACTTTTAGTGTGAGATAAAATATCTTGCTTCTTCCATTATTCAAACTCTGTTACGCTCACTAATTCCTCGTTTGATTTATGATGGCATTTCGAAAGCAGGCAGAGTGGGCTACACGTCTCAGGTAATCCATCGCCATGACTGTTATCATTCCAGAACCATTCTTGTGATCATAGCATTTTGATTTCATGGCCAAGAAATTACCATCTTTGGATTTAGAATTTAGTTTCTTCTAGTATCAGCTATGGATGAAGAAATTTCTCACAGATATAGCATCTCCAAGATCAACAATTCAAATATGGTAATTTGTTTTGTCAATTGGGTGATGATATTATCATATTGAAAAGGTATTTTGTTTTGTAACTGGAGAAATAACATCTCCAAGACCATAAATTCTAGTTTGGTCATTTGTTTTGTCAGTTGGAGAAATAGCATCTCCCAGACATAAATTCAAATCTGGTAATTTGTTTTGTCAATTGGGTGATGATAGTACCTTATTGACAAGGTATTTTGTTTTTGACAATGGATGGTGATCTTCTGGTAGATTGGTTGGAGTGTATGAGAGCTAGCTAGCACCAGGTAGAGATGATAAAAGGTAAAAAGGAAAGAACAAGATAATGGCAAAGCAGGGAAATTGATTTTATTGCCTGTGAGTTATTAGGCGACGATCACGAGCATCAATGTTAGAGTCATAGAAAGTGCAAACTAATGATATGCCTTTCTGGTGTCCTCTGCCCTTTGGTGCGATCTCCGTAGAGAACTTTGCATGTCAAATTTTGTATCAGATATCTCAGTCTTTGCTTTTAATAGCATGAATTTGTTTCGATGTTTACCAGATATCCTGGTATCGGCTTTTTTTTATAATGTTATAAGCTATATTGTCGCAAATTTGTTCACACATTTCCCAGTTATACTCTTCCTTTATATTTTTATGTTAATATCTTTGATATCTTGATTGTTTTTATATCGTGAATTTGTTGCACATTTCTCAGTTATACTCGTGTTCTTTGTTCAAGTGTGTACTTAAACACATTGTACAATAAATTCTTAACAAAAACATAAAACTAAACACTTTTGCACTCTCTCTAACGTTCATTCATTTTGCTTAGAACCCACCTTCTAGCTTTGCCAAAATGCATTACGGTAAAGAACAACCTAATCTTATCCCTAAAATGTTACTCATAAATAATTAAACTCTTACTCTATACTCAAGGGATTTTAATTTAGTCTCATACTAACAAACTTATAAGTTTATTGTACATTAGAATTTGATTTAGACTTTAATAATTTGCTATCCATACTTAACTCATAAATATTTAAACTCTTACTCTATACTCAAGGGATTTTAATTTAGTTTCATAATAACAAACTTATAAGTCTATTGTACATTAGAATTTGATTTGGATTTTAATAATTTGCTAATTTTACATTAAAATTTGATTTAGACTTTAATAATTTGCTATCCATATTTGAATGGAATTAGTCTTGGATTTTTTTAATAACAAGTTTAAGAATCCTTTAATCCCTATTTTAAACTTTCCCTTCTTTATAACAAATTTTATAAATCCCTAAATCCAATCCTAGATGGAATTCGAAACTTTATACTCATTCTTTAAAATTAAAACCCATTCTTTAAACTTTAAACTCATTCATCCCTTATTGAATGGTATTCTTTTCATTCTTTAAACTCTAAATAAACTCAAGTATTTACATAGTAGATCATGTAAACGATCACCGAGCACTGCTAAAATATTTTAACAACACCTAGGCAATTTGTTTGTCTTTGAAATGGGACCTCTATTTTTTAAAAATCACTAAAAAAAAATTCTTGATTTTGGGAATGGGATTTTTTCCCAAAAGGGAATGCTGAACTTAATTAAAAATATTGAGTTTAAACAAGGAAACCATCACCGTTGATTGGAAACGGATTGAAAGGAACGCCGAGCAATTAAAAATATTGAGTTTAAACAAGGAAACCATCACCGTTGATTGGAAACGGACTGAAGTTCAGGCAACCACGTTTTCAGTACACATGAATGAATAAAAATGTAGGAAAATTGTTTATTTCAAGAATCAGCTTAAACGTTTCACAAAGGGGATCGCCTACCCCAGCCATCCATATACATATTTATTTCAAGATTTTTTCTAAATGTTTGGCAGAGGGGATTGCCTGCACAAGCTACGCACATATGTTTTTTTTCAAGAATGAATCTAAGTATTTGGCAAAGGGGATCGCTTACCCCAGCCACTTAGGTTTCTATTTCAAGATTCAGGTTAAATGTTTGTCAAAGGATATTGGCTACCCCAGCCAGCCACATACGTTTTTATCAAGAATTCATAGATTTAAGAATCAATCAAATTTTTTTATCAAGCATTGAGAGATTTAAACTCAACCAAAACCTTTTTATCAGGCATTGAGGGATTTAAACTCAATCCAAATGTTTTTATCATGCATTGAGAGATTTAGACTCAATCAGAACATTTTTAGCGGGCATTGGGAGATTTAAACTCAACCAATTCACTGAGGTAAAATGTTTGGCTTTATATTTGAAAAGAATTACTTTAAAACAACCAAACCCAAGCAATTTCATTCACAATTAAGGCAAGTCTTCTACTTTAGACTTTCAAGGAGTTTAATATAAAACATTAAATCATTTTTTTTTAAATATTTTTTTTAGCATGGCTTGAACGTTTTCACTTTTCGGAAAGGTAGTTGAAATATTTGGATGTGATGAACTAGAGAGCAATGAAGAGTGGATATTATCTTTAACAATTATTCTCAAATTTATAAATATGTTTATAGTAGCTTCTCCATTTTACTAGCCGCTTGAAATTAAAAACAAAGATTGATTGCATAAATCAAAACTTAAAAGCCAGAAGAAAAAAATGCTTGTGCTTTTACTCAGTTGACCACTCAGAGCTGATGCAAGGGTAGGTACCCATGTAACCTTGTGAATTGTATCTATTCTCTTTTGTATATTTTTATAATTGAATTTTACATGTCCACACCTGAGGATAAGGGTGTGTACAAGAAGTTGAGGGGCATTTTAGATGCAATGGTGGAGTGAAGTCAATCACTCTTAATCAAAAAAAAAGAAATCATCCCAAGCAATCCCAAACCTGCCAAGCCTAGTCCCAAGGCTAGTAATAGGCATGCCAACTAGGATAGTAAGACAAATCGCGCCTCCGTTTTAGTGAACAAAATTGCGTGCACAATTTCGTTCACTAAAACGGAGGCGTGATTTGGAAAGCCTGTTTTTTTTTTAAAAATTGGCTGAGACCGTCTTTTTCTCCTCACCGTGCGGCTATTGGACCAATGAGGAGCAAATCTCTATTGTGCAAACGCAATTTTGGGTGTGCCAAAGCCCTCCATCTCCACCTTTGGATAAACCTCCCCTTTGTAAGGCATTTTCCTCATTTCTTTTCATGTTTTTTTCTTTTTCTTCATCAATTTATTTTCCCTAGATTGAAAAATTAAACCATATTAAATTAAATTATGGCTAATTGAAACAAAAACCCAATGGAATTGCCCAATTGAAACAAAAACCCAATGGAATTTCCCAATTGAAACAAAAACCAAATGGAATTGCTGCAATTGAAACAAAAACCCAATGGAATTGGCCAATTGAAACAAAAACCCAATGGAATTGGCCAATGGAAACAAGAACCCCAATGCAATTGGCCAATTGAAACCAATTCCCCAATTTAATGATAAAAATTAAATAATTTTGATTATTTAACAAAATTCATACCCAAAATTCCCATGCCAATGGAAACCAAAACCCCAATTAACTCAAAAAACAAATGAATTTCACTATTTCCATATGCATATTCATAAGGATCCTTGTGAATCCATACCAAAATCCACAAATAAACACCTTATAATTTTGATGAAACTTCTCGAAGTTGCTCTTCTAAGAACATCAATAAACACCTTATAGTTTTGATGAAACTTCCCAATCCAAGTGTCAAAATAAGGTATAGAAGCTTCCCATGCTTTTAACAAATATTTGATCTTGAACGAAGGGTACTTTTTGGTTAAGGTCAAGACAACAAAGTTCAACAATAGACTCTATGAACGTGAAGGTACATCGGTAGGTTGATGAATTTGATTAAACATGCCAATCACATACTAGATCATACATGATATTTAATCCAGTGGAACCCTTGCAACCATAAAATCCATAAAGTTCTACTAAATAGCCTTTGGAGTCCAAAAGACATCACACCACAACAAATAATTACATATCTAACAAAATTGTTGCGTATACTGGGATTGTATTCATCAACAGCACATTATGTCGCCTATTCTAGGGTCTAGTTGTTGCCTCTACCCTCAATCTGGGAGCTGGTCCTGCAAAGGCAATAATCAGCACCTCACAATTTCGACGAAACTTCATAATCCAAGCCTTAAAATAAGCTAGAGGAGCTTCGCAATCAACATATGCACTCAAGACACTTTATGTACACATGCATGTAATTAAAAATTAGAATTAATACTTGAATTTAGGACATAAATATGAAATGAAAAAATGTTAAATGTTTATTCTTTACTGTAAAATTCAAGATCAATTTTTAAATTTACATGATAGATTTAGTTTATATGTCAATAATTATACAGTTTTCAGTTCTTAGATATGTCATTATATAATGTGTCACGGGGTCTTCACTTAGTGAAACCATGCCATAGCACGTTCGTTCGTGGCATATGAAACAATACCCCTATTTTCAAAAAATATTGGAAAATACTTCCCAAAATCATTTTTTTAACCCCCTCCCAATATGCCTTGCCAATTTTAAAAAACCCCTATTTTCCCTATATATTGCATGTATCCTTTTTTTCATTTACATTTTTTATACCCCTTTATATTTCTACCTAAGGAAAAAAAAAACTAAACACAAGAAAGGGCAACACTTGATAGGCGCCCTTAGGCAAATCACTTTATTAGGAATTAAAATGTATCACATGATGTCAAAACAAATAAGAGAGGGTTTATTTGTACCAATCTCAAACAGTAGTGTGTTTTCCCCAAGAAAGGTTAAAAAATGAAACTTACACCATTTATAACTGCTTCTTTCCATCACGGACTTTTTATCCAAGCACCATTTTGGTATCTAGGAGATTGTACAACTTCAGAAACAAAATTGATTTGGAATCTTCAATGCATACTGTTAATCTTTTTAGATTAAAAGATTAACTATATCAGTAGTAACTATACACTATATTTTTTCTTATTTCTATTATACAATAGATCCTTTGAAGTCACAAAAGACATTGCATATTCTTTCCCATCACTTGCAAATATAAGACTAAGACTCCTAAGTAATTTGATACGAAATAGTAGTGTGAGATGAATTTTGAAAACCTTAATAATTCCTACTCTTTGAAATTATCAATTAAGAGGCCAAGCATTCTTTTGGAATAAAGATATATTATGCATCTAAGGCTCTTGGTTTCTTTGGGATCTTTCTTACATGAGGCATATCAAGATGAATCAATTCTTGAGGTAACATGTATCTTCTTGCATTGTCAAACTTTGAGATTTAGTCCATAAAAAAGGGTAATCTTAGTCTATTGGAAATAAGTAGGGAAGAATCTCTTTACTTATTACATGTTCTAGTCTTGTATCTTGCTTGTGATCGTCATATAAGGAGGGTTACAAGTTTAAGTGTGCATAGGCTAGGGTATGAGCTAAGATCTAGATATTAAAGGTGTATGCTTTAGGGTGACACTTCCTTGGAAGGAATTGCCTGAAACCCCAAAGGATTGGAGAAAATTTGTCATGTTTTGTAGGTGTTCCAGCCAAGCAATTTCAAACTGTTACAGCAAGAAATAGCAGATAAAATTAAAGTCCCAAAGAACACGGCTAGCCCAAGTGCAATCTAAAGGAGTATCTGGAGATTGTTTTGTGACCTGTTTCAAATTACGAGGTGAAAATTATCCCCTGGAATTTTGACATGTTCAGGAAGTTCATCTAATTAATCTAACACCTTGAATAACACCTTGCTTCAGAAAATCTTCTCAAGCAAGGCCTCACCTTGGGCCATAACTTCATATAATCTAAGAAATTAATTGGACAACTTATTCCACCTTTAATTTCAGTTCTTGATGTATTTATATTGCATCAAATGAACCCACTGTTTAACCATATTTGGCATTAATTTATCGTGAGTTATTTTCTGCGAAAGATCATTTAAAATTCCAGAATTAATGGTCTTGCATTGTTCATATTGATATCTTGTATCCTTGAGTATTTCAATTTCAAGTGTTTAGCTTGTTTAGCAACTTAATAATCTTACATGATCAAACACTCTTTCAGAGATTAACTTGGTAATTCACTTGCACAATTCTAATTAAGTTTTCATCATTTCCCCCTAAGCTCTCTCTATAATTTACCAAGTCAACCCTAGGGAATCCCCACTTGACCTTGAGAGTTAGTCAAAAGCAAGAGAAGTTAACACTGAGGTAACAGTGGTGCTGCTTTCTTCCGAAGTTGCTTCTCGATAGCACTAGTGGATTGGGACTTTTCCACCCAAGTGCTAAATAAGGAAAAATTTAGCCCATGAGCTAATTTTCGGTATTTTTTTCGAAGAAAAAGAAAATCGTCAATTTCCATTTTCATCTAAAACTATTCACTCAAATTCCATATGATAAATTTTTTACTCTAAACATCACCAAAATTGCCTAGAAACTATATAAAATCCCTATAAATTTAAATATTTTTACAAAAATATCGCCGAACACTTCAGGAAATTATAGATCCCTAAAATTTTCCCTGGTGCTAAATCAAGCTGTAACATAGTACAATAAAAATTGCAGCATATGTAAAAGAATTTTGTAATATGTTATGACAAACTGTCCAATGGAATATCCATGGCAATTTACAAATCAGAGATAGATCCATAACACATTGTATATTCTATGGTGTCACCTTAATACAAGATGCAAGGAGATGCAATTATAAACCACTGTTGATCCATTCATGCTTGCATTACATGACATGATTACAAGAAATTTTAAAAAACATAGAAAGGGAAAAGAGTGAGCTCCATTATGCATCTTATGTTGCCGAACAAACTGTAAGAAAAAAATGACCATGATTGCTTTAAAGCCCAATAGGTTCATATTTGCTTCTCACATTTAGTGTCCTCATCATTGTGTTGTTCATGCAAACAAGATAACCCCAACCTCTAAAGAGGGATTAAGTTCCATATGTCATAATCAAGCTAAAACAACAGCCAACGAACTGAGACAATAACAGAAAACTAAGACAATCAGTTCAACAAGCTGAAACCAAGATATGGAACCACATAAAAATAACCTCTATCCCTGAGACAATTACCACATGAACCCTTACAACAAGGTATAAAAGCTTCAAATTTTAAATTTATAGCAGATTGAGTGAGCTTATAACAACATATTCCCTACATAACTATTTAAGGATGAATAAATATCTCAATCAATTCATATGAATAATAATCAACAGACTACAACTTATAGAACAAAATTGCTGATTGTGGAAGCAATCCCCATCTTGTCACTGATCATACCAGAAATACAACTGAGAGAATTCTTTGATGCCTTGTTAAGCCAGAAATGTATAGCTTTTGTCCTGTAGTACTAGTAGGTTCTTGGCTTTGCTGCACAATTTCTGCAGGCCTTCTCCTCAAACCATATAACGATTCCGAAAATGAAGCATCTATAAAATAAAAAAAATGAAAAGGCCATTCTCAGAAATGCTTCAAAATATCAGTAAAACTGAATGCTAAAAAAAAGAAATTTTCATTCCAATAGATCTCTGATTCTCTCACCATAATTCAGCTTAGAGAATACTTTTTCTTGCTAATTAGAAGATCTGTTTTGCGGTATCACTCTTTCAAAATCAAAGGCCTTTACAAGTGAAGATTGTGTTCTTCCATTTGGCTGAAAAAGTTACGATCATTCATCTTTTTTACTTTAAATATTCAATGTAATGCAATAAATACTAGTGTTTCTTAGTGATACGTACGTGCATTTTTTACTTGCAGCAGATGTGAACATATAGAATGATCAGTATGCAACTGCTGTCATTCAAGATAAGTTCTCCAACTCTTAAATCAACATCTCCTTGTAGACAGTAAGATATGTAAAGAGGTTGCAAGGACCAATATCAAATGAAAAACAAAGTGTATGTACTATGGGCATAGACAGGAAAATGCATACACATTTATCATTAATAAATTAAGCACCATACTAATTCCATCCATGTCTGATAAATCATAAGCATCCATCCAAGTTTGAGAAAATGAATAAAATCTAACAAATACCAAAATTCCAATATCTACAGGCTCTCCCTAATTCATAAATTTCATACTAATTAAAAGGATCTCAATGTCAGCAAATAAAATCAATTTGCTGTAGTGATTTAGATAATGTAAGAGACGGCTACCAAGGTAACTGTGAACAGCCATAAACACAGTTTGCTAACCAACAACCTCCTCATAGTTTGTTTTGTTAAACACTACAAATCTCAATAGAAAAGACATAGCAAATATGGCAAACAAACTTAATCAAAATAGAATTAGAACAATGAATTAACTCCCCAAAAAAATCCAATGAGTTTACAGTATTTCATATGTTTTGAAAACAAGTTGAAACCATTTTTCATAGCCAAACCCTCCACTTGCCAATATACCCTCTCAGTACATGTTAGTACCCAGTTGTAAGAATATACATGATCACCTAGACATGTTCCTAGCTCTCTGAAGTTGAAGAAAATCCACCCTCAATAGACTGGGGGGGACAGGCATTAACTCCCCACAAACATCCAATGAGTTTACCATATTTCATATGTTTAGAAAACAAGTTGAAACCATTTTCTATACCAATTTGAATTTTATGCCTCGGTTTACTAAAAATATTAAAATACTAAAATTTTCATGAAAAAATATATTATAAAGATTCCAAACCATTAGAGACAAAATATGCACAGTTTTCTCATTTATATACCATTTAAGGGTGAATATATCAAAATGGAGCTGAGTGCATTACATATCTGAAACAAAATATATAATCAACAAGGCTCTAAATGGCCTCTAGAATCCAAAACACAACATGCTACAAGGTAGTAAGGTACTAGCCTACTACATATCACTGATCAACATGATCAATCACCAAACCCATCACCTCTATTGGAAATGGGATCCTCAGCATGAACTACAGGACCATACTCTGGCTCGGACTCATCAAACTCCTCAAGGACATCTGCTGCTACAGTAGTAGTACTAATAGAAGCGCAACTACTACTAGTGGATCCAACTCCAAACCAATCCACCCCAAGTCATCAATATCAGGATAAAACTCTGCCAGGTGAGTCTCCTCTACCCATTGTGAGCCTTTAGGTTGGATCAATATCATCCAACATAGTGTAATATATTAGGTCTTTTGTTCAATACTTGTAACAGTTATTTTCATTTCTAGAACTCTTATTTTTTAGGAATTGGAACTGCTATTTTTGGCATGTCTTTTTTTAGTAGGTCTATATTTATCAGGTGACATGTAGCCGAAGAGTAGGGTGACATGTAGAGCCATTATGGGAAACTAACTTATGTTAGTTGCCAAACTCATTCCTTACTCTTATACTTAAAAGTGAACCCCTAACCCTTAAAATAGAAGAAAGACCATTGACCATGGCTAGTTGGATCGCGAGGTAATTGATACAATTTCTCATGTCAAGTTGCTTTAAGGCGCAATATCAATATTGACATTTCAGGCATATTAGGCTCTCAAAAGTGAAGAAAGACCATTGACCATGGCTAGTGGGATCACGAGGTCCTTGATACAATTTCTCATGTCCAATTACTTTGAGGCTCAATATTGACATTTCAGGGCTATTAGGCTAGTGCTAAGTTCTAACAAGACTTGACACAATGGCAGGTTCAAATATGGTGTTCTCCTGGTGTATGACTCTCTTTTATTATTCATTGTTGATTTTACTTCAAAACATGCAATGGGGTGGTGCAAAAACAAATAACGTTGCATTAAGTATTGTAAGTCAATCTACATCCTTGATTCTGTATTTGACGATCTTTGGCCATTTGATAAGTCAAAATGTTGTTCATTAATTGAAAGCCTAAACATTTCTCTAATACTTCATTATGTTATTTTGTAGAAATAAGACATTTTATAGGACAAGATTTACCCGTAGATTGTAAACTGTGGGCTTCAAGAACAAACATAAGCAGTGCAAAGAACTCGTTGCTGTGATCTAACACCTTATGCATAAGCCATTACCTGAAGCATAAAGCATTATCAACCGTCATTTTTGCCTACAACCGAACGGAATTTTGCATACAGACTGCACATATGCATACGGGTGGACTATACTGAAGAATAAATTGTTGCAGATTGGAGTTTATCTGCATCATTAGGCACCTTAGTTCTCGTTGTGGCTTGATAGGTCTACACAAGCAGCTTATGAAATTTCAATCATGATAGTTCATTAACTTATGGTTTTGCTCAATCCTGGGCACAATCTAAGTCACCTTTCTCTAAAGGAAGAGGGATGAATGCTAAAAGCTGATCATTTTGTCTTCCTATGCCCCGAAGTGAAGGAAGACCCTAACCATATATGGATCAAGTTATTGAAATATGAGAATGGCAATTGAGAATGCATAAATGCTTTTATACCTGTTTGAGGATGGTAACGACAGTCTTCCCATTGCAGAAGCAATCAAAAATGGGATGCAGCTTGAGTTCCTTATCCATTACCTAGAAAGCTCGTAGATGAGATTCCTTCCATGCTGCAAACATCTTGGACTCTTCTTTGTGCACATACCCATCCGAATCATTACACAATTTGTTTGAATCAACGACCTCAAAATTGTTACTATTTGCAGGACCAGGCCAATCAGCTAAAAGCAGTTCTTCCCACTGGTTCATAAGCAAGCTAGGCAGAGAGTCTCTAACCCTTTTGCTAACCAGGTGTCCATATGGTCCATGACCATCAAAAAATCCAAGGAAGCTTATGTTCTCATCTGATCCAAAATGCCCCTGTGACCCAAAATTCTGATGGAAACAAAAACAATATTAAATTACCGAAACTCTCATTCTCAAAGATATTTACAGATATATGTAGTTCACCATGTAATTTTTCCATTTAATGAATTCATGAAAAGGAAGAAAATACAGGAAACATGTTTAAAAGGGTTTTAGTTTTGATTCAATTATGTCTTTGTTTTAGGAGCTGTATAAGCTCATGACTCAAATATAAGTCTCCTTAGGGAGATCCATACTGGTCACTTGTGAATTTTCAATCTGTCAATCACTTGCTTAAGATTTTACTCATAACTGTCATGGTGACTGGGAATACTCTTCAAATCATCCATCCCACAGGAGGGATGAATCAATACTCTTCAAATCATCTACACCACAGGAGGGATGAATCATAAAAGCATAGTTGACTCTGTATGTGCTCTGTATGAGCATCCACACAATTCCTCACAGGTAATCATTAATTGCAAACTCAATACAAAGTTGCAGGGATGAATCAATACTCTTCAAATCAACAATAAAGTAAAACAACCTGGATCTATTCCATCAGGCAGCTCGAATAAAGTAAAAACAATCTGGACCTATTCCATCAGGCAGCTTGAATAATTTTAGCCTAGTCATACATTTCATTACACTTTTTTGGAACATTCCATGAATCTAGAAAAGTATGTAAATATAAATCAGAACATTTCCTTAAGAGTATGGGTTTCTTCTTAGGAGGTGACATGTTCAATGGGTAGTGTATGTACACCTCTCTAAACTTTAACAGTTAAATCATTTTACAAGTGGGTTCCCTTATCCCACAAATAAGAATCTCTCATACACCAAATTAGTGTCTGATTTACAATAACCTTAAAAATAAATTATTATTATTATCATTATCATTATTATAAACCATTAAACTAAACCCATTAAAGTTTTACCGTCTATATAAAAATTAAATAAGAAGCCTCCACTCCACTAGGGTTTCATACCAGTCAAACTACCTGAAGATGAAGTTTTACCGTCTATATAAAAATTAAACAAGAAGCCTCCACTCCACTAGGGTTTCATACCAGTCAAACTGCCTGAAGATGAAGTTTTACCGTCTATATAAAAATTAAACAAGAAGCCTCCACTCCACTAGGGTTTCATACCAGTCAAACTGCCTGAAGATGAATACTTGCCTTAGTTCCTTTAGGGGCGTAAATTATGAATAGAATCACTACTGCCTGCCTTATTATATGTTTGTGCTTGGGTTGGCACTATGACTATTTACCTTCACCCTACCGAACAACCTTTACCTTTAACCAACTAGCACAATTAGCATCGTAAATAAGGAGGTAAACAATTGGGGTTACAAAGGAATTTAGATTGAATATGATTGCTAGTTATATCATAAGAGGAGGAGGTTACTCATATTAAATAATCCAACCATGGTTTGGATCCGTGATCACTCATTTCCATGTGAAGGGAAGAGTTTACTCACTCTTAAGATCATGACCACAAGCTTGTTTCCCCTTTATCCATAGTAGGCAGGTAGGTGGTTAACACGACTATTGTTGGTAGCATGGCACTGACTGTATAACTGTAGGTTGAAGAAGTAAATAGCTATGTTCAAAGTTCCCACCCCAAGCCCTTCCAATCTTTGGGGTCTGGCTGTAGTTCTTCAATCCAGGAAGGCAGTTTTGACGATCCAACGATGGTAGTTGTCCAACAGAAATAAATATAGTAGGATGAAAAAAGGTAATACCAATGGTCTAAGTGCCGACCCCCATAGAATTTATGAATTAAAGCAGTATTGACTGAGCCAGTTCTGACGATCCCAGAACAGAGCTGTCAAACATAAAATAATATAGTAGGGTGGGTCCTCCCTCAAAGCAATAAGGGATGTGGTGAAGTTATATGATTCTGAACAATGCTGGGGTTATGCACGGTAAGGAGTGCTTAAATAAAGCTAATAAGAAGAATCATAAGGTAATTTATAGCATAATCAGATGCATCCTAAAGAATATATATATATATATAATAAAGGTAATCCTGAAGCCCGACACAAGAAGCTATATCTTCATAGTGTTTAGTAGCAAGGTGTGGTTCTGTATCATGGCACAAGGTATGGGTTTAATTGTCACCTATTGTGTGGATGTATCGTGTAAGCAGGTGTGGGTTTCACCATCACTTGGTTTGTGGATGTCTGTTGTGACCTGGCTTGTTGTGTGGGTTCTAAAGACTATAACTAAAAGGTGTTATGAATCCTATTCCCTTTGCATATTCCACTGAGGGTGAGGTAGGTTGCCCAAGAATATACTAGTCCTCTAAGGTTCGGTAAGGGTGTAACAACTGTAATAAATAAGGGTGTAAAAACTATAATAAATAGTGTGATGAATCCTAGTGCCGTTCCCATACAACACAGAAGGTTAGGGTATCCATAATAAAATCCAAAAGGTTCGGTCATGGAGGAATCCAAATCTTTCCTAATAGTTAGTTTTTATTGGCCATTCAATTGAAAGTAAGCGAAGATGAGTTCGCTAGATGAGGTTTAATATTGCTCAATTGCTCAGTTAGGCAGCAAGAGTCTCAGGTCGAAATTTAGTTAACCATTAATTTTACCAGATTTCTCAGTTAGCTTTATGTTAATTTTACCAATATAGAGTAGCCAATGAGCCATTTCATGTTATGCCCACTAAAGAATCACTACCATGAAACATGAACAGACCTCCAGCCCCAGACCTATATGGAAAAGGTAAGCTCCCTGAGGTCCAGTCTTTTGCTAATGAATGGTACTCAGAATGGAACATAGATGGCATGTCTGTAGGACAAATCAGACAGGTGATAGATATAATTATGTTTAATACAAAATCATGTGCATTAAAGGAAAAACTGAAATAGAAGCATGAAAGTCTATTATCCAATGTTTTACTAGCACTCTGTCCAAATGGTGGGAAGTTGCATCATCTCCAGCCTTACTAGAAAAAATGCAAAAAGAAGTGTTAAAAGATGAAAGTGGAGATGTTGTTTTATCATGAGAATGGTCAGCCCCAGAACAATATGATTCGTGCATTAACTACTATGATACTTGAACATTGGTGTGGAACAGAAAAGGAGATTGCAGATAAACATTAATTAAGATTAATGAACATAAAGTGTAAAAGAATGCTAGAGTATGATGATTTCCACAAAGAATGGACACACAGGATTTATGAAGTTAAAGATAGTAAGAATATTTTGTGGAAACAGGTTTATCTTGCTGCAATTCCTAGTAAATTTGTTGAGTATCTGAAGATAAAAGAGGCATTTAAACAACCTTATGATTTGTATACTTGGGGAGAAATCTATTGCATCTTTACTACTGCCCTGATTGAGCTATGCACCAATATAAAGGTCAATAAATCCATTAATAAAATGTCTAGGCTTCCTGATAGCAAATACGTCTGTGAAAAATATGGATTAATCCTATATTTAGCAGAAGAGCTAGTATAATAAATATACAAAGTCCCACTACTACTCCCCAGAAGATATTAAGCTTAAACCTTTAAAGCACAAGAAAAGCAACAGCTTGTTTGTTGGCTTTGTGGGCAATCAGGACATTTGGCAAATAGATGTCCCCAAGGAGATGCATCAAAGAAGACCAGAGGTAAAGCCTCTGAAATAAAGGCTAAACAAGCCGCAAAAATATCTGTAGAATCAAGAGCCCTTAGAACGGTCCATTGTAATATATGTGGCTCCGATAGGCATGATACAAATTACTGTCCTCATCATCCTTTCCAGGTCAGAAGAGAAAAAGTTAATGTTATGCATGAAGGATGCTGCTCATCTAGCACAGAAACATCTGAATTTGAATCGGAATCACCCGTTCAACCTGTATTCCACCTCTCACTTATAGGTGATATAAGACATGCTGTCATGCTAGCAAGTAGGTTTTATTGAGTAAAGGACTGCTCTCATATACATGAGATTGGGCACCCTTGATACATTAGGTATTGCATAGAGTTTCTAATTTTAATATAGCCATCAATAACTTTTTAGGGGAAATAACCTAAATGAAAAATCCCTCAATTTCACATGGTTGCACTTCTTTTATATGTAATCTGCGCTCTTTCCCAAATAGTGGAAACTCGTGGCATCCTTCCATTCCTCCTCTCCTTGTTCATTTCCATAGGTTGTGGAATGATAAATATTGAGATCACTATAAGCATCTTCGTGAAGTCTTCCTGAATTCTCTTTATAAGCGTGTATTTTAAAACCTCGCCCAAGGTTATCCGAGGAAGCTCTGGTTGTGCTATAAACAATGGATTCTTAATACTTTACCCTTCCCTTGACTTTATCCCTTCATCCTAGGAGAGGGAGTCATGCCCAACAACTAAGTGATTAAACCAGGAATCGTGGGTAGGGGAGCTAGTCACCTTTACTATAACTTGTATTATAAATTATTATGGGTACCACTAGAGACCCGGGATTGGAATTAGATGGCATGAAACAACAAACTTACTCTTACCTTATTCCTTCACCCTAGGACAACGATGGAGGAAGCCCAACTTATTATGCCAGGATCATAGTATGGTAGACATGGCACAGGAAGACAAAATGATCAGCTTTTAGCATTCTCTGTGGACTTCTTTCTCATTAGGACAACGATGGAGGAAGCCCAACTTATTATTCCAGGATCATAGTATCGTAGAAATGGCACAGGAAGACAAAATGATCAGTTTTTAGCATGTTCAAGGGGTAGTGTATGTACACCTCTCTAAACTTTAACAGTTAAATCATTTTACAAGTGGGTTCCCTTGTCCCACAAACAAGAATCTCTCATACACCAAATTACTGTCTGATTTACAATAACCTTAAAAATAAATTATTATTATTATCATTATCATTATTATAAACCATTAAACTAAACCCATTAAAGTTTTACCGTCTATATAAAAATTAAATAAGAAGCCTCCACTCCACTAGGGATTCATACCAATCAAACTGCCTGAAGATGAAGTTTTACCGTCTATATAAAAATTAAACAAGAAGCCTCCACTCCACTAGGGTTTCATACCAGTCAAACTTCCTAAAGATGAATACTTTCCTTAGTTCCTTTAGGGGCATAAATCATGAAGAGAATCACAATGAAATCCTCTGTGGACTTCTTTCTCATTATACGCAAAAATGTCTTACTGTCCATCAAAACATAATCAGAAACCAATATTTACAGAGTCCCTTACAGTGTTTGTATATAACGATTTAAAACATTTCAAAGCTTACACTGGTGAGATGAAAACGAGGATCGATATCACATTTCCTGCACCGTTTTTTCCCAAACTTCAAATAAATTAGAAAGATCACATCACGGTACATTAATTTCTCAAACTAATTCAGCAACCTACAAGAAAACTTATACCGCATTTACATTAATATGAAACTACGTTAAGTGCAATAGATATACTGGTGAGAATCTCACCTATAACACCAACAATGAAGTCCATATCCGCCATCTCCACTGTATGCTCGGAACTAGTACAAATTATTCTTTCTACTGGGAAATACTACACATATATCCTCGTGCAATCTCAGGGTCTGATTTATACTAACTGGGAATAGTCTAAACCAACCATTGGAGCGAGTGTGACCACAACCCAATAAAGTAAAAACAAATAAAAAGAGAATATTACCAGCTACACTCATGGAAGCTACTCTACACTCTTTTTGATTGTTGAAGTCTCAATGTGTCGTGAGGGCTAGAGGATTAATCTAGAGCACCCTCCACGGAACCCCCAGACGCTTAGTGAATCTCGTGTGCTTTCTCTAGTCTCTCGAGATGAAATGGAAAGATCTGCAATTGTCTGTTCCACATTTCTGGTCTTGGAAGAAAGAAGCGTCTTCAGGGTGCACGCAGGCTTGGAGCTCTGGTGAAGGGCGCGGGAAGAAAACCATAGGAAAACCTATGCATCATACGCAGGGGTGCAGGCAGGCTTGTCTGTTCCACATTTCTGGTCTTGGAAGAAAGAAGCGTCTTCAGGGTGCACGCAGGCTTGGAGCTCTGGTGAAGGCAGAAAACCACAGGAAAACCTATGCAGCATACGCAGGGGTGCAGGAAGGCTTGGAGGACTGGTGAAGGGCGTGGGAAGGATTGTGGAATAAAATATCCCTCAACATATTGGATATTTATATAGTTAAAAAAAAACCTTTTTACCCCTAATATACCACCAATATATTAACTTTTATTTTTTTAATTTTAACCCCCCCAATATGAACGGACGTGATATCATATTGGTCCCTAGGTGACACCCCCGTGTCATGTGTTCATATTTATAATGATATTTTATTTGTATTTATGATTGCAGTGGCTACTATGGATCATAACAATGCGGAGATACTGAGGTTTATTGGCCATTTGAGAGGGATTGGTTTGGCTTGGAGGGGTGGAGATGAGCTCCGTCGCTCCTTGTCAAATTCATTGTTGTTTATTGTCGATACGATTGTAAGATTGAATGATGCATTGTATAGTATCGCATCTTACAGGGAGAGGAAAAGGCAACAATATGCTGATGGGTTGAGTTACAATGAGGTAAAAAAACTGAAAATAACAAAACAAGCCATCTATATATTGTTTAGATTGCCTGGGACGAATGACATTTCTGAGATCAGTAGGCCACATCAGAGACAACTGGATGGATAGGTGGTACATGGTTTTTTACATTCCCCCTCACAACAATAGGGAAGTACCGATGTACTTCCTCCAAAAATTGTATGTAGAGTTTGTGATGGGGAAACATGTCAACTATTTTGACATGTTGGGCTTCCAGGGAGTTGGTAGGGGAATGCCCCAACACCAACCCCACGCTAGGCATAGAGATGCCAATCCACATATACCTACACCCCGTGCCCAGCTGCCGAGGGTAGACATCCCTCCTACACATGACATGGTTTCCCAGACACATGATGCATTTTTTACTCTGGCTGAGATGATCTCTCGACACATGACCACTATTGACCAGAGAGCGCCCTCTTCCTCTGTTGGTGTAAAACCACCAGCTTCTGGTGGTGGAGGGACATCTGTTGGTGGGGATAGACCGAAATCCCATGTGCCTAAGAGAGAGCCACACATCTGCACATCGTGTGGGGGACCCTGTTATGGTCCTGGACCAAGACATGGTACCACTACGATGACTGGTGGTCAGGTAAGGACATTGTTTTAAAACTATGTTATTGTTCAATTTTTAATTGTTCCATACTATATCTAACATATTAAAATATTCGTAATATATATTGCAAATATTTACTCTTGCAGGAGATTGATGCCTCTCACGAGGGTGGTACTACACCCGGTGTGGTTGTACCCAAGGCCCAAAGAACCACAATTGAGGTAATATTTAAACACTTGTCATTTTGTTATTACATATAATTTTGTTAATGCATGTCTTAGTCTTGATTAATTTATTAAAATGTCTAATATTTACAATTTTTGAAGTTGCAGGAACCCCACTTAGAACGTGATGCTGGAGACATTGATATCAACAACATAGTCCAAGGTGGAATTTACGGCTACTTGAAGAATGTAAGTACATGGGTTATGATTGAATCTTGTTCGAATTGTTTAAATTTCTTACTGTACACTCCTTTATAGATCGCTAATGTAAATATAATTTTAAAACTTGCAGATGCTAAAGGCATCTGAAGAGGGGCAAGAAATTGATGGAAGTGGTTACTCCCATGGTGGAGATATGTCCCAGGAAGAGGTAAGTATATTACAACATGTTATTTTTTCAGTACATATTATTCCATCCATTCAAATCCATGTCTAACTATGGTAACACTTTATGAATGTAGACGTCATCGCAGATTCCTGCACCGCCTCTTTGGTTTGGATCTCCCCGTAGTCCAAACATAGATAAGGGGGTTGTTTACACCATATGAGGTCCCTCTTCCTTGAATAGAGCGGGTGTGCATGAGGATCAACCTACTCATCCCACGGTAATGTACACACTTCCAATGGCAGTTGTTGGTTAGCTATGTATTCACTTCACAAGTGGTTTTTCTTAATGTTATTTTGCATGTTTATAGCATCAGGATGTAGAGTCATCCGTGCCAGACCTTAGTGGGATTTTTGATTCCGTTGTCAATGCCGCATCTACACTAGGGATAAGTCACAGTGAGGTACATCTACTTTAATATTTGTAACTGTACATTTCATTTGTATTGTTTCTGGACATGCACGATGTCTAACTATTTAATCATTTGGTGAATGTAGCCACACCCTGGTCCATTAGTGCATGCAACTGAGGTTGATGTTCAACCTACGGCTCCTCTTACTACTGAAGAGTACCAGCCTCATCCCCTAGAAATGGTTTTTTCGGTGAGATGTTCATTTTTTACATAATTGATTAGTACTTTCTCATTCATGTACATGTTGATAATTCTTGAGATAATTGACATTTTTTTTATTCCCAAAGAAGCATGGCAATGAGGCTCACTGCAAGGTGGAGCACACCAGAGCCACCTACACCCTCGACACCATAGGCACCTATACCCCGACGGATGCAGTGAGTCTTTGTTTTATTTACAATTGAGTCATATTTTAAATTTTCAAACTTTGTTATTGATGGACAGTACTAGTTCAGTTACCTGATCAAGAAATATTGTCATTGATTTGCAGTCGCCAAAGATGCATAGTGGTCGTAGACAGAGCCGAAGAGCATCAAGGTCCAGGAAAAACAAGAGAAAGTTAGAATTTTGATGTGTTAGTCTAGGAAAAATATGTATTTTTATGTACAATCCAGAGTTAGAGTATAGGGGCACTGTCCAGGATAGATGTACTTTTGTTTGCACCTGTACATCAAATATGTTTTTCATACATGTACATTGACAAGCCATAGACCTAGGCCTTATATTTTTGTATTATAACTTTCATGGTATAAAAAATATTTCATATCAAGGCTCTTGAGATATTCATGGTTCAATCTTTTAGGTGTGATTATACATGTGTGGCGAAGAATGTTTCTATGTGTAATGTTACCATTTTTTATATATTTTACGATTGTATGGAGATATCAGTTATAAATTTGAGAACAATGCACAATTACAATAAATTACGTAATGACAAAAATGTACATTTTAATTGTTTTTTACCACGATCCAATTGCATATAAAATGTTATATTAACAATGTCAAATTGTATTCAAAAAGATGGAACATAGGTATAATACACATTTAAGCACCCAACACAGCTAAGAAACTGATCCAACTTGGTGGAATACAAAAGCACCTTACCCACATAACAACCTAACAAACGTTTAAAGGATGCACGAAGTTGACACACTTCAATGATGCACTAGTGTGGTCTATATAAATAAAATTATTTTTTGGCATGATGTCTTTCATCTAACGAATACATGGGATACACATCAAGCCTAAAAGTATCCGAGTATTATAAGGTTGATTCAAAATAATGGTTATGACTATATCCTGCACATTATGTATGTCCTGCACATTATTTTATCCTTTTGTTAATGTACATGGCATTTGATGAATGGCCTCGAGTAACAACTTTGAAAGAGATGAAAGTTATGTGTGATTAATGTACATGGCATTTTCGAAGCATTCGTAGCATGAAGATATATATATTTTGTAATAATGGTGTAATAGAATGGCCTCTTGTTTCTAAACATAAAAATGTTCCATTACATGGTTACTGACGTAATGGCATTGTCTCCTCCTGCATTTCATTGTACAAATTATCACATCTCTTATATGAGGGGAATATCTACAATCGCCTTCAAGCTAACCTTTATGTGCAAAAATTTCACATTCACTTACTGAGCAAAACCCTAGTTTCCAAAATTGACAAAAAAAATGATCCCTTGTCCATGGACCCAGAGTAGAGGGTCACTCTAGCACTATCGCGATGTACTGAATCCAATGGAGCTGATGGTTCATTGATCTGAGCAATGGTCATCAATCTATGGAACGTTGAATCCCACCTCCCACAGGCTTTTAGGGACACCCGTTGAATCCCTAACCGGGGCATAGAGTGGCAACTGTGCATCAAAAATGGATTTCAGTGGGTCATGCAAGCGTGTTTAGGTAGGCTCCATGTGGGAACGCTAGCCACATGTTCACGGTCAAGGAATTTGCAAAGTCAACCCATATGTGCAAAAATTGGACATTCATTTACTAAGCAAAACCCTAGTTTCCAAAATTGACCAAAATAATGGTCTCTTCTCCATGGAAGCAGATTAGAGGGCGACCCTAGCACTATCTCAATGTCCAAAATCCAACAGAGCTGACAGTTTGTCGATCCGAGCAACGGTCATGATTCTATGGCACGTTGAATCCCACCTCCTCTAGACTTTCAGGGACAGCTGTTGAATCCCTACTTGGGGCATAGAATGGAAACTGTGCATCAAAAAGGACTTTCGGTCATTCATGCAAGCTTGTTTAGGCATGTATTATGTGGGAATTCTATCCACACCTTCACGGTCGAGTAATATGCGAATTTGACCCCTATGTGCAAAAATTTCACATTCACTTATCGAGCAAAACCCTAGTTTCCAAAATTGACCAAAATAATGGTCTCTTCTCCATGGAACTATATTAGAGGGCCACCCTAGCACTATCCCGATGTCCTAAATCCAACGGAGCTGATGGTTCATCGATCCGAGCAACGGTCATGATTCTGTGGCACGTTGAATCCCACCTCCTATAGGCTTTCAGGGACACCTGTTGAATCCCTAACCAAGGCATAGAATGGAAAACATGCATAAAAAAGGGATTCCAATGGGTTGTGCAAGTGTATTTAGGCATGTGTTATGTGTGAACGCTAGCCACACATTCATGGTCAAGCAATATGCGAATTTGACCCCCATGTGCAAAAATTTCATATTCACTTACTAAGCAAAACCCTAGTTTCCAAAATTGACCAAAATAATGGTCTCTTCTCCATGGAACCAGATTAGAGGGCCACCCTAGCACTATCCCGATGTCCTGAATCCAACAGAGCCAATAGTTCGTCGATCCGAGCAACAGTCATGATTCTGTGGCACGTTGAATCCCACCTCCTACAGGCTTTTAGGGACACCTGTTGAATCCCACCTCCTATAGGCTTTCAGGGACACATGTTGAATCCCTACCCGGGGCATAGAATGGAAACCGTGCATAAAAAAGGGCTTCTGGTGGGTCGTACAAGTGTGTTTAGGCACCTATTATGTGAGAATGCTAGCCACACCTTCATAGTCGAGAAATATGCGAATTTGACCCCCATGTGCAAAAATTTCACATTCACTTACTGAGCAAAACCCTCGTTTCCAAAATTGACCAAAATAATGGTCCCTTCTCCATGGAACCAGATTAGAGGGCCACCCTAGAACTATCGCGATGTCCTGAATCCAATGGAGTCGACAGTTTGTTGATCTGAGCAACGGTCATGATTCTGTGGCACGTTGAATCCCACCTCCTACAGGCTTTCAGGGACACCTATTGAATCCCTACCCGGGGCATAGAATGGAAATCGTGCATTAAAAAACTATTATATTAAAAGGTTTCAATGATCTCAGTACATGCACACTAAATTGAACTTCGTGAATCAACCTGATTTGAAGCATAAGTCCACCGGATTTGAAAAAGTTGAGTTGGACATTAGATTGATTTTGAATTGAGTTGTGACAGTAAGATAAGATTAGGGTTAGGATTAGGGTTTCCTAGGTAGGGTTATGGTTATGGGCCATGCATGTTAAAAAATAAACCCTAGTTAGGGATAGGGTTTCCCAAGTTTGGCCTTTGTTGGCATGAAATGCATTGTCGAGCTTTGGCCCAAATATCTTATTATCTTTTAAGTAGAAATTAAACTTTAAAAAAAAAAAATGAGATGAAATTCCAACACTACTATGCACTACCCCTTTGGCAATGGACATGCGGGTATAAGAGGTGAGTTGTCAAGAAGGAAATTATACAAGCCTGAAAACATAATTTTATCGTTTCGGCATCTTGTTTCCATCATCCTAGTTGTATATATCGGCTGAAAACATTGACAATATTACCTACTTGAAAAATTAGGGTTTTAGTCCTGTAAGAGAGACTACAAAGAACTTTGATAAGTATGACCTACAGAGGTACATGTATGTATTCTAATGTTATGTATATCATGTGAATGAGATCTTGAAATGTTCATATGATTGATATATATGGTTTATTGATCATACGTAAAATTTGGATGTTCATTAAATTGACATACAAGAGAATTTTTGGCATATTTATAAACAACATTATGGAAAATTTCGCATATCAAGAACAAAAAATTGACATATTCATAAGAAACATACATGGGAAAATTAAAATTATGATACATACCTCATCATGCTAGATCCCACCTAATATCATACAACCAAGGCCTCCGGATCATCTCTTATAATGATGGTCTCCATTAGTCTCTCGTGCTCTGTATCCGGTAAGAAGTAGCGTACCTTCGATGAGTTCTGACGAGGCATTGTTCGTACCTGGAGCTTTGTACCAATGATTAAGTTGGTAAAGTGATACACACTTGCACCTGGTTTGTAATCCTTGTAAACATATCCACCCTTCTTTCTTGCATTGTTGTCATGTGTAACATATTCACCTTTAACAACCATAGACCCGATGGGGAAGTGGTTGTTTTCATCATCAGTCATGGACATAATGAGGGTTTTCTTTCCCTCTATACAACGTGCCAACCAGTAATCACCACCCCATTCACTATATTTTGAGGCAACCACTACGTATATGTGTCCTGCATAGTATGATTGTAGGTATATGATCAAATATTTTTCGTGTGATACAAGGCCATTAATGTGAGTTTCAAGACTACGTAAATTTTACAAAAAAATGTTAAGGAAATGCATCATACCAGGTTGTACATGGTCTGATACATGATCAAAATCTATAGAAATAGATGATTGGTATTCTTCCAATGGAGTTAACTCAACAATTACACGTTGATCAAGTGGAAGTGATATGCGATCCCATCCATCAACCCAATCCAATGATTCACACACATCCCAGTCACCATCACAACAAGGCAGGCAAAAACAAGCGAGTTTTCTAGTCCAAATTTCAAATACTGGGTTATCAAATCTTCGAACCGAATGAAAGCCACGAGTCCCAGGAACAGTCTTGCATTCCCATGCATGTGAACGATCTATGTCTACCACCTCCCAAAAAAATCTCTCCACATGACTCTTTCTTGTGGATTCTACTCGCATAGCTGATTCCTTTCCCATTACTGACGTGCACCACCTAACTATAGATTGAGCATTTCGAATAGTAAATATTGTAGATAATCAATTCCTCTCTTCGTAGAGCTGTTTTGACACATGCTCCGGCTCCATCATGCTCTCCTTTACCATGCCCAGTCTCAAAATAGTTCCACATATGTGGAACTTTGAAATTTTTATGCAATGAACACAACCATTGAAATATGTGTGCATTTTTGAACTGACCAGCACATCCATTAGACCAAATCCAGTGTTGATCCATCTATATGTTCCTGCCCTTCAAATGATCATAGAACATGATGAAGCAATGACGTACATAGTGGAAGTCATGGCACCTATCATCACTTATGTAGAAGTGATATTCCTTTAGAATTTCTCTTTGCTCTTCACTATTATTTGGGCCATGCCTATATGTGATATGCATCATCAAGGAAACCTGCTCAGAGTGATAATACTGACTTTGGATCTCATTTTGAGGTTGTAGAGTGTAGTTCTTGGCAAAATCAACAACAGAAAGTATAGTACCACGAGGAAATGTATCTCTGCATATTCTAAACTTCTCATCCTGCCATCGTGCCAAGTGGACATGATGAACATATTGACGTGTCTTTTCAATAAATTCCTTGACAAAGACACTAACTTGTACCTATTGACACAAAATGATCTCAATATCAAGTTTTTTTGTAAGTAAGGAATGAAATGCAACTGTTCAAACATAAATTTATAGATAAATGCATGTACCTAAGATGTCACCAATTGCATTTTTTGCTTTCTTTCCCTGGGACTATTTCATAGCTGATATATTTGAAACTTTTCATGTCTGTAACCATATTCCCAAATTCATTGTCTCCAGTCTCATGCATATATTGGCTCAATAATGCCATTCCAGCACAGTTGGAGCAAGTTCCATCCAAACAGGATTTTGCATAGTAAGTTTGCCCCTCAGGCCTATTGCACATGATACTATGAATGAATTCTCTTGATGAGGTTGGTGGTATTGTTAAGGAGCAATCCTGCACATGGTTAGTACGCAACACACGACGAATGTACAAAAATGTTTCATAGTAATATTCATATTCTACATGGTATCTACAACAATAAGTGTTACGAAGAGTATTTATTCTAACATACCAGGGCTTACATTTCTCAAAAGATCTTTTCCCCAAATTCAATTGTCTATGTTCATTCCTAAATTTCTCGTATAGTTTTTCCTGTGTTATGTCAAGAAGATGCTTAATATGTGGTTCACGGTCCTTTGAACCCCTTCTCAGTTTTAGTACATCCTTCCGGTTTGAAGAAGGCCTTGTGTGATCATGCCAAAAACTCTGCACTAGTCCCTTTACTGCATCAACTAGCTTCATGTCATGTTGTGGCAACCGACCAATAAAGGCCCAAAAATCTGTCTGGGCGGTTGTGTCAAGATTTTCTCTTCTAATAGAATACCTATGGAGGTTTTTTACATTCAAATTAACTAGTTTAGATGTAGGCTTGAGAAAATGAAGGACCCTAGTGTTCTTATTTACAATTGCTTGTGACAACACACGACGAGCCACATTGCGGTCCTTTGACCGTGTGTTCTTACCAATTTTACCAAATGCATCTACTAAGCTTTTAACTATATGAGAACTTGGTCCATAAGGCTTTATCATCTTTATCCCTAACGATTTCCTAACAATATTCATGCCCCTATATTTTAACAATGATAAAAATAATCTACATTTATCTCCATCACATTTAGAAACAAAATATTTATTTAGTATCTGTTGAGTTTGATAAGCAATACTACGTTTAGATAGCATACCTTCAATGGAATTGAGGAGTCCTTCATCAACTTGTATACGCTTCGGAGTTCTTCGACGTGTGCTTTCTAATGGAGGTAAGGGGGTTGGATTTCTATCATCTAGTGCATCAACAATACGCTCTAGCGTTTCAGTAGCAACTTGTTGTCCTTCATTCTCTTCCTGGTAGTTGGATGGTGGAAGTCCAACATCCTCATCGATGGTCCAGATAATATTTTCTTCTTCAACAGTAGGCTGCATGTCCAATGCCTCTTCAACAGTAGGCTCCATGTACAACGCCTCTTCATGAGCTTCGTCTTGAGATGGTAACTTATCACTTTGACTTGATGTGGGATTTGAAACATCCCCTAATGAGCACCTACGTTTTGCTTCTTGAATACTTCCATGGGGTGCTTGTTTAACAACTATTGTGGAAATTGAAGGTCCCTCTAGTGAATGCTTCCTTTTTTCTTGTGCTGGATTAATAGGATGAACCGTCGTATCCTAATTGGATTTGGATTAGTTTCCAAAGAAAGCCTCTGATTCATCATGTCTATTCTTTTCTTTTCTTTCTCTTCTTCGATGGCTTCTTGAGGTCTCTTCTTCCTTGTTGATTTTCTTCCTCGGTTACGTACATTCCCCATCACCACAATGATCAATGTCAATATAGTTTGTTTTTGTTGCTCCTCAATTACAAGCTTTGAAACCTTTAACTTGCTTTATAACTATTGATCCTTCAAGGTGCTTCAATCTTCCTTCTCAATTGTTCATATTTCCCATCAAAACAATAATGAATGGGAAAATTTACCTTTGGTTCTCTTGAATAATAAGCAAATGAAAGTTAAATCATAAATTGTTCCTCAAGCTGATTTTCTTGTACAATTGTGTATATCCACCATCACCATGAAATGACATTGAAGCTTGATATCTTATCCTGTGTGCTCCTCAACCAGGAAAGATATCCTC